>OX235279.1:90570772-91170772 GCA_944472155.2 Trichobilharzia szidati | reverse complement strand
TGGAGATTGGAGGCAGTGCGTACAAACACAAAGGTACATACAAGGTCACATGGGTTTCACCAGCAGGACACATCCAAAATCAGATAGATTTCATCTGAATCCCAAGGAAGTGGATATAAAATCACTCGGAGCAGGTGACTGATCAGTGCAAAGACCTATGGAGGTCGAGTAAGTCTTCAAAGAAGATGAGGATGCACCAAAATTCAAGTTCAACATTCAGAAACTGAAGGATGAAATTACACAGGACACCTACACTGCAGCTACAGAGCGAATTCAGAGACACTACGTGGCAGGACTGAGGAAACCTGTGTGGAAGAACATTGGAACTCTCCGAAGCTGATGTACGACGTGTACAACCATATTAGGATGAAGGAAGGAGGCAAGACAGAGAATGACTCCCAAAAAACACATGGAAGCTAACAGCTGTAAGAGGGGTGATGAAACAGTGTAAAGATGGACAACGAAAGGAGACGCTTAGTTCAATACACAACTCATTGAATAAAGAAAATGAAGAGGAGTGCTAGAAAACACACTGGCTGTTGACTGAAGCAGAAAAGACAGGTAGCAAGTAAAAGAGACCTCAGAATATCTGGGGAAAGATCAACGCAGCAGAAACTCATAAGTGATGGTCAAGGGAACCTAATTAACGAAGAGTACAAAGAAAAGAAACAATGCGATGATCACTTCCAAGGACTCTTCAACCGACCATCACCTACAACTCGTCCAGAAATACCAACAACAACCGTCTACCAATGGACACCAATCCTCCAGCAAAAAGCTGAAATCTTGAATGCAATCAAGCTATTGAAGGCCAGTCAGGAAGGCAACAAGATTAGACTGAATACTTGCGGAAGTACTGGAAACGGAACCAGAGACTGAAGCAGATATACACTGACGCCATTATTGCACAGTGTTTGGAAGGAAAGAAAGACAACTAAAGATTGGAAGAAAGGCTGCCTTGTCAAACTACCAAAGAAGGGTGACTTACGCCTCACTCTGCAAGAACTGGCGCGGAATAATGCTCTTGACCACACCAAGTAAAATGCTTAGTCGCGTCATCCTGGAGAGAATAAAAGGTGCACTGGATGCAGGCAGCACTACGCCAGCCCAGAACAACCTGGATTCACGAAAGGTAAATCTTGTGCGGATCAAATTGCCACGCCATGCATCATCAGCAGCAGCGACATCGAACTAAGCGTAGAATGGCAGTCAAATCTCTACCTCAACCACATCAACGTTGAGAAGGCTTTCAACAGCGTTGACCACGAAGTAATTCGGAAACCACCGCGACACTACAGCCTGTCCCGAAACCTTCGTCAACCTCATTCAACATCTATATGATGATGCCACATGTCAAGTGATCCACAACGGAAAACTCAGCAAAACCTCTAAAATAAAAACACGAGTGAGACAAGACTGTCTAATATCACTGGTGATATTCCTGATTGTGGTCGACTGGATTATGTGATAGATTGTGGGGAACGAAGAGACTGCAATACGCCGGGCCTATAAGAAGACTCTAGAAGATCTGGACTTCTCAGACCATTTATGTATCTTGTCACACAAACTCGAAGAACTGTATGCGAAAACCAAATTAACTGGCTGAAGAAGCAGCGAAGACAGGACTCTAATTGAACATAGAAAAGACGGACAATGAAGATAAGCATGCAACAGCAACCAGCACCAGTCACCATCACCAAGAGAAATTTGACGTAAGTTGCTTCCTTCACTTATCTATGAGGCATCATTTCAACCACAGGTGGAATGGATAAAGACTTCAAAACCAGAATCGGAAAGGTAACACAGACCTGAAACCAATATGGAAATCTGCTTGCTGCACATGGCATGAAAAACATGATTCGGATTTTCAACACCTATGTGAAGTCAGTTCTTCTATGTGGTTGGGAGACTTGGCACTTCACGAATAGCATTTCCAAAAGGCTTCAGACTTGCAAGCAGCTACCTTCGATACATACTGAAGATCAATTGGCCAGAAAGGATCAGCAACAAACAAGTCTAGCAGCAAAGTAACTATGAGTCTAATGACCAGCAAATATGCCGAATGATATGGGGATAAATCGGATACACGTTGAGGAGACTGACGAGTTACATCACGCGCTAGGCCCTCGAATGGAACTCAAACGGCAAACGAGCTTGTGTCCGAGGGTGACGTCGAGGCTAGTATGCGAAGAGGGAACGAGGGTTTATGGACAATCATAGGGTAGACAAAGGGAACTACAGATAACCGGATGAAATAGAGACAAGTTGTTGTTGAAGTCCTATGCTCCTTCCGGAACGCAAAGGGTAATAAAAATAAGTACCATGAATTTATAGGACTGGTGCCCATCTACCTTTCCATAGTCGTAATCATAATCATAAAAAAGCTGAGCCAGGAATCCAGATGACGTAAAGCTTTAAATTTATCTCGCAACCATCGTATCACCAGTAGAAAAGTTTGACTCTCAATGAAAGTCAAAAGTGGATGAGCTGACAAAATTCTAGGCACACGACAAATGCTCACATACTACTGTTTTCAAGCAAGTCACATTAAATCTAAACACCTATTCTATAAAAAACATTAGGTGAATAACTATGATACCTTTAGGAAGATAAAATTTATAACATTAGACGTAGATTTTCTGTGGCAATTTGACAATTAATACATAACACATACTAACCTGGCTGGTGTATTATCAGATTCTGGAACCCAGTATGCTAGTATATTGTCAGATGGTGACCAAGCAAAATCACGAATATTACCACCCAGCTTCTTTTTATCCAGCAGCCTAAAATTGCTGGTGCAGTAAATACTAATGACACCATCTCGTAAACAAGCAAAATATTCATCTTTCGGAGACCATTTAAACGCTGGATAGAAATCGATTGGAACCGTGAATTCTCTGCGACTCACACACCGTTTCACATCCCAAACAACTGCATCTGCACGTGGACGATCTTGTTCATCAGTGGAAAAATTAGCGCTTGGACTCATTGTTATCATGAAACTGTTTGAAGATGTAAATATAACGTAGAGTGATTTACAGTGAATAGCAGATAAAAAGTACATTTGTTCAAAGTATTACATTACTTTAATGAGGTCGATATTCAACTACAATCAAATACTGAACACATTTGATGACCACTAAAGTACAACTTTACAGTAAATGACACTCACTAATACTGAATGCACCTGATTGTTGCTGCTTTGAAGTAGTGGTCAGACTTACATATCTCAACCAATTAACAAGCTATACTGACTAGGACGAATGTTCCCACAGGTTCGAACATACCTTAGGTAGGTTGAATGGCGTGAAGAGTGATAGGATGAAGTCAAATTGCTAGCGGATTACGGGTTATAGCAGCTGTAAGAAGTTTTTTTGGGTGACCAATGTACCAATGATGCTACCTTAAAATTCTGAGGAATACACTTTAGAGGAAATCAGAGGTTTCACTTCCCAAGTTATGAAATTTCAGCATGAATAAATAAGACTTATCAAACATTTGTTAACTTGTTATCTTCAGTGCTCGTATGGCAGAATTACTCAACAAAAGACGCGTGCATTATGCAGCAGTTTAATCCGCCCCCCACGATGGCGTCACTAGTGAAAACAGATACGGAAAGACTGTCGGTTTTTTAACGAGTATATTTTTGTTTGAACCAACCATAAGCAATGAGTGTAAGTGTGATGTTAGGTTAGGAGGGGAAATTAGGTGGTGTGAAGCTACCACAGTTAACGGGGCTACGAATGTTCAGTTATCTTCTCTCTATTAGCAACGTCACCTGAAAGTAGTTGGCTGGCTGGATTGAACATAGAACTTGGCACCGAAGTGCAGCAGTTCGAGTTGCCACGTTCCAAACAGCATACAAAGGTAGACAAGAAAATGAGTGAAGAGAATCAATAGAGTATAGATATGTATAGAATCAATAGAGTTTTGATAAGTATAAGAGTGAAACAGAATGAGTAATGGTAGAAAGGAATATGAAAGATTACAGAGACTGAATACATCTGTGCCACTGACAACGATTTTGAGCCATGTCGCCTATTGTCTCCAGCCATTGATTCTTAGAGTCCCGAGGGCCCCAACCCGGAAGTCTGCATCTCCCTACCTGACTCAGTTTAACTGTCAAGGATTTCATGGATTGATGCCATGTTTTGGTTTGACTGCTGCCAGCTCTTTTCCAACTTGCACCTATATCAGCTAGTAATGCCCGTCGGGGGAGGCGATGGTTAGGCATGCGCAGCACGTGATCTAGCCATCTCAATCTATGTAACTTTATAGCCTCTTCGATTGATTTTTCCCTCTTTGCCCAACACTCTACGCCTAACGTCAACGTGAGAAAGAGATCGTAGACATTTATGATCAAAAACAGTCAACCTTTTCATGTCTTCAACTCGTATTGGCCATATTTCAGAGCCATAGAGAGGGAGGGAGCGAACTGCTGAGCAGTACACACATCTCTTGGTTGATAGCCGGATGTCACGCCTACGCCAAAGACGGTGTAAATTAGCGAAAGCAGCTCGAGCTTTTTGGACCCGTGCTGAGATTTGGTCACCAATCAATCCGTTGGTGCTGATATAACTTCCCAAATAGGTGAAGTGGCCAACATGTTCTATCACTTTACTCCCTATCACTAAGCTAGGGGTAGACGTAGGCCAGTCTTGTAGCAGCATCTAACATTTTACAGGGGCGAATCGCATGCCAAACATACGAAGATTGCTGCTCAAGGTGTTCAGAAGACTCTGCATTTTGTCAGCATCCTCCCCCAACAGGACTATGTCATCTGCATATTCTAAGTTCATAAAACTATTCCCTGGCAGCAAGTCGATTCCTAAGTCGTTAAGTTGGAAAGCAGTTAGAGATGGAAAGAAAAAATTATTAGTTGTTAATCTGCGTTACTCAGAAAGAGATAGATTGTCTCGCTGAGGTTCTCAGGAAGTCTATAAATAATTGAAGATTTTCGGTGATTTATGCACGTATATATACATATATATATATATATATATATATGTTGCCGGGTGCCACCTTTGGCATGAAGATAATAAAAGTGACTGATGATCCAAGCTATTAAATTTTTTAAACATAAATCAATTGAAGTCAATCAAAACTGACATACGACCCATCTTCATTAATTCAGCAATTAATACTACGAAAACCGCTACTAATGAGGAGCAGGAATGATGTTGAAAACTCACTTTTCCAAAGGTGAAAAATCTATAGTTTTGACACTTTTATGCGGAAATCTTCCAGCCCTCAGAAACTTCTCACCGCCCCACAAAATAACACCTAGGGGATGCATTGTTGCCAAATAAGTCCCCCGGGGTGACCACCGCATCCATCCTTCAGTCCAACGTAAACGTTCTTCAGCGACAACAGGTTCGGCTGCAGTATGCCAGTAAACGGAGCCTGTATCGCCATCATTGTACACAACAGAAAACTGGTCCCGACATAGTTCATTTAACAACCAACTTTTCAGATTACCCTGAATAAGATTGGCATAACTTAATTAAATGCAACTCACCAAATCCTTATATTCTTGTTTGGGTGGAGGCACCCATTCGGTAGAAACATTTACTGCTCGTTCAAAATCAGACAGTAAGGTGATCTTGAACGTATGATTTTTGTCTAAAGGCACATTATCCAACAAGCGAATGGCCTGCGATGCTGCTTTTCCATTTTCATATGTAATAAAGATGTATCCTTTTGTTTGTTTTTCATCATCTAAGGGGAATTCATGGTCCACTATCTGACCGATTTTTGAAAATTTATCCAGTAAGAACTTTTTGAGGAGGTCAAATTTAGCTGGACCAACAACAGGACAGCCATCCACAATAATTGTAGAACCCAAATGATCTTCAGGCTCAGGTTTTAGGTCCAGAATGTCAGATATAACTTCTACAGCAATAAAAACACATATGGAAAAACTTATCCCAATTTTTAAAATTAACATTAGGATCAGTCTTAGAATTTTCTAGACAAACGTATACAATAAGTACATGTTACATCGTTCCGCTGCACGTACGTTCTAGCTAAATGCCATTGTTGTGCACTCACCCAGATATCGCATCAGATACAATATCACATCCAGTAAACACGATTGTGTGGAAAGGGATAGAAAAGGTACTTACCAACTACAGCTATTTAGAGCAGTTGGAAAACTTCATATTTTGGAAGCCGTATTTCAGGTGTGCAACTTTCCCCAGAGTTACATATGCTGAAGAAGTACATCTAACTACAACCACAAAAAAGGAAGTTTCATTGTTTTGCTAATCGCACTTCCCCGAAAGGAATTTTTAATATTCTCAGAAAAACAGTACAGAACAACACACGTCCTCATAACAATCACTTGTATTTGTCATCATAGTCAGTGCTATAATCACAGGAAAATGCAAATGGAGAAAATATGCAAGCTTCAACACTGAAAAGTACCAGACCCGACAATCACAACCCACTTCTTAAACAGTGGACTAAAAAGTGTTGGGTGAATACAATTTTGATTAGGTCACACTTAGCATCAAACGCTGAACAGGAAAGGTAAAAAGTATATGAACTTGTGAAATGCACCCTCCGAAAAAATTCACTGTGATCCCTTCACCAAAAATAACGAATATCGCGCAATCCCGGAAATAATGAATTAATGAAAATGCCAAATCATAGTTACGATTTAGTTAATTTAGGATTGCCGTATTTTTGGTTGAATTTACTTGCTAATAAATTTGCGCACTAAATGTAATAAGAACATACAAAAGTGACAAAGTTATGCCATAGTAACCAATCTGGTGGATGACCAACAACTAAACTCAAGTTTAATCAAATCAAACTTCATCTTCTCTTCCTGACTCATTCAAATGCCCCTTAAATCAGATTACTTTTTCGATGCCATCGGTAAGGCTGTTTGAGTTGGCTGCTACAGTATAACTAAGTGTGTTGCTCGGTAGCTGCCATCAGGTTTTTTGGTTGGATTAACGATTCAAGAATATCTGCACCACCAAACTGAAAGCATGAAGGGAAAATAACGTTTAAAGGCGAAATTATAAGAATACAAGCCCATGGGCAAACTAATCAGTCGTTTGGAAACAACCAATACCTCTGTCATCGACCTCAAAACCTGCAAACGAAGGCATCGTGAGGAAATTCTAAACAGCCGCGTAGGACAATTCCTCAAGGACAAATGCTCAAACTTTTGAACAAATTCAATGCTCATTGAAGCTCGCTGAACAATTCATCTCACAAGGTAACGTTTAAGAGCTATCTAAGAATTTCAGAATGTTTTAGAGTGAGACATCTCAAAACGCACTAAGACCACTGAGTCATAGGGACTTTTTAAGTCGCAACATATCCGTGTTGCGGAGTTTTTCCCATTCTTGTACTGGGAGCGAATCACTAATGTGAGCCATGTATTCTTCATTCCACCTATCAGTTTTTGAAAGTTTCATGGTTTTCGCTGCAGTCTTAGAGGGATTTTTCGATGAAATTATACCAGAATTTCCAAAACTAGTCGTTAGATTTGCTGTAATGTAAGCTTTTTCACATCAAATTTTGACTAGCATCCCTCTTTCCTTGTCTATTTGAGTTCAGTCAGGCGAAATGAGGACAGGGATGCCTGTTTCTCGCTATTATTCAGGCCAGGTTTTTCACCAGATGTCAGGATAGCTTTGAACACTATTCTGTACAACTATCCCAATATTACAACGCAATGGACAATCGGTCATGCATGTATTTCAGGCTAAAACCCCATATGCCAGCAGAATTACTGATAATCAGCTGAACTGCCAATGAAACGGTCAAATTTTCCTCAGTGCTCACTTGTAAAATACAAACATTAAGAAACACTAAACAGGAGGGGATCTGCATATAAAAAATTGTTGCGCAACCCTCAGAATTCACTGATATTGAAAGCACGTACTAAGAGTGTGTTTGTAGTTAAATCATTCTGACTCATCTGGAATATTAGAACGCATCGAGTACCAAGATCTCATAATACTGATATTCAGCAGAATAGTTAGCTGGGCCGGGTTATAAAGTCAGCATGTAGTGTGGCCATAGCTCTAGTTTAGCAGGGTAGTTCGCCTCACAACAGTCACGAGCCTCATTTCTAGTGCACGTCATCCAGAAATTAGGTAACTTAAATAGCACAGAGATGGGAAGCTATTATTTGGAGCCTTAGGCAAATTAAATTTTCGAACTTTAGGGGTCCATAGATTCACTCGCATTACCATGCACCGTTCCGGAGACCTCCCTTACCTAACACAGATGTTAGAAATGAGCTAGAAGGAGCAACCACGCAATTGTAAGTGGGTCTTGATACTGGAAGTGTGTCTTACGATCCAAGCAATACCAATTTTGAAACTGGATTACTGGTATAAGACTATGAAGGGAACGTAATAGAAGTCCACTCTTTGAAACAACTACTGTTACAGAAAGAACTCCGACCTTTCTACCAAACCGTTTCCAAGTAGCTTCTTAGCTGATGGTTCATCGTCTGTCTATCGTAATATGGGCATACTGTTTTTGTGATTAGTGTACAGAAAACACATGGTATGCCACTGAAAATCACCAGTTTAAGTTACGTCTTTACTCCAGTAAATTCCCGCATTTGCAGCAAGAACCACCAGGAACGATTCTATGCATGGACTGGGTGATGAGGAGCTTAGAGGTTGAAAAAGTCATGCTGGCCGTGATGAGGTACTGTCAGTTACTTTGTTAACTAGTCTCATTTCTGCTATCATTTATTTATTTATTTGTGTTTTAAGACTTGTTACACCTACAGCTATCACACTAAATTTGTGGCTTCAGTCTAACTCTTCCCTCCTAATGCTACCTGGCTAATTAAGGTACGTAAGATAGGACGACACTAAAATGCTCGTATGTTATCTCTCCACCCAAGTGTGCTAATTCGACGCGGAAGGGCAGAAAGTAAGCAATCAAAATTAGAACAATAAATAAATCTTCCGGAATATGAAATAAATTTTGGAATCGGCACTATTCGTGTTTGACTAGTTATAGATGCAAAACAAACAAGCAGACGCAATAGGGTAGCTAAGTCAGCCAGCTAAAAATCCGCACTCAGCGTCGAATGGCTAAGAAGCTGTCAGCGAATAACTTCTGGGAGTTTTTTGCGAATGTCTTTACAATGTCTCTTTGGGGACAGCCTTCTTCAGTAACTGCAGTAACTTCAGTAACCGTAACAGTTCTTGATTGAGTTCAAAGTACCGTAACTGAAACAGCCTTAACCACATTGTTTTGAATTTTTACATTCCATGAACGAAAAATTTATAATCTTCTCTGAACCACCCGAATTTGAAGGACTGGTCAACCGCCAGGCATGCTGTCAAAATTGTAGATAATAAAAATATATATTTATTCCTGTTTATGCAGGAACATACCAATTGTACAGGCATGGATAAGTTATTGTAGAAATTACACATATTTGGATGTATACTGAATTTACAGTTTGGTTGTTCTTTCTGGCATTAGAGTCAGTCGGAACGGTCTGCTAAATAGTCTGTCTGTGTAACACATAAAGAGATATAGAAATATTGTCTTCGCATTAACAAAAAGCCCAGACATCAGATGAATGTAATACAAATATCTGGGAAAAATAAAGCTTGAAGTCAATTCTCCCATACAACTTTGTTGTGAACAGCATCCTTGAGATAAAGTTTATTGATGTTTTATTTTGAGGTCAGTGATGTATTTATTCCATTTTTTCAACAGTCTAATCGTAGTTTTCTAATAGGAAAGGAATTTAACCGTTGATACGATAGATAAGGTCATTTTTGATTGTTTTACTGCATGAAATGGGGCTGAGGTCGATTCTAGAACTATCTACTGGCGCCATTTGTGTCAGCATGACAGACTGTACACGTAAGTTGAGTAATGCATTGAAAACTGTTTGAAAACCAGTTGCTTCTTTATTTCAGATCAAGAATACTCCTTGTACAGAATGTTGGCCAGCGTCTCCAAATGGTAGCATTTGATCGTTCATGGAATTTGAGTGTGAATTTATTTAAATGATCAGGAGCCCAGCTTCATTTCAGTTTGTGTAGGGTTGTTCGACCTCGACCAGGAAGTAAATAGAAGTGTAGGCTCAGCAGCAGAATACCAGAAAGAGAAAGTATGTGAACATGAAATGAACATTAATGTTTTATGTATATATAAATATTTATAAATGTATACCACTGTATAGTAAACATTAACTATATTCTGGTTGTGTTTTCATGTATTTTTGCGAAGTCTTAGAGTTTAATTATACTACTGGGATTAACATTTATCAAGTGTATGTATAATCTCCAGCGAACATGTAAAGCATATCTTGCTCCTGCCTGTAAATTGTGATTGAATTATATGCTTCTATTTCTGTAACAATTTGATGATGCCTGTAAACTGGCGTCCCTCATGTACTGTACTATGAGAATAAATTATTTTATTTATTTATTTATTAGTGTTTTAGAACTAAGTGGTGCAGTCTGGTTGGGATAGTCATTGGAATGAGACAGTTCATATAGCAAGCGTTTAAAGCTTATAATAGAGTGACAAGTCTTTATTTCTAGGAGTAAACTGTTCCAGATCTCAGAATACATGACTATGAAGAAGTTTGCACGGAGTGCTGTTTTACAGCTTTTTCTAGATACTGTGCACGTTTGGTTACGCAGATTTTAGGAGCCTTCCGGTAAGAACTGTATCTCCTTGCTGTCTGGGAATGGTATTTTATGCAAGACTTTAAAGAAGAATGTTAGATTAATGCTGAGTCGTCTCAGCAAGAGTGGGTCGATAACCAGAGTTACACAGCTTGATGCGTAGTCCTTTTCGCAGTCGAATCTTAGTAGTTTAGAGGTGAAGTATCGTTGGACACTTTCTATTTTAAGCTTGTCACTTACGCGAGTGCTGCTGAGAATAAATGGACAATATTCTAGTAATGGTCTGACACATGTTTTACATAATATAAGTTTCGCTTCGTAGTTGTGGGAATTCTTGAGTATGCATCCTAAGAACATCCTCGATTTACGCGTCTGTGTTGCCACTTGCTAAGAAAATGTCAGGTCACTAGTGTACCTGAGTCCTAGTGTTCATGATCCAGGATTTCAACATAGATGTTCGTTTGTACACAATCGAGGATAACTGTGAAACCTGTAGAGGTAATTGGATTTGATTCTTCCTGTCTTATTTGTTATATAAAGCACCTATACTTGGTTTCCTTATTTTATCTTTTTCAGGTGGCAGAATATCTTAACAAGTACAGATTAATTATGGAATTACATGTGAACATAGACTGATATTTTATTACTACGTTTGCCAGGGTTTTATTTCTTTATCTTTTGTATGGGTGGTGAAGCATTTTTCAGAGTATGGTGAAATCATTTGCTTGTCTAACTAACGTCTTCATTCCTTTTTTATTTGGAGGGGTCCCCAGAGGTAAAAGAGTAAACATATGTTGGCTGGGCAGCCTAATTACGACAGTTCCTCAAATTACTCTTTTCTCAACTTAACCATGTTTCACCTACTGTCTCCACTTGATTCTTTTCTCCATATTTCAAGTTAAACTTCTAGGCCAGTATAAACTTATCAGCCATTATTCTAGACCGAACTCTAAGACATTCCAACGGAATATATTGAATGGCCGACCTATAATGATGAGCATGACCATGCTACAAGCATAGCAAACTGCAGATCGACGAAACATTATCGTTATGACATCGAAGTGTTCATGGTGTAAGGCATCAATTACGATGGCTAGAAATAAATATTGCCGAATTCGTTACTCTTACTGATTGCTTGGGCATATCTGCTTACTAAGCGAACGAACAGTTATCTGGATTGACCCTAAGGTAAATACATATAAAGGATACTCAAAAGTTTATAGGCTGAAGATGACGAGACAGAGTCGAGAAAGCTTTGTTGACTGGTTTCACATAAACGAACTCTTGGTAGAAAAACTAGTATGCGGATATTGATCATTAGCTAGCAGTGGAGTATGCTCAAATTACGAGGCAGATGATAATAGTCTGATATAGAAGTTTCAGTCGGAAATGTTACCAGTAAATTAAACCCCTCCAAATGCCTAACAGTCAATCTCACCTTTTCTGGCATAAATCCGACCTAAACAAACTGGTTGGCTCTCACGAGGTATGCAACATAGATGGCACTGAAATAGAAACCAAGTCGGAAATTAAATACCTAGGTGTCATTCTATCTGCTGATCTTTCCTGGTCGTCTCATACCTTGGCGATTTCCAAGAAAATATTCCGTCTTACCTTCTACATCAAGAAGTTAAAACATTCTGGTATAACCCAACCCTTACTCCTACAATTCGTTAACTCTCGCATTCTGCCCATTATTCTCTATTGTTCCCCCTTAGTTTTTCCCGGGCTACTGAAGAAAGACTATAACATATTACGCAGGATGTTAAATATTGTCAGCAGAGTAAGCAACGTGCCACTTAACCAGCTTGTTAATATTCTGGTTGACAGGCACATGGACTCATGTGAAAAATGGGCCAAGTCCATTTTATCTAACTCACACCATCCTCTTCACTCACAACTCTCCCACCCCTTGCATCTCATCAGGTAAAACCAGAAGCCAATATAGAAAACTATATGCTCGCACCAGCAAGTACAAAAACTCAACCATACCCTACTTAGCTCGTGTTCTGTATGATAAAGAAAGCATTAGGCGTGACACCTATAATTCATTAAATAGTCAGTAGTACAACTGGATCTCGTCTTTCCAACTCATATCATTTACAGGTACAACATTTTCTTTCTTTCTTTTCCTTTTCTCTCTCTCTTTATTCCTTTTTGTGCTGCTTTGTTTCGTTCTCTCGCTTACGCCAGTAAATATGATAGCACCTACTTTTCTAACACCTTCAAACACTGTTTCAGCCTTACCTTTACTACTGACATGCCAATGTATTGTTGTAATAATGAACTGTGGTTTCCTCAATCTATGTAGAATTCTATTTATTGATTATGTACTAAGTGGATGCAATACTGTAGTAAAAATGCTGAGAATTCCATTCTGTATCACAAGTACTGTTTTGGAATAAAGCAAATTATTATTATTAAGTTGAATGGCAGGATTATACTTCGTAAAGGGCTAGATGAATAAAGATAACCTGTTCTATGTAAATGAATAACGTGTATTCGGCATACTCATGTGGGAGGATTCCTGCACGCCTTCCCATGGAAATCCCTAAACACAGCTCAGAAAGATAAGCCAGACGAATCGAAGTTCTTAGAGAGGTCATTTCTAGAGGGAGGCTAGTGCAGGGCCTCCACATCGCGGTATGCTTAGACCACCAAAGGGTATAGAATGGAATGTATTGAGTGATAGTATCTGTTTTCGAACTCCTGAATTTAAAACAAGAACAACTAGGAGGACTCTTTTGTCATACGTGGCTTCGATATTCGACCCGGTTGGAATCATAGCACCGATATTGCTGCCTGCTAAATTAATTTTGCAAGATACATGCAGAAGGCAATTAGAATGGGATGCAGAACTACCTGAAGACTGTCTAGCCTCTTGGAATAGATGGTATAAGAATATTAAGTATTTGCATAAAATTCGCATTCCCCGATGTATAATGCCTATTTCTTGTGAACCGTTGAGCACTCAGCTTCATTGCTTCTCAGACGCTTCAGAATTCGCATATGGTGCTGTAGTATATATCCGTGTAGAAGATGTTTCCCGCCAAGTTCATTGTTCTTTACTGCTGGCGAAATCTAGAGTCGCACCATTGAAATCTGTTACTATACCTAGACTAGAGTTAGTAGCTGCTGTACTATGTCTCAAGATTGGTAAACATCTGCAACAACAGCTTCGTGTGCCGATTTCAACTACAACTTACTGGACGGATTCATTAATTGTGCTTCATTCGATAAAAAACACTACGAAAAGATTTGAAAGATTTGTAAGCAACAGACTCGCAGTTATCCATGAGTTATCTCTACCAGATCAGTGGAGACACGTCAGTAGTAAACAGAATCCTGCTGATTACGCATCACGTGGACTTTCGTTAGATGATGATGTTAAGATCAACGAGTGGCTTTATGGACCACAATTCCTAAGAGACAGGGAAGAGAATTGGTCTTATATGGATGGAGATGAAAGTGTTATCAGCAATAATGTATTAGTGGACGAAACCTGTGGGTCGAATACACTACAGGAACATGGTCAACTACTAGATAGATTCAGAGCGTTCACTTCATGGATTAAGATGCTAAGAGTTTTCGCCTTATGTCAGCATTTCATCCGCAATTTGAAAATGCGAAAGGGTGGAAAACCATCTATCGCTTGCAAACTATCGCTAGAGGATATCAGTAGAGCCAAGTTGCATATACTTAAGCTAGTGCAGAACGATACATTTCCCGACGAGATTGAGACATTAAAGTCCGCAGGAAGTGGTTGTAGAAACATTGCTAATGGCTACAAAGTTGGAAAGGTCGGCATGAGCAGTGAGTTGCTATGTCATATGCGGTCGTCCTGCAAAGCCATGAAAGGTGGCGTTGTCCGCGGATCCACGATAAAGAAACTCAATCCATTTGTGGTAGATGACATCATTCGAGTGGGAGGTCGCTTACAATTATCATGCTTACCCTTTGATAGTAAACATCCAATTATATTACCCAGTAAGCACTTTGTCACCGATATGATAGTGATGCATTGTCATCTTCAGAATGCTCATGCAGGTATCATGCATGTTCTAAATAGTCTTCGGGAAGAATTCTGGATTCTAAAAGGTTATTCTACAGTTAGAAGAGTATTGAGGCAATGTTACTTGTGCAGGAGGCTTAATGCTGCACCATGTTCTCGGATAAAGGCTCCATTGCCAGAGTGCCGGTTAAAGGCTCATGTACCACCGTTCAACTCTGTTGGTGGGGACTATTTTGGACCATTTTTTACAAAGAGAGGAAGAGTTGTTGAAAAACGTTATGGTTGTCTGTTTACATGCTTATCGATAAGAGCGGTTCATATCGAAATGGCACATACGTTAGACACTGACTCCTTTCTGTGTGCATTCTCGAGGTTTGCTGCAAGAAGAGGATACTCAGAGCACATATTTAGTGACAACGGTTCTAACTTCAAGGGAGCTGATGCTAGTTTGAAGCAAATTATTGGAAATTGGGATAAGGCAAAGATAGCGAATAATCTTCTAGAAAAGGGATGTGAATGGCATTTCAATCCACCTAGAGCCAGTCACCGTGGAGGTGTATGGGAGCGCGTTATTAGATCTGTTAGAAAGATCTTACGAAAGCTATTATTTCAGAAAGTGCTAACAGACGAAACATTGGAAACATTCTTGGTGGAGTCCGAAGGAATTTTAAACAATCGACCGTTGGTAAGGTTGACAAGCGGCGGTGATGAATTAAGTGTTCTAACTCCGAACAAATTATTGTTACTTCATAAACAGCTGACGTTTGAAGGAATAGAAGCTAGTAGAACGTCATTGTATAACAAAAGATGGAAGGAAGCACAACATTTGGCTGATTTGTTCTGGCATAAATGGCTACGTGAATATCTTCCGATGCTGCAAGCAAGATCTAAGTGGTTAGATATAAAGCGCAACCTACAACCTGGTGATCTCGTCCTAGTTAGCAGTACTGACACACCGAGAGGTCTCTGGCCAAAGGCTATAGTTAAGCAGGTGTATCATGACCAAGATGGCCGCGTCAGAACGGTGCGTTTGAAAACTGCAACTGAAGAAGTCGTACGAGATATAAGAAGCGTATGTCTGTTGGAAGAAGCCGACAACTTGAAGGTTCCGGATACAAGAAGTCAACGTGGTGATCGTTCGCGGGGAGTGTTAATCGCGACAGATAGATAGACTGTATGATAAACAGCCAATCAATATTATGTGACCTTTTTTGTCGCGATTATTGGCCAATCAATGTAACTTACACCACGTGATGGTGACCTTGAATGTTCTTTTTTGTCTGTCACTCTACTTGTATATACATGTAATTAATTGACTGTTCATTTTGTCCGTACCCTCAATACTGTTCGGTACGTTTTTGTCCTATTTTTGTGATGACAGTGGATTTGTACATTTTTCTTGGTGTAATTGTATGGTTTATTTTATATTTTAGAAACAGATAAAGTTAAGTCAAGTCATCCTGTTTTTAACTATAGCTAAGCCGAGACTCTGTATCGTCAGTACTGAGGAAAGAATAAATCTGTAGGTAAAAAATAATCCTACAAAGTTTCGAACAGTATGGCAGACGAAAAATATGAGACTATGCCGACGTTAACTCCACAGTCAGAAAAGAATAGTGAAACTGATTTCCATGCAAGCAACGAGTATAAATCAAATTATATGGTAGAGCTGGAGCTAGCGAAAATGCGTATAGTCCAAATAGAGAAAGAAATTGAATTGGAAAGATTACGACAAGCTAGTCGTGAATGTTCTAATCATAATAAGTCACCTTGCAAGCCTTCTACTTCGCATACAGTCGCTGTATCTTCTAACGATGAGCTCGCCAGAGCCATGTCCAAGTTTCTGGACATGCCTAAAAGAGAGATAATTAAGCTTGACAGTAATCCTGTAAATTATTGGAATTTTATAAAGAATTTTGAAGACCTAGTGGATAATGATGCCATTGGATACCGAAGTAAGCTAAATTACTTGATTCAGTATTGTGAAGGAGAAGCCAAAGATGTAATCAAACACTGTGTTTTGCTAGAGCCAGAGGAAGGTTATCATAAAGCCCTACAACTGTTAGAGGAAGCATTTGGGCAAAGACATGTTGTGGCCCGAACCTTCATAGTGAAACTCCTAGAATTTCCAAACGTTAAAAGCAATGATGCAGCGTTACTAAGGAAGCTATCTCACGAGATGCAAGCCTGCGAATTGACTTTAAAACAGATGAACTATGTTTCAGATTTGAATTCTGGTAAAACTATTGAACAACTAGTCCTAAAACTCCCTGTTCATTCACAGAGAGAATGGATAAAGGTGGCTTGCAACGTCATAAAGAGCGGTCGCGAACCATCATTTAGCGACTTATGCATGTTTGTTAAGGAGCAGTCAGATATGGCTAACACCAGGTATGGGCTGCTAATCAATGGGCATTCCACGGGAAAAAATAGTAAAGAGTCTACTATCCCTATGAAGAAAAACTCCGATTCTAAACACCGAGTGTTTGTTACCAGGCTCTCAGAGAATAATGTCGAAAAACCGAGTAATGATCCTAAGAACGAGTCACGTTTATTTATCCCACCCTGTATATTGTGTTCGGGAAGCCATTTCCTAGACCAGTGTTCAGAGTTTAAAGATAAAGACCTTGATGAACGTCTGGCATTTGTTACCAAGAGAAAACTATGCAACGTATGTTTAAAAGCAAATCACATAGCAAAGAATTGCCGATCTCCAAGGTCCTGTACAGTTGAAGGTTGTGGTTGGAGACACCATACATTGCTTCACAGAGGCCAGGGATCATCCGACGATGTAAAAAATGATGTGCATATTAACGCTCAACAGTGTAGTGATATGATTTTGGACAAGACTCCGGCAAGTGAAACCGCATTCGCTATGGTGCCCATCTTAGCCAGATATAATGGTAATGTCGTTCAAACCTGTGCGTTTTTGGATAGTGGTTCAGACGCAACATTGGTCACAGAAGATCTGGCAAGAGAACTAGGTTTAGTAGGAGCAACTAAGACAGTCTCCCTTAAGACGCTTGGTTCTCAGTCTACCTTGTCTTGCAAACAAGTGCAACTGGAAGTCTCTCCGTTGGATTCGTCACTTCATGTTACTGTTTCCAAAGCATGGACAGTAGAGAAGTTGCCACAGTTACAAAGAGTTGTGCTAACAGCAGATCAGATGGCCTCATGGAGTCACCTAGATGGGATGGTTTTACCGGAGGTTAAGAATAAAGAAATTAAGATGCTTATTGGCTGTAACGTGCCAGAAGCTCACGTAACTGTTGATAAAAGGCTTGGAGGAGCTAACGAACCTTGTGCCGTAAAGACTCCCTTGGGTTGGACACTACTGGGACCATACAGGAAGACCCTTGAAGAAACTAGCATGGTCAATCATGTCTTAGCCACAGAGAAAATTGAAGCTATGTTTGAACGGTTCTATAAGAATGAGTTTGACGATACGAGTGGTGAAGTGCCCATGTCTGTTGAAGATCGTAAGGCTCTAAGTATTATGTCAGAATCCATACGATTAGTGGACGGACATTATCAGATAGCACTACCATGGCGTCGACAACAGATTCTACCTAATAATAGAAAACTGGCGATGAGTAGACTCAATGCGTTGAGAAAACGCCTTTGTCAAGACTCAGACCTGCACAAGGAGCATAATAATGTCATGTCTCAGTATATTGAAAGAGGTTTCGCTGAAATTGTCGAAGATGATCACATTAATGGACAGGTCTGGTACTTGCCACATCATCCGGTTTTCCATCCAAAGAAGCCCAATAAATTAAGGATTGTGTTTGATTGTGCGGCAGAATACGCAGGAATATCTTAGAATAAAAATCTGTATTCAGGTCCGGATCTAGTAAATAATTTGGTAGATGTCTTTATGAGATTTCGGCAACGACCAATAGGTATAACCGCAGATATAGAAGCTATGTTCCATCAAGTGATCGTTCCTTCTCACGATAGAAACGCCCTTAGATTTTTATGGTGGGTCGGTGGCGACGTGAATACGGAACCGGCAGTTTACAGAATGAAGGTGCATATTTTCGGAGCAACATCTTCACCAAGTTGTGCAACCTTTGCTTTACAAAGGACCATCGTAGACAACGCTGATAAGTTCGACGAGCGTGTTATTCAAATAGCTAGAGAACAGTTTTATGTTGACGATTTGCTCACTAGTGTTAATACGTTAGATGAAGGTAAGCTGATTTATACTCAGCTGAAACAGATCCTAAAACTAGGAGGATTTAATCTGACCAAATGGACTAGTAATAACCGAGAATTAATGAAGTTCATTCCACAAGAAGATCGCGCAGAGAGGAACAT
Source organism: Trichobilharzia szidati (assembly GCA_944472155.2). Taxonomy (NCBI): domain Eukaryota; kingdom Metazoa; phylum Platyhelminthes; class Trematoda; order Strigeidida; family Schistosomatidae; genus Trichobilharzia; species Trichobilharzia szidati. Next base: position 91,151,800 of record OX235279.1, on the reverse strand, counting down.
AGACATCCTTTTATCTAAAGAGAATAACGAGAGGACGCTGGGTATAGAATGGAATGTATTAAGTGATAGTATCTGTTTTCGAACTCCTGAATTTAAAACAAGAACAACTAGGAGGACTCTTTTGTCATACGTGGCTTCGATATTCGACCCGGTTGGAATCATAGCACCGATATTGCTGCCTGCTAAATTAATTTTGCAAGATACATGCAGAAGGCAATTAGAATGGGATGCAGAACTACCTGAAGACTGTCTAGCCTCTTGGAATAGATGGTATAAGAATATTAAGTATTTGCATAAAATTCGCATTCCCCGATGTATAATGCCTATTTCTTGTGAACCGTTGAGCACTCAGCTTCATTGCTTCTCAGACGCTTCAGAATTCGCATATGGTGCTGTAGTATATATCCGTGTAGAAGATGTTTCCCGCCAAGTTCATTGTTCTTTACTGCTGGCGAAATCTAGAGTCGCACCATTGAAATCTGTTACTATACCTAGACTAGAGTTAGTAGCTGCTGTACTATGTCTCAAGATTGGTAAACATCTGCAACAACAGCTTCGTGTGCCGATTTCAACTACAACTTACTGGACGGATTCATTAATTGTGCTTCATTCGATAAAAAACACTACGAAAAGATTTGAAAGATTTGTAAGCAACAGACTCGCAGTTATCCATGAGTTATCTCTACCAGATCAGTGGAGACACGTCAGTAGTAAACAGAATCCTGCTGATTACGCATCACGTGGACTTTCGTTAGATGATGATGTTAAGATCAACGAGTGGCTTTATGGACCACAATTCCTAAGAGACAGGGAAGAGAATTGGTCTTATATGGATGGAGATGAAAGTGTTATCAGCAATAATGTGTTAGTGGACGAAACCTGTGGGTCGAATACACTACAGGAACATGGTCAACTACTAGATAGATTCAGAGCGTTCACTTCATGGATTAAGATGCTAAGAGTTTTCGCCTTATGTCAGCATTTCATCCGCAATTTGAAAATGCGAAAGGGTGGAAAACCATCTATCGCTTGCAAACTATCGCTAGAGGATATCAGTAGAGCCAAGTTGCATATACTTAAGCTAGTGCAGAACGATACATTTCCCGACGAGATTGAGACATTAAAGTCCGCAGGAAGTGGTTGTAGAAACATTGCTAATGGCTACAAAGTTGGAAAGGTCGGCATGAGCAGTGAGTTGCTATGTCATATGCGGTCGTCCTGCAAAGCCATGAAAGGTGGCGTTGTCCGCGGATCCACGATAAAGAAACTCAATCCATTTGTGGTAGATGACATCATTCGAGTGGGAGGTCGCTTACAATTATCATGCTTACCCTTTGATAGTAAACATCCAATTATATTACCCAGTAAGCACTTTGTCACCGATATGATAGTGATGCATTGTCATCTTCAGAATGCTCATGCAGGTATCATGCATGTTCTAAATAGTCTTCGGGAAGAATTCTGGATTCTAAAAGGTTATTCTACAGTTAGAAGAGTATTGAGGCAATGTTACTTGTGCAGGAGGCTTAATGCTGCACCATGTTCTCGGATAAAGGCTCCATTGCCAGAGTGCCGGTTAAAGGCTCATGTACCACCGTTCAACTCTGTTGGTGGGGACTATTTTGGACCATTTTTTACAAAGAGAGGAAGAGTTGTTGAAAAACGTTATGGTTGTCTGTTTACATGCTTATCGATAAGAGCGGTTCATATCGAAATGGCACATACGTTAGACACTGACTCCTTTCTGTGTGCATTCTCGAGGTTTGCTGCAAGAAGAGGATACTCAGAGCACATATTTAGTGACAACGGTTCTAACTTCAAGGGAGCTGATGCTAGTTTGAAGCAAATTATTGGAAATTGGGATAAGGCAAAGATAGCGAATAATCTTCTAGAAAAGGGATGTGAATGGCATTTCAATCCACCTAGAGCCAGTCACCGTGGAGGTGTATGGGAGCGCGTTATTAGATCTGTTAGAAAGATCTTACGAAAGCTATTATTTCAGAAAGTGCTAACAGACGAAACATTGGAAACATTCTTGGTGGAGTCCGAAGGAATTTTAAACAATCGACCGTTGGTAAGGTTGACAAGCGGCGGTGATGAATTAAGTGTTCTAACTCCGAACAAATTATTATTACTTCATAAACAGCTGACGTTTGAAGGAATAGAAGCTAGTAGAACGTCATTGTATAACAAAAGATGGAAGGAAGCACAACATTTGGCTGATTTGTTCTGGCATAAATGGCTACGTGAATATCTTCCGATGCTGCAAGCAAGATCTAAGTGGTTAGATATAAAGCGCAACCTACAACCTGGTGATCTCGTCCTAGTTAGCAGTACTGACACACCGAGAGGTCTCTGGCCAAAGGCTATAGTTAAGCAGGTGTATCATGACCAAGATGGCCGCGTCAGAACGGTGCGTTTGAAAACTGCAACTGAAGAAGTCGTACGAGATATAAGAAGCGTATGTCTGTTGGAAGAAGCCGACAACTTGAAGGTTCCGGATACAAGAAGTCAACGTGGTGATCGTTCGCGGGGAGTGTTAATCGCGACAGATAGATAGACTGTATGATAAACAGCCAATCAATATTATGTGACCTTTTTTGTCGCGATTATTGGCCAATCAATGTAACTTACACCACGTGATGGTGACCTTGAATGTTCTTTTTTGTCTGTCACTCTACTTGTATATACATGTAATTAATTGACTGTTCATTTTGTCCGTACCCTCAATACTGTTCGGTACGTTTTTGTCCTATTTTTGTGATGACAGTGGATTTGTACATTTTTCTTGGTGTAATTGTATGGTTTATTTTATATTTTAGAAACAGATAAAGTTAAGTCAAGTCATCCTGTTTTTAACTATAGCTAAGCCGAGACTCTGTATCGTCAGTACTGAGGAAAGAATAAATCTGTAGGTAAAAAATAATCCTACATTGCCAATGGATTTGGAAAAACATCTCGTTTCTACAAAGCTTTGATGACGATGAACCATGTATATTACATATGAAATATACAAGTTCGCGCTTGGAATACTGGATCAAAATAGAAATAGTATAGCGGACACTGGATAAATTGCAAAAACTGAAAGCCATAGTCATCCAAAAACTTGAGAAAATCTGCAATAGGGACAGGTTGAGTCAGTGAGATGTAGCGGTAAATAATTCCCCAAAATTATTAACCACAGCAATCATCACTCAACATTGGATGCTGACCATCACTGTTTAAGTCGACTTGTTTAGCTGAAGGCTTACGGTCAAGCATCCCCGCCTTTTGGTGCTCCGTCGTGTCACGTGCGTGCACGATTACTAGCTAGCTAAGCATTCATTCCTACCCGCGATTTGGTCCCAAAATATATATCGTATTTGGACGACAAAATCTGGTCTTTTGCTTTACCATTTGGTACTCGAAGAACGAACACTATAGTGGTTGTTGGTATAAGATCTTGCGTTAGTATAATCCGTACAACTCGCGAACGTTCGATACCTACAGCCCCCTAAACTGGTGAGCCCGACCACGAACTACATCTTCAATTCACACGCAGATAAACCCGGTGAGTTCGTTCCTTTTTGTGTTTATTCCTGTACTATATTGTTATCGGCATACTTTTCGTCATGAGTGATCCTAGCCCCAAGGTTATTCGGATTCGCTCAACCGCCAAAACAATCCAGCTAGTACCATATTGGCCAGATAATGCTGAAACGTGGTTTCAGATTGCTGAGTCCGATTTTTGTGAACATGGCATAACTGATCAACGTTCACAGTTCCTTGCAGTTATTCACGCCCTACCGCGGGAATTCAGCAAGTGCGTAACTCTGCAGATGTCGGTAAGTAACTCATACGAGTTGCTAAAAGCATCCATCCTCAAGAGAAACGTTCTCACAGATCGGCAACGTCTGGATGAGTTATTTCGTAACATCGAGTTAGGAGATCAGTCAGCCGTGAGCATGCTGGCAAGAATGAAAGAGATCATTGGCCAGAGTCAGTTCGATGAAGGACTGTTTAGAGAACTATTTTTATCCAAACTGCCACAGTCAGTTCAGACTGTACTTGTGACACTTCAGGGTGTTCTCATAGATGATTTAGCTGTCTCTGCAGATAGAATTCTAGAGATAACGAAACGGCCAGTCACCGAAGTATACTCTGTTACCGAACAGACTTCGAAGAAGGATTCTGCAATGATAGAGTTAATCAACTCCGTCCAGCAGATGCTTAGGTCAAACAAGCCTAGCAATTCCTCCTATCGTCGTTCTAGATCCCCTCAACGGCAAAACGCACGTGGACGATCTAAGTCCAACACACGTTCTGTCAAAAATCCTGACTGGTGTTGGTATCACAACATCTATGGCAAGGAAGCGAAATGTTGTCGAAAACCTTGTGATTTCGGCAAAGCCTCCAAGTCTGTGGGAAACTATCCCGCCGGCACGCGTTAGCGGCAACCGTCGCCGGTGGCACTAGCCGCTTACTTTACATCCACGATGTAATTAGCCAGACTAGATATCTAGTCGACACAGGCGCCGAAGTCAGCGTCCTTCCTGCTACAGCAGCAGATCAACAGAAGGATCCTAACTTCAACCTACAGGCTGCAAATGGAAAACCAATTGCAACCTATGGTCGGAAATACGTCTATCTGAACGTAGGTTTACGCAAACTTATTCAGTGGATTTTCCTAATCGCTGACGTCACAATGCCCATCATTGGCATGGACCTACTTAATCATCATGATTTGCTCGTAGACGTCCGCCGTAAACGATTAATTGACAACACTACTAGTTTGTCTATCAAAGGCATAACTTACGTAGGCCCCAGCTTGTCAATCGTTAAGATGAAAACAATCCTCGATCCAACTTTTCAACCGATTGTTGATAAATATCCGGAACTGAATTGCCCATCTAACGATCTCCCGTGTATAACCAGCAATGTTATGCACCACATCATAACCTCAGGACAGCCCGTGACATCTAAAGCACGATGATTGGCCCCTGATAAACTGAGAATTGCCAGAAACGAATTCGATCATATGCTCACCCTTGGCATCATTCGACCATCGAATAGTCCATGGGCATCCCCATTGCATATGGTTCCAAAAAAAGATAGTAACGATTGGCGACCCACTGGTGATTACCGGCGAGTCAACGCCAAAACAACTCCTGATTGCTACCCTTTGCCTCACATACACGACTTGACGGCAACGTTATCTGGAGCATCTATATTCTCCAAAATCGACTTGGTTAAAGCATATAACCAAATCCCGATGGCAACGGAAGATATCCCGAAAACGGCTATCATTACGCCTTTCGGCTCTTCGAATTTCTACGTATGCCATTCGGCCTCCGGAATGCGGCCCAAACATTCCAACGCTTCATCAACGAAGTATTTCGCGGTCTCGACTTTGTATACGCATACTTAGACGACTGCCTCATTGCCAGTCCAAATAAGGAAACTCACCTTAGACACTTGGACTTGGCATTTGAAAGGTTACGCCAACATGGTGTTACCATCAATATACAGAAGTGTCAAATAGGCGTTGACTCACTCGATTTTCTGGGTCACACTATTGACTGTCAGGGCATTCGCCCACTGGCTACTTCTGTCGATCACTCTAAGAAAACGCGTTCTGGACGTCACGTTAGATTTCCAGAATACCTTCACACCTATTTCACATAACTGAGTGACACATCAATTTTTTTTATGTTGCGTCATTTAACACAAGTAAATGATATTTTTCCTATAACCGTACATAAAATTAAATTAGATGTATATATTTTTCCCGATATTCTGAACTTTACATTATTTTACTGTATAGTAGATGCATGTCATATATATTTTGGTAAAAAAAACACGCTTATTTGGTACATTTTTCTTGACAAGGTTCTCAGCATTCTTGTTTTCTTTTCCAGGTGCAACGGGCACTGGACAGGAAACAAACGAAGCACGGGATCCAACGAACAACATTGAGGAAGCTATGTACAGACATCGTATTAGCATAGGCAGACAGACCAGCAGGCTCTCGATCAAGCCGCTCGGAAGATTTTTTCACCCATCAGGGAACCATCGAGATTTTTTCACTTCCGGCTGGTCATGTCTTAGGGTCCTCACAAACCCACTAGGGGGGAGTGAGCTGTAGCGGTAAATAATTCCCCAAAATTATTAACCACAGCAATCATCACTCAACATTGGATGCTGACCATCACTGTTTAAGTCGACTTGTTCAGCTGAAGGCTTACGGTCAAGCATCCCCGCCATTTGGTGCTCCGTCGTGTCACGTGCGTGCACGATTACTAGCTAGCTAAGCATTCATTCCTACCCGCGATTTGGTCCCAAAATATATATCGTATTTGGACGACAAAATCTGGTCTTTTGCTTTACCATTTGGTACTCGAAGAACGAACACTATAGTGGTTGTTGGTATAAGATCTTGCGTTAGTATAATCCGTACAACTCGCGAACGTCGATACCTGCAATAGAGACTTATTAACACCATCATATTAGCTTTATATAAGCAGTCCGTTTGTTACAGGATGTATCGAGCATTAACTCACACTAATTGCTTCTCCTCACTAAAACTGGTCCATCACCTTATGGTTAGGAAAGAAGTTAAATCACCTACTTCTTGAAGTTTGTGACTCTCATCCCACTATGAACCGTTGGAATTCTCTATCTCTTCGTGTCATTTCAGTAGCTTCCATTGATTGATTCATATCAGGATTGGACATTTGCCTCCCAGCACACTGAAAAGAATAATGCTATTAACCTACTAACCTTGATGATCCGAAATCCAGAAAATATTTTAAGAATAAATCCAATATGATCCACTAAACTAGGGCTGAGAGGACCGTTTGAAACAAGCAAGATTTCACAGAGCGACATGGAGAACTTACAAATTTATATGGATTTCTTCGACAATGATTTTACCAAATGTCTTCAGTTATGTCCCAAAGATTTAAAATTTCAAAACTATGCAGATGAATTCACGAGGGATAAGCTGCAGGTATATGGCGCATATAGGTAATCGTGTGCCTGCGAAATAATTGGTTTTAAACATTGTTTTCGACCTCGAGAGGCAGTCCTTTGATAAAGTGAAAGACTTTTATGACCAGTCTAGTAGTATGTGGTTTACTTGCTGCTCGACTTTGTTAATCAAAAAACCATCTGCCAGTCTTGCCACAGAATTCTCTTTTCACAATTTTTAGACGGGACTTTGTTGTGAAAGTACTCTACCTCAACAGACATCTCATATTGGTTCCAAAAGTGCTTTTGTTTATTTATACCATTTAGGTTTAATTAAATTTGTTCGTATGGAGACTAATGTAGCAGACATTTGAAGGTTAAACTACGTGCATTTTTCATGTATTGTACACTTTGACCTCTACCCTGCTGTTTATAGCACATATAGACCATATAATCCGTAAATATAAATTATTCAGTTCAAGTTAACGACCTACAGACTACCTTGTAATCAAAATCATGAACATCACTTGATCGTCTATCCCAATTATACGAATTGCTATAGACGTGTGGTCGAAGCTGATTAGTGGATAAAAATTAATCCAACCATTCAATCATTAAATTGAAACTGGTATGACCCTAGATAGCTTTTTTAGAGAGCATTGCAGTTATCGATAACTGCAGTTTGCCCTTAAGTTTCTGCAGTGCTCCTAAAATCAGCGCTAGCTGGGATATATACTGTGAACTATTTAGGCCCCCAAATGAAGGACGTGACTTGAAGTTAGACTATAACAGCCACTGCAATCAACTTTATAACTAATTACGAGCAAATAAGCAGGGCTGAGAAGTATTAAAAGCCACTAGGTTTTTTGAAAAGACGGCTATGGATCTCCCATTTCTGATTCCGTTTTGAACTTCCTGCAACATGAGAGTCATAGTGAAAGACCAGTTTTCTTGTCAAGGTTTCCTCCCTCCGGATATGTATCTTTAATTAACTCCAGTTAACCTATTATTAAAATAACAATCAAACACTGTATATCTTTAGATAGCTGGTTCAACTGACTGAGCTCGTTAAGTAAATCTAGGACGGAAAGCATATTTTGACGTGGTTATACCACCTGTAATTCTAACTGATTGTCAAAGGACATGTGTCCCAGTGTCCAATATGATGCCTCGATATAGATGCCTTCGTACCACACTATACCGAAGATTTTAAAGTTCAGGTTTCTCGCTAAACTTGGTTTTTACACTCTTACTAAACATGCCATATTTGTCGCGGCGGATAGGTCTCTTATGTGTTTTACCCTAATACAAGATATAAACATAAGCAAGTAACCAAGCCTAGGGCATTAGTCATTTAATGTGACATGACTAAATTCTTTACGAAAATGTTTGCAAATTAAAAGCAGGTTCGATGTGCATGCCATAGTGTGTTAGGTAGATTATAAAGTGTATTGTAGTTAATTTCCATATTCTCGAAGTAGATTTGAAAGTAGTAGATTATCAGTATTAGTGTAGAGTTAGAAATCATAAAGCGCAATATGACAGTTTGAAAAACACAAATGCTTTTAACTTGAAGTTTAAACAGGTCACATTTTAAAAGTTATGATTAACATTGACAGTTGTGAATTCATCCGAAACAGATGCTTAGTGAAGAAAATATAGAGTTATCCAAGAGTTATATTAATAATTGTGAACAAATTGAATCAGCCGTGAACGTATTACTTAATATTATTGAAGAGGATTTAAAAGAATATTCTGTATTGACAACAACAAAAAACAATATGAAAACGGTTGGTCTAAGCATTTGTTCGCCAACAAAGTTAATGGAACTTGAAGCGCTAACCAGAAGGTTATCCTCCTTGAAAACAAAATGTCATGATGAGTTTCTCCTGCAGGGATATTTGAAAAAAAAGATTCAAGAATTGAACACAGTTAATAAATGTGGAAAATGTACGTAAAAATTATTAAATTTTTAATTATCTCACCAAACAAAAATAGCATTTTCCGAAAGAAATTAACTTTTTGCACTCTAGAATGTGAGTTATGCGCACCCATCATAAAACCTTCTAAGATGACAGTGTTTGTGAAGCATATTTCCCCGAAATACGCTCGTGTATGTGAAATTGAATCAAAAATGTTAATTGGAATCGTGTTGAAAATTTTCATACTTTCCATGATTACCATCTTTCAAAAACACTTCTGTAAAATTCCATATTAGCTTGTTTACCAGATATATCACACAGTTTTTGATGTGGTTGTATTATTTACTGGATGACGTTTCGAACACAATTTATTGTTCATAATCATAATTATAATTATAATCACACGACTTCGAAACTTGAGTTTTATAGTTTTCTTTGTTCTCTCCTATTTGTCGTATGGGTAATAGAACTTTCCAGATGTCTGGGACAGGTGTTGAATCATTCCTATTACACGTGTTTGCAGTTGATTTGATAAACAAAGCTTCCGTTATCAATCTCACCCTCCACCCTGTTACATTAGATTTTAAAACTCTCATCTTATCGCATCCTATCGAAAGTTTGTGTGCAATTGCTTGTAGTGCTACAACTGAACTATTCTCCAGAATTCTTATCTTATTCAGGTCGACTAATCTAGAGTTTGCTAGGTTCTTATGCTCCGCTAGTCTGACTGAACCTTTTCTACTACTTTGACCTATGTATTTGACCCGACAATCATTGCAGGGTATTAGATTCTTTTGTTTTATTGGCTCCACAGGATCCTTTAACTGACAAAGCTTGTTTCTAGTTGAGTTTGTGGGTTTGAATGCCACTTTTATTCCTGCATTGTTAAGAATTCTCCTTAAAGTTTGCGAGGTTCCTTCATTCTATGGAAGTACTGCTGATGATTTGTATTCCCTATTGTTGGCGTTGTCATTATCCTGTGCATGTTTCACATGCATATCACTATCATCACTATCACTAATATTATCATTTATTTTACTTTTACATGTTTTATGTTGTTAAAATTCATAAGTCAGGGTACCTTATTAGACCTATAGTTGAATTTTGAAATTCTCCTACTTATGAATTATTTAAATATTTAGCTACGGTATTAGACTCTCTTAAAAGCCACTCGAAATCTAGACTTATAAATTCTTATGAACTTAAACATAGATTAGGTAATATAAAAATAGATATTGAAGAAAAAATGGTTAGTTTTGACATTGTCAATCTATATAGACGTATACCAATAAATATAGCCATAGAGGCAGTAGGAAACGAACTCATTTCTGACCAACAACTTGAACTTAGAGCAAAAGTGTCACCAGAAGACACAGTGCTACGAGTACAGCTATGTCTGACTTCCACAGAATTTAATTTCCAAAGTGAAAATATACAAACAAATTGAGAGAATTGCCATGTGGTCATCGATATCCTCGTTTGTGGCAGATATATTCATGGATCAGTGGGGAAACTTAGCGACTGAAACGATCAACCCCGATACCAAAGTATGGTGTAGGTATGTAAATTACACATTCACCGTACTTAGAGCACAAGATATAGATAGAAGTTTTGAATACATCAACTCAAAGGTGGAGGCAATTTAATTCACTTATGAATTAGACAGTCAGGAAGCGGAGCTTCCAATGTTAGATTGTAGCGTAAAGAGGAAAGAAGATGGAAAGTAAAACACTAGTGTTCACAAGAAACCCACAAACTGAAACCGATATTTGGATTTCCGATCATCCCATTCTATGTCATTAAAAATATGATTGGTAAAATGCTCAAGTCGACCTGAATAAGATAAGAATTCTGGAGAATAGTTCAGTTGTAGCACTACAAGCAATTGCACACAAACTTTCGATAGGATGCGATAAGATGAGAGTTTTAAAATCTAATGTAACAGGGTGGAGGGTGAGATTGATAACGGAAGCTTTGTTTATCAAATCAACTGCAAACACGTGTAATAGGAATGATTCAACACCTGTCCCAGACATCTGGAAAGTTCTATTACCCATACGACAAATAGGAGAGAACAAAGAAAACTATAAAACTCAAGTTTCGAAGTCGTGTGATTATAATTATAATTATGATTATGAACAATAAATTGTGTTCGAAACGTCATCCAGTAAATAATACAACCACATCAAAAACTGTGTGATATATCTGGTAAACAAGCTAATATGGAATTACATACTATCACAGTGCCTAAGTTGTGTACATATATTAAATATTTAGACATTAGAAATATCCTGGTTTATTGTGTCTGGAATCCTTAAGTCATATCGTTAGTTTGAATTTTCACTCATTCACTAGTAAACTTGTTAGAATTTTCTTTTTTAAAGAAATGATATGAAGCTTCATACACTGAAAATATATTTTTGATAAAATGTTGCTATTTTTAGCCTAACTAAACCGTTTGCTATTGTTTACAGAGAATCTATAACCTGTTGCCAAAAGGATATGTAAATCCCTTCAGCACGCGCTAACTTGATATATAAATTGAAAATGCATATTTTTAACAGAACTGTACTGATAGAAACTACAGCTGCCATAAACTTTGAGAAATGAAAATAGTTATAGTGAAGAAGGTTAGGAAATAATGACTACATATTGACAAAGAAAAAAAATGATGACGTTAAGAAATAGTTGAAATTTACACTACATGCGTACGTTTTCTGAACTAGGCATACCTACTTTTGTTTATTGGACTTCGGTAAGATGTCTGATTTTTATGTTACAACTAGTATCTAATATGACAAATCTATAGAATAAACAATATCCCGGTTCTTCTACAATATCTTGAAAAAAGTAACAGAATACTAACTGTTAGCACTGTATTTATTTTTTAAATTATTAAAGCTAATAAATATTGCTCTTTAATTTATCTAATACATTATAGTTGAACAGAAAGAATACTCTGTATGTTTCCAACTGGAACAACTGCATGCTGACTGTTTTCAAATGGACTATGACATACAAAAAATACAAAAATCAATTTTAAAATATTATGGAACAAGATCGTCTTATGCTGAAGCTGAGAAAAGATGTAATGACCTGAAGGTATGTTCTACTAGAACAGTGAATTTGACTTAGTTTCAACATAGAAAATAACACAGAAGTGCAACATTTCAAGTTAACACATTCCAAGTAGCACAGAAAAGTTAACAAAAGAGAAAAAGAAGTTCTAAATCAGTATAATAAGCAGAAATGTGAGGGAGAAAGAATAGTCACATGGAAGAACAGTAGGGTCTAATGGATATGGGACGTCACAGAGAGTGAATGCAATTGCACCACTGAAAATGATTTTAAGCCATACCACCAATAGTCTCCAGCCAAGCTGAGGACCCCAACCAAGCAAGCTACATCTCTCTACATATCTCAAAGCGGATGTCAAAGATTTCATGGACTGAATCTGGGTATTTTGCCACCTCTAGGTGTTTTCTAAACTCACTGGATACCAATCAACAGAGATGGCAGTAGCTAGGATCTTGAACTAGACACCAATCTCAGTATTACTCACCCGATTATGCTATTTAATACAAGAGATATAACATAAACTTCTGTGGTTGAAAATAGTTAGCCTCTCCATATATTTTACTTTTAACGGCCATCTGTCAGAGCCATAAGGAAGGAAAGAGCGAACTACTGCTTTGCACACTTCCTATGATCGATAGCTCGATATCGTGTCTACACCGTAGATGGCATACACTGGCAAATGCCACACGAGCCTTTTATATACGTAATGAGATTTCGTCAGCACTCAGTCCATTAGGGCTAATACAACCTCCCAAATAAGAGAAGTGGTCAACAATATTAACCCCACCCCACCTCACTCACTATCTTTAAGCTGGCAGTCAGGTCAGTCCAGTCCTGAAATGTAATCGCATGCTCAAGGTATTCAGAAGGCTAGGCATTTTATCAGGTCTTCATCTGACCAGACAGTACCTTCCCCAAACACTGAGTTGACGGAACTGTACCTTAGCAACAAGTTAATCCATAAGACTCTAAAGTCTATTAGGGTCACATCCATTAGTACATCACTGACGAAAATAAACAAAAGTTGGGCACAGTGGTCATCCCCAACAAACACAAATGGTTGTTATCACTTCAGGTGACAACTTTCAATAAGCTTTTAATCGGCAGTATGATTTTGAGTACAGTAAGTGCCTTCATTGAAGTGGTATACATTATCGGGACTCGTTTGCTGCCAGACACTGCCACAGCTTCTCTGGATTGACAGGGTCAAATTCCGCCTTCAGGCCAAGGAATATGGATGCGGGTAAGTATACCTATGTTCCACAGTCTGTCAACGTTTATGGATATGATCAGTACACTCTCTTCCTGGCCTAAAGGCTGCCTCGTCTTCCTGAGTTTGTTCCTCCTGAGCATCATTTGACTTAAGCATGATTGCTGACCCTGGGACATTAGATACTATATTAGTCAAGCTAATCCCCCTAAGCTTAACACATGAAGACTCATTTGGCTTTATATAAACTGTGATAACCAGTGACTTACACCAGTCTAACAGGACTACCTCTCTTTCACAGATATTGCCTTACATCTTAGTTAACCATGACAACAGTCGTCAGTACCGTCCTTCTCTGGAGTGATTCCATCAGGTCCTGCTGCTTGATCTCATTTCAGATTCGATGCAGCCTTCATAGGCAAGTTAAGTTGCTCCTCAAGGCGTTTCTTACAACGTCCCATCTCGCCAGCTGATTAAGCCACCCCTTATCCCGGAGATTTTTCCCCTTATCTTTTGACCTTTGAGACCTGTTTCTCTAACAAGCCTAAATAACTGTCTGACGCTGCCTATCCCCAATGCCTTTTCCATCTGTTTCGCTTTTGTCGTCCACCACAGTTTGCAGTCGTTGAGATGACTTCTGGTATGCTTTGAGCAGCTTTTGCTCCTCATCACATTCGGATCCCATTTAAGGAATTCTAAATGAATTAAACGAAAATCTAGTTCAAAATCTGAAGTGATTTATCTTCACACTTTAATTTCATTCACTGCCACTTCACATCACAGCCCTATGCCAAACCTAAACTATCTATTTATTGTAACTGAGAATGATGTCTCATTGAAGTCAGTGACTCCTTCTCATTTGATGAAAAGTTTAAAAAATTCTCATACGAATTTGCTGTTTTACGCTTGTATTTCATGAGGATATTAGATTATTCTTTGTAATAAATTACCGTTAGAATACAAATACGATAAAGTGCTATCAAATTAAATAAAAACCATAATAAACTTATTTATACTTCAATGTATACGATTACAGTGGCTTGCTACTTTCATATGGTAAGCAAACAACATAAACAGTTAGTTTCAAGGAGTAAATGCTTACAGTTATGGTTTCCATTACTAAATATTATTCTTTTAAGAATAAGGTACTCATTAAAAATATATCTGGTGTATTCAAATAATTCCAGTTCTAATTCTTTTGGGAATGGAAAAAGAAGTCAAATGAAAATTGTTGCAGAAAATTAAAAAGCTGTATGTGCATGAAAATCTTAATTATGGAGTGTTATGACGACTATTAGAAGAATTTCTTTCTTATTTTAGTGTTCACTTCACTTGATCTTAATTTACATAAGCAAATAACGGAGAATTAGTAAAATATCTACAAATTTATTCTTTTCTAGCATTAGGTACACGTTTGGATTGAACAAGAAGACAACCTTGAACTTAGGTTTTCTATTTTGTGCCACTTGTCGTTACTGAATTATTTTCAGCTTTAATATAACTCATTCTGTCGAGAATTCGGGCGTGTGACACTTCTTCTTAGAGTAAAAGTATGCAACTTGTATAATATTATGTGTGGGCTCAATTTATTATAAAGGATCATCATCACTAAGTGTTCAAATTCCGCATTATGTTAACAGAACCGAATGGATAGGTAGAACATAAGAGTTTCACAAAGTATTATCCCTTAGAATATGAAGGTGCAAGCAAATATTATAGTTATCAAGATTCAGTATATCAAAAGTGTTCAATAAAAGATTAATCTTCCACGGTAAAGTTTTGAGCAGCGAAAAATTACCACCTTATTTGGTGTTTTAATCAAACAAATGTACATAAAGATAAAACCAGAAAAGTTTTCCCAACATTCATAGAGAACGCTTTGAAAGTATCCCAGACGTAAGATTGAAAGTCAAATAGCTAATCGTACCCAGAGATTTATTTTTCAGTCTGAAAGCATTCAAAATAAACTAAGGGAATACATTTTCATGTAGAGACATTAAATTATACGGTCCTTACATTTTACCATTCACCACTAGTACTCATTAGTGATTTAGGAAGTTATTAGGGTACATGGAAAGACTGTATCTTGAAGAGTAAACTGCTCTGTATTTCGTCTCAAGTGCTAAACGAATCACGTATCTAACCGACCGGGGAGACAAGAGGTTGCGTGCACTTCTGATTAGTCTTATGCGGTTGGCAGAGATTATCGGAAAGCTGTGAAGATAACAACCTCGCTGCATGTACAAAGTAATATTTTGTGCAATAAATTATTATTGTGATGTTACGCAACTGGAATTTACGTATCGATTCATCTAAAAAGCTTGAGCGACAGTAAAAATGACATTTCAATAATTAAAAATTGTGTCAGAAGTTCCATTAGGGCACATTTTTCCTTTTGCAAAGTTTCCATGTTACGAAGTAAAGGCACTGATTATTTTTTTCAGAGATAAGAACTAAAACAAATCCTTCACGCTTGAGTCAAATCCTCCTCGTAATTATACATAAAATTATCATAATGCTGAGTGACAGTAAATAATAACGTCAGATAATAATTTTTCAAAATTTTGCATTTATATTTGTGTAAACGAATGTTCACATATATATTCTTAGCTTCATCAAACTTCCGAGAATGAAAAATAAGATTCATATGAGAAACAATCATATTAATGCTGAAGAGTTGAGTACTCAAGTTATATACTTAATAAAACGCTTTACAATTCTTTGATTTATCAAGTAGGATGCACACAACTCTAAATAGGTATTCAAAACTGCTCTTGTTGTTGTTCACATATACTAAATGTAAGGAAAACGAATATTTTCCGACAGAGTGAAACTCATACCATTCAAACGAAGTTATCGAAATCACGAATGACTAGTTATGCACCTGTATGTGTATTACTCACTTCTCAGAAATAGAGATGTCACATAATCTGGTTGCATCACTTCATAACTTAAGCATAATTTTCTAAATTCACACATTTTAATTCATTTACATTGACATAGCAACAACTGGCGTCACTAGATTCTGCTGAAAACTGCATGAAAAGAGAGATTGAATGTTTAACAGAACAATTAAATCAGATTCTAAAACATTCGGATTTAAATGAAGAAATAAATAAGTACGTTTTTGTTTTTCGCATCAATGTTTTACATTAATTAACGCAGTCTGAGTAGTATTTCAGCTAAATAGTTGTTAAAAGTTAGAAGCATCACACGTTTTCTGACAGCTTAATCTCACATCCATTCACTGAATACAACTAATGCTTTCATAGAGAAAGTGCATTAATTCCCGTAAGAGACAGATTTCACGAGTAAAATAAAATAAATGACAAGGGGTTTCTGTACTGCTGTTGTTTATTCACTGGTCTCTGTTTGTGATGAAAATCTTCAAGTTACCAGCCAGTTGTGTGTTTTCGATACGTCAACATCTAACTTTGACTGAGACATAGTAGTTTACTTCATTAATACAGGTAAATGCAGTCAGATGACTGACTATGATAAAGTTAGTGACTCTGATTTCATTCTCCACTAATCTAATCATGTTGCCAATAAATTATCAGTAGGTAATAGTCAGTCGTCACGATTACTGTATAGTTAATCAAGGCTGTTTAATAGTACTCATAAAACTGAGTATTTGATACAAATGCTATTCGAATTTATCCTGTTTGTAGATGTAATGATGAAGGTTATTCGAACTACATCTACATGGTAATTGACTGATGTACTTACCAGAATACATCTAGTCTGCATAATACGAAACAAGCTCATCTGAAACGGAGTTATAGTCTACTACATCGCTTGAATTCTACTCTCCTACTAGTTCTAAACTTCATTCTGTTGATATTGTCTGAAAACAGAAGGTTAAGTGGCCTACAAAACAGCCATAAACTATAATTTTATTTGGAACTGTGTACTAATGTGCTGCAGGTGAATATGAAAAATATCTATGTATTTGGGAGCTGTATTCCATTGTGCGTTAAAAATCCCATCTTACTCTGATCATTTTGCAATATGGCTAGTAAGTTAGGCTGTGATTTACTTGGCTAAATTTTCAGAAAATACCAGGATTATATCACTCACGACTTACACATACACTTGTATTTATATACAGCTACAACTTAAATTGTAGTATTTTTAAGTGTAATTCACTCTGTTTCTCCCAACAAAACTATCATTCAGAAATGAAACTTTTCCAGTATAATTAATCACCTTGTTTATCATATAAACAATCTTTGTCATTTCTCTCTTAACTAACAGTAAAATATGGAATGCAGTTGATAAAGGCGAAATTGACGACATAAGTGAATTGATTGAAAACCAATGGAAATGGTACATATCCTGAAGGTAGTAAGCGACAACGAACCACGTGTTGAGCGATACTACGATTTCTTAAAATAAAGAAAAGCAAAAAGAATTCGAATAGAATCTTCATTCATTGTTCGTTTTCTAACTATTCTAGCCATCATTCAATATTTCACAAATGTTGACTGTGTTTGATTGTTCACCTATTTCTTTTGATAAAGCTTTGCCCAATAATAATAAAGTTTCCTGCAAAGAAAACCTTTGAGGCGATTTTATAATTACTCACTTATCTTGACACAGTCAAATAATGTTTGCTATGTAACCGAAAATTCAAACAGCATCAACTTTTTGATCTGATTTGTTGTATATGTCGAGACTTGCTGAGAATTAATTTGCTCTTATATTGAAGCGCATGCGTCTTCATGGTGAATAAAGCATCATGTTCCTGAAAGCATGCTAAAATAAGAGGAGAAAAGCATCAGCGAGTGCTTGGTAGGAATAGGAAACACTTTGTGCCAACAAGAGCGTTTTCATTAACATAGTCATTTCTTCAAAGTAGTCGGATGGTTGGTTTATCATGAATATCATCTGAAGCAGTTGTATTTCTGACAGTTAGGAATCAGTCAGACTATTCGGTATAAACTGTAAATATATGCCTTATCCTCATATTTTATTACTTGAGTGTGTATTTGTTTAACGGAAATCAATAGGCTTCTGTACGTGTACAAACCTCTCACATTTTTGGACATGACATTAGGTATTATGGGAGTACGTCAGCTAGTAACATTCAGTTCAAAGACTACATATCTGAATTATCTTATCGCAATAAAGACATTATCAGTGAGAATTATACTGATGTTATTCGTGAGATTGAAAAAAATATTCTGCTTAAATGTGTGGTCAATTGGTTTGATTCCTTCAAGTAGTGGATCAGTGATTTGATGTTATAATTATTTGTAATAGTAGTATTTCTCAATGACCAAATTACATGAAATCAACCAACAACACAGAGAGGGATGAATTTAGGAATTTTTATTTGGCGGAATTATTTGTAATTCATATAATAAATATTAACAAACAACAGTAAGTATTTAAACAATAGTGTAATAGGAATTGTCAATCACCACATTTGATCCCTCAGCTTACAAGTTGTACGTTGATCATCAGGTGATGCGAAGTTAGCATGCATAAATTACTATTCCGTGTTGACAATAACCAAGCAGAAGTGAACAACTAAAAGAATCTCAAACTTTTGAAGGGATGTTTATTTTAGTGTAACAAATTATGTTTCGATTGATGATATAGAGTACCAGTAAATCCACTAACAATGAGACAATCCGAACTACTAATTTAACCACTTGAAGGTAGAATGTTATCGCACGAGGGCTTTTTATCATTTGGTCGTCTGAAACAACCATCGTGTACATCATGAAGCCAATATTTGCACCATTCCCTATTGTTTTTGCGTACTACAGAATTCATAGTCAATCTGTCGAAATCGCGATGCACTAACACTCGCTCGAAGTCCATTCCACACATTAGCAGACATTATCTACCGCATACATGACTGTGGTTGGATCAAGAAACCTGTCAATAATCGATGCAATAAGAAAGAATTTCTTTGACCACATATACATGTGTAAATCAGTAAGCTTCTGTTCAAGTATTTTGTCTACTTCAACTGCTGCTCCCGTAATCTTTCCTATACTGTGTCTGTGGAGGTGATTGGTGTGAATCGATGATAGAATTAGACTGAGTACTCTCCACCAGGAGAGGTTTGACAGTTGATCAGTGCATCGCACACGTCATGTGAATGATGACTGCCCAGTTGGAAGAAGGATCCAAGTGCCGGCATGTTTACGTGATCATTGTGACACCAGGAGCTGAGTAGTTGGTATGTGATTGCTTCTGACTGGTAACTGTTAATGCGATCATTGAATTTCTGATCACATTCGACAGTGCAAGTCCTGTCTTTTGAGAGGATGTTTGTGTTAGACTGACTGTTCTTAGCGTTTTATTTGATTGTTATCTTCATGTTAAATATTGTGTAATATATTACTTAAATATTGTTATAGGAAGTAAGAATTTTAGTTCTGGAGGTCAAACGGTCAACTGTCATGCTTTGTACTGTACCTTGCGTGATTAGTCTAATTATACCAATTATAAATCCTGATACCATGATTTACTCAAGGAGAAAAATGTATTACCGACTGATAACCCCTGACTATTGTACCACGTAATTTTTAGCTCATACTTTGAATATACTATTAATCCTGAAGTCAGTCGGAGGAATATATACACACGCAAATTTCGTGAAATCACACAGATTCCATAGATTGTGAAATTGTATGAAATGAAGGTTGACATACATTCAAAACTTTTCGATTTGAGTTTCTCCATATTGTGTTCTACATTCCAGATTTCCGATTATCAAAATTAGTAGTGATTAGTAAATGTTTTTGATTCTGAATAAATCTTATCCAGTTTGTTGAATGTGACTACGGGAAGGGGAAGTCTTCCCATCTCATACCCTATGATATTTATTAATAGTGTCCAATTGATTTAAACACACCTGAAGCTCAAACGTCATATTCATCATTTCATTTTAAATCTTCAGTTCTACTATGTATCAGACTATCCAAACTAGCCTGAAGCATTTAGTTGATAAGTCCTTCGAGCCGCCAAGCATATCTTTTCTAAATGTTTCCAGAAATTATGTTAAAGTTCTGTTGATTATCCTCAGAAGGACAACATAAAGGGACTGATAGTATGCATGTGCACATTTCCGGTTTTTACGAGGGATGATTGCATTAGATGATCATTTCAACCATTTACACTTCTCATGACATTTTGTTGAGAAATAGAAATCCTTTGTTGAGTTCAAATGCATATGAATAAATATGCAGACATGGAGCCAGGTGAAGACTCTAGCAGAGAACCGAACTCAATGGAGACGCACGGCTGAAGCCCTATGTTCCTCTAGGAATTAAAGGATACAATAATAATAATAAATATGCGATATTTTCTCTTAAAAAATACTGTTGAATATAAGGTCCATTGTTCTTGAGACAGGTTGCTGTAAACTGAATTTCGCTATGTAACGAGTGTAAAAGATTCCAGTCGCTGAAGTATAGTATGGGAATTACGAGTCATACCTTCCCCCTTGCATAAACATCGATTTTTTATTCGACGTAGGTCACCTGCCTTGAAGTGAGTGGCAAGAATAAGTCTTCTATACCTGGGTGATGGCTTTCAGTTTTTGAGACAACCTCTCATGGAAACCAACAAACTTTATCCATCAGTACTTGTATTAGCGTTTTCTGAACCCGTCTTTAGCTGTTGTTGCATTACATGTAGACTGTCTGTCCGGTGTCATCTAGGAAGAAAAAGAGTTAAGCACAATTAAAAGATATGATCATTATTGCAGTTAAATGAGCCCTAATAAGTAGATCAGAAGCGTATATGTATTTTATATGGAAGTATATTTTGTACACAACATTAGGTGAGAGTGTGATTTAAAAAAACAACCCTTATGTATGTCAGTTCAGACAGCAAAGGACTTTTTTCTCTATACATACACCAATCTTTAATCAAAATCACATTCACGATAAAAAACCATAAAATTATTTGTGTTGTGTAATCTGTAGGAGGAAGAATCATAAAACCCAAAATACAGTCATCAGAGTTTTGGGAGTCCCAAATCCAGAACTATTAATCACACGCGTCAAAGTCAGTTAGTGCCGATCTACACAACGAAGTGGATATCCAAAAAGAAGTCCAAGTAATCAAACGCCATAATGCACCTGGCTCAGACAGCTTACTACCCTCTCGCTCTTTTTATGATGGTGATGAGACTGTAGTCAGAGGACCGACTGGACTGTTCACGAAAGTATTGCAGTGAAGCTGTTATCGTGCCTATCTTTAGAAAGAGCCTACGTAATGCGTGTGTCAATCATGGTGGCATTAGTCTGTTACCACCTGCATCTAAAATATTCACTAGTGTCTTGCTCCGCAAGGTATGTAAGACGCGTATGGAATTGATTCACGGAGAGCAGGCTGCGTTTCGTTTAAGTCGTGAACTCAGTGGTCACTTGTTCACTCCTCATCAACCACCAGAACATTGCCACACGTATAACAGGCAAAAAATCACATGTCCTGATATTAAGGCTACCCTCAAATTTTTGAACTGCACTGTTCTTTCGAACTGCCCGTTAAAGGGACATGCACTTGAGAAGTTTATCAAAATCCTGGAAGCCCTTTGTCAAGAAAACTTCAACAGAGCAAAGGCATACAACTAGCTGTCTCCACCGTTCTCAACAAATAGTGAGGTTGAAAAGTGTCGCTCAATCTCACCATTTGTATTTAACTTTGAAATCGATGACATTCTATAGATAGCTTTGAAGGATGCGCGTGGTGGTGATGGTGGTGTTGATCTCCTGCCTGGAAAAAGATGTGTCGACCTCGAAAATGAGGACGATATCATCTTATCGTGCAATAGCAGACAGGCTGCTCAAATAGCACGTAGTTAGTTAGTCGTTAGTACCTTTGAGTAAGGTATACACTTTGTTGAGTCTAAGTCCAAAGTATTTCTGTAAGACAAGTTTTTATTGATAAGGTCGTGTATTTAGGTAGGCGTGTAAGTGCTTGTGGAGGCGTGGTGGGTGAGATATCTAACCACACAACTAAATATAGAGTGACATAGGTCTATTTGGGACAGCTCTGACTTCGTCACGATGTCAGCCTGGCTGTCAGAGCTGGAGTTTAGAACACTTCGGGATGCGCAGTCCTGCTATACTTCTGTGGACCCTGGAATTTTTGAGTTGAAGATGTGTGGCGACTCTGTGTCTTTGGCCGTCTCTGCTGCTGAAGAATCCCTTCCAACTGGTGGAATCGCTCTGTAGGTTATTCTGAAGTTTGATGGCATGAGTGTGGATACCATGGAGATGGTCACACAGTAAGTGTGGTCATTTTGAAGCACCACCTTAGGTGGCTTCGACACGTACTACGAATATAATTGCAGCTTCTAAGATTCATTCAAATATTTCTCTACAACGATAATACAGAAAGTGACTAAAATATTAATGGAAGAGTAGAATTCGGGTACTGCAGTAAAATATAGTTTCATGTTAGATAAGTGCACTTGATATAACACAGTAATATTGTATTATTAAATGGATGATGTTTTGAGCAACCAAAATTATTACGCATATTTCATATACCACCGATTTCATTTCGTAGGTTCCTTTCTTGCATACAGAAGAAGCAATCAGCATAGAACTTAACAAGTCTTGCATGTATGTTCAGAAAATTTATAACAGATTTTATCTTTGCCTTGATCATTTTCATAACTGAAAATTTACAAGCTGTACAAAAAGAGACATTTCTTCTCTACCATATTCTAAATATAGTTCACTACTAAGTTAATCATCTTCATAGTTTTCGTGACTTCACTCGGAGGGTTTGAAAGTGGGATAACTGTTGAATGAATCCACAAGGATCCGCTTGACTTGAGAACCACAAATATGTGTATGGTTGAGTAAGACAGTTAGGATCAATTTTAGGTTTAAATGTATGCAATCATATTCTACGTTCAAGTGGTAAAATTAGTAGTTCGGATTGTCTCATTGTTACTGGATTTACTGGTACTCTATATCATCAATCGAAACATAATTTGTTACACTAAAATAAACATCCCTTCAAAAGTTTGAGATTCTTTTAGTTGTTCACTTCTGCTTGGTTATTGTCAACACGGAATAGTAATTTATGCATGCTAACTTCGCATCACCTGACGGTCAACGTACAACTTGTGAGCTGAGGGATCAAATGTGGTGATTGACAATTCCTATTACACTATTGTTTAAATACTTACTATAAAACACAAAATAATCGAGCAAAGAATATTCTTTTCGATAAATTCCTCTTCCAGGCTCTACAATTATATATGTTTATATACACAGAATATTTTAAATTAGTAGTTAATAACAATATTAGCGTTTTTTTTAAATAATATTGATTTGTAAAGTATGGTCAATGCTATTGCAGTTCATTAAAGGTGCTTAAATTATTATAACAATAAAGACATAACAGCGAATAGAATATCAACTAAAATTAGGGAAATTTCACAAAAATTCTGAATTATTTAAACCTGGATGGCCAAGGTAATGATAATGACTGAACTAACTTCTTTTGGGTGCATAAATTAGGTTTATTAATATGAATCCCCACAACCTCAGCAATATTTAGAAGTCGAACTCTTAAAGCGAAATTGAGATTCGTAGGTATGCGGTAAATGACCCTGAAAGCATGATTAACGTCAATCTTGTGTTCTGTCTCTACAAGATGCGCCAGAATAGCGCTGCGAATAGATTTTGTTTGACCTTTGCTTAACCAGGCAGCGTGATGTTCGGAAATTCAACGAGAAACACGCCTAATTGTACGGCCTATGTACCTGGCTCCACAGGAGCAGTTAAATTGGTATATACACATGGAAGAAGCAAAATTAGGCAGTTTGTCTTTTATTCCCGAACGCAGAAAAGGAGTGGTTTTGAAGATACAGCGTAATTGAGCAGCAGGGAATGCTCTTTTTACCGCATTTCTGAGGCGATGTGTTAGTATCTCACTTGTGTTGTCTCCTAGGAACTGCATCTGTAAGAACAAGGCTTTCTTTGGAATTGTTGGTAACTTGGACTGTTTTGGTTTTAGATTCATATTCTTATCAATAAACTTTTCGGGATAACCATTCTCACTTGGCAACCGTTTAATATTGTTAAGCTCCTCGTCAAGACATTCATCCGAGCAAATCTCTCTTGCTCTGTGGACCATGCACTTTATTAGATTGCGTTTGTATTCCAAGGGCACAAAGCTGAGAAAATGTGTGTACTGGCCCGTTGATGTAGGTTTTCTATAAACACTTTTTCTTATTGTGCCATCCTCTTTTCTGGTCATAAGGACGTTGTTGTTAATATTCATTATATGAATTACAAATAATTCCGCCAAATAAAAATTCCTAAATTCATCCCTCTCTGTGTTGTTGGTTGATTTCATGTAATTTGGTCATTGAGAAATACTACTATTACAAATAATTATAACATCAAATCACTGATCCACTACTTGAAGGAATCAAACCAATTGACCACACATTTAAGCAGAATATTTTTTTGAATCTCACGAATAACATCGGTATAATTCTCACTGATAATGTCTTTATTGCGATAAGATAATTCAGATATGTAGTCTTTGAACTGAATGTTACTAGCTGACGTACTCCCATAATACCTAATGTCATGTCCAAAAATGTGAGAGGTTTGTACACGTACAGAAGCCTATTGATTTCCGTTAAACAAATACACACTCAAGTAATAAAATATGAGGATAAGGCATATTTTTTTACGAGTTGATCACGGACTGATATCAGTTAGAGAACCATTGAAAACCAGGGAGTACTGGACAGCTGCTGTTTCATCCTGCCGATTACCAATTCACGTGCACTTGCGGAAGCAAGTACATAGGAAGGACTGAGAGGACAGAATCTACTAGATTTTCTGAGCACATTCCTAAGAGTCTCCATACAAAAGGAAGAAAAGTGTTATCGAGTGCAATCGCCAGACATTTAATTGATACAGGGCACACAGTAAAAATTAGCCAAGCCTTCAAAATAATCAATACACAAAGAAACCCATGGCTACTTCGCTTCGCAGAAGCCATTGCTATCAAGAGATTTCGACCAGACCTCTGTATACAGAAAGATAGTGTGATTAATCTTTCACTACCTTGGTAACCCTAACTTTATTTCATTTTATTTTTGTTTTATTTCTGTTTTGCCTTTGTGTCAGTATGCCTGTGTGTTTGTCTTGTTACGTAACATTCTATTCAATTTCGACTTTCAAGTTTCTAAATCTACTTAATTGTTTGTCTGTTTAAGTTAAAAATGTTACTTCACTATTCACCCCCACCCTCTTAAACTCTCCACCACAAGATGTGTAAATTCACCCTGACCCTGTAATATGCCTCTAATCAATCTGAACTCTTACCCCTCTTATCTAATTCCACTATATATAATTAGTTGTTTTTTGACACCGAATAATCTGTCTACCTACATCAAATTCTGGAATTATGTTCCTTATGCCTTCTATCTATAACTCAAAGTAATTATGAAAAAGTATGTTCCACAACTTTTTTGAAACTTATAATTTGATTTGTTTAGGATGTATGCAGTTGATAAGTATCCACGAAATAAAACGAGCTCGTATTATCCTGCAAACATGTTCGTTCTTTCTCTCTTCAAACTAATAAAGGAAACCGGTTGCAAGAACTGGAATTATTTGAATACACCAGATATATTTTTAATGAGTACCTTATTCTTAAAAGAATAATATTTAGTAATGGAAACCATAACTGTAAGCATTTACTCCTTGAAACTAACTGTTTATGTTGTTTGCTTACCATATGAAAGTAGCAAGCCATTGTAATCGTATACATTGAAGTATAAATAAGTTTATTATGGTTTTTATTTAATTTGATAGCACTTTATCGTATCTGTATTCTAACAGTAATTTATTACAAAGAATAATCTAATATCCTCATGAAATACAAGCGTAAAACAGCAAATTCGTATGAGAATTTTTTAAACTTTTCATCAAATGAGAAGGAGTCACTGACTTCAATGAGACATCATTCTCAGTTACAATCTAGCGCATAATTTCTTTCTGCTTCTGGAGGATACAACCGGTTTTTAATTGCAGTAGAAACAATTACCATGAATAAAACAAGAAATTAGGTTTTATACTACAGATAAACGTGAATGTGAAGCATACAATTCTAGAAGAAACTAAACTAATGTAACCGTTTACTGCAATATGCGTTAACGTCAACTACTCTTAATATTGATTCCTGTCAACCTTATTTTACTTTACTGATGCATAAGAGTGACCAGTTGATTGGAACGAGTAAGTGCCGAAACCAGTGCCTCTGGTCTAATCTGATTAAAATAACTGCTATTTTCTTTCAATATTTGCAGTTGTTTTAATTTGATAGTCTCACTATTGATACTACAAATGCACTTGTAAACATTTTACATAGATACAAAGTAACAGTTATTTACTTCTGGTTTCATCCACCGTGTAGTGTGAATCAGCAGAAAATGTAGAAAATGTAAGAAAATAGCTACGTAGTTTGACCATATTGTACTCGATACGTCAAAGATCTTGAACTGGAAACTGCTGAAGACTCCAAACACGGATAATGCATTCTCGAGATACCCTTGAATTTTAGTTAGATCTTTTCCTCTTTTATTTTTTTAATACATTGTTAAACCTCTGTTTGTAAGAGTCTGCGTTTATTTCGAGTAGTGCTTTTCTAAAATGATGTTATATGTGCAGGTCTTAGACGCTAAAATTCAACCGCACTGCGTCGATTAATCTTTGTTTGGTCTTCATTCATTACCATTAATTTACTCCTTTGTAGTCCGAGTAGAGCTAGGGGATTCATGCTAACGTTTTGAAGTTTCAACAGCAGTGGTTTTTACAGATTGGCGTCGGTAACCTTACAGCCAACGTTTTCACTTTACCGGACTTACAACTGGCTAGGCGACGTTAAGGGGTGCGCCGGCCGAAAATTGAACCATGGATTACATGTGTGTTTGGCGAGCATTCTACCGCAGGGTCCTAGTCGTCACTAATCAGTGTATTGTGTGCCTAACTACTATGAAATTTAAATTTTCCTTCGCATTACGTACAGTTTTAAGCTTAATTCTTCTTATCACTACTTCTTTGAGATTAACCAAAACATGCCATTTTTCTCTTAAGTTATTATAAAAGAGTATTTCTTGGTTGTTTAAACTGGAACAGAGACTTTTGTTATCTGGAGACTAATTACGGATGTATATTCTAATGGGTGAAAATACAGTCATATTCTCTCTTTTCTAAATGTCAGTCTCTTTCTGATATATTTATCTGTTTGCGAAGCGGTGAATAAAACGCATTAAACTGACAAACAAGGAACACCATCGTATAACAATAATACAGAGACTGAAAATAACATAACAGAGGTGTGCTTTACTTACTCATGCCAACAGCTGCCTACCATCAGAAGGTATTTTCTGTTAATCAGTAGAACTTAGTTTGAAATTATCAAGTCACTACGTTTTAGTCATGAATTCTATAGAGGCAATAAAATTCTTCGATGAAAAAGTGTTAAAAATAAATCTAAAAATTTCCAAAAGACTAAATAGCAAATCTAATTATTTTGAAATTTATACTTCTTGACAAGTGCTTAATAAATCAGGATTTGATAATATGTACAATCAGTCACTACTAAATTTTAACCTACTGGATGAATGACTACTTGCTGGTTGAATGGCGCGAGGGCAGTCTGGTGAAAAGTTTCAAATCAGGGATAAAATGACGCTCGACACACTCTGGTTTATAGCAATTCTATAACTAACATTAACTTTGGGAGTGAATTTTCTACAAATGACCTTCACATTGTTTTGTACATTTCTGGAGTAACTGTCAACTGCGTTTAACAATTCTTTTGAACAGAAAATTCTGCTTTATAAACTTATTAAGAGATTCAACCAAAATTTGTAGTGTTAGATATGAAAAGCGTACTGAAGAACTAAATAAAATCATATCTTCGTTATACATACATAGATTAAGCTACTTTCCAATGTTGGTACAAGACCGTGTGGAATTTTATCTTATCTCTTCATCAATATCGAAATCATTTTAATCCTATTTATGTGAAAAATTTCCCACTAAAAGAAGTTCTTAATGACATTTAATCTACTATGAACAATTTTACTTATATTGTCAGGACAAGCATGGGTTAGCCTTACTCATTTAGTTTTATCGATGTGATGTAAAGAGGGTTTTAGCCTAATGACAGTTCGTATTTTTGTCCAAACTACGATTAGTGTATACTGTAGTAGCATCCGAGCAATTCATTCCTTAAATAAAGTTAGATTATTACCTTATTCCTCTAGATTAAGTAGTGTGTTGATATTTCGAGTCTCTTTTGGAGAAAATCTCATCTTACATTCTTTAAACAGTTTCCAACATCTCATCAAATATGTATGTGAGCTGAATGAAATGACTAATATCGTTTACTTCAATATTATAGATCATATTTTTTTTCGGTCAATTATTTGAATAAAAATTGTTTTATTTACTGTCTTTCTCATCAACGATGAGTATATTAGCTATCCTTAGAAGATGTAAGGATACAAGAAATCTTTTCTTATTTATTTTCTACCAGCTAGGGAATATAAATCTCAGACTAACAAATCCACTAATCAGATGCTTTAAAAGGATTACGCTAATTTTGAGTGTTAATTGGGGAAAATGTTATATTTGTCATTGATTTTGTGTATTTTTTTGTTATCTGTACCCAGGATATATGCAAAGCTTTACTAGGACTAATATGCTCAAGTCATTCTTACAGGACAGGTGGAAATTAAAGTACAGCTAATCTGTACGTCATTCCTCTTTTATTAGATAAAGGATGAGCTTTGTTAATGTAGAAGAAGAATTTCACAATTATGGTAGAATATAATTCCACATTACATAATTTCACTTGCCATGACACACAATGTTACAGTATTGATAGCTTGATAACGCTGTAAGTGATAAATTCTCCTCGAAACCATTTCAAAGTTATTAATACTGTATCCTTGTATGTCATATCAAATGAACTCATCCAATATGGAATGAAATTTACTTTTGAATATTGTTGATGTGAAATAAGAGAGCTAGTGGGACCTGGTGAGCTGATTTCATAAGAATTTAAGGGTTAAGCTTAGTCATATGCAACTCGAGATACTGAAGTCAGATTTGATTTAGTGCGACTCGTTAGAGCGCCGAAGAAATGGCGAAAACACTAATGTTAAAGATACAAAACTAAGATTTACTGGCACAGTCACTAAAAATATAAGTACCAATGTGGCACAATATTTTCAGTTAAAGAAACAAAGTGAATTCCAGCATTCCTTATCCTTCCTTCTGTTATTCTATTAAGA
This sequence comes from Trichobilharzia szidati, assembly GCA_944472155.2. Taxonomy (NCBI): domain Eukaryota; kingdom Metazoa; phylum Platyhelminthes; class Trematoda; order Strigeidida; family Schistosomatidae; genus Trichobilharzia; species Trichobilharzia szidati. The sequence continues at coordinate 91,122,327 of OX235279.1, read as the reverse complement.
AGGAATAAGTATACATTCTTAAGAATCCTGTATTTATTCAACGGAATTTATGAAATAATCTAACTAGGTTTCGAAAGATAAATATTTACGCGGTAATTTCTACTAATCAATAGACAGTATTCTAGATTAAGAATGATTATCCTTTGTCCAGAAAACGTGTCACTTTTCCCCTCAAATTATAACTAAAATTTCAAATAAAAAGTTACTGAGAACTACTTCGAGAGAACTTTGAAAAGAGTGAATGGAAAAATACGTACAGACTTTGGCCATTGATTAACGTATTTCAGACTTGTAAAAATGACCTATGAAACATTTGCTGGCTAACAAAGATGTTTTGGGGATAGTTTTCATCAAGAAAGCAGAAAAATCATTTTAATCAGGCAATGTCGAATACTGCTTTAATCATAGCTTTTCTTATTCGTGCATACTGAGGGTACAGGTGTAGGGGATTAAACAATGAGCTAAATATTTGTACGAAATATCAGAATAAAAATCGAACTCAAATAAAAGTGTCGCAACAGTTTATAATAGATTTATGGATAAATGAGTTATAAAAGATAATAATTACTTGGAAATATAGCTACAGTCCACTTCTACAAATTAACAATGTAATCCACAGTCCACTGGTAGAAGTTGTTCACTGGTTGTTGAAGAGTCTTTAAAGGACGACGAGATGTTCCTATAAGTTCCAAAGAATACAACACGAGAATTAGTAGATCAAGTAGACCGTGGAAATTAGTGAGAAGACCAAGCAAGGAACGGTATATTTTTATTCAGACTTAAAAGTTATATATTTTTGACAAAGTTGTCGATTAAACAAATGTTATGTACAATGTTCCAATTTTTAAAATTTAGCAAAAATTGTACAAATTTAATGTTCAGGACTCCACACAGGTACCACCCAATAAAGCCTGCTTTTATTTCATATAGTTTTACCTGGCTCATTGTGGAGTTCATTTCTGCATCTTAAAATACGTAAATATTTTTTCTTTAGGATCAGGTAAAAGGGACCGCTCTTAAGGACTTATCTGTTTAACGACATATGGAACCAGGGAACTGAAATTGTGCATCTCTGGTATATACTACTAAAAACCGTTTTGTAAAATAAAACTTCATGATGTTAACACATAAAGTATCACACAAATATTTAATCATCTGACACTTTTGTTTAAATTAACTATATGAATTTACTAACGACTTTTTACAATTTGTGAAATTATGTGTTATTCTCTCTTATGTGTACTTTTTGATATTGTTTAGGTTGTGAGCAGTTCAGAAGAATTCCAGAAATGTTTGTAAGTGTTTGAATATTGTCCTGTTACATTTGTTGCTCGTGCTCTTTTCAATTTTATCAGTGGGAAGAACTGTGTTCATAGAGTTTACTCTTCATTCAAATGAAATGATATATTCTAGTAGACTGTGAGTTAATATAACTAATGCATATCTTAGCGAAACAGTACAGTTTCATCACAACAATTCAATTGTCGCTGTTGCATGGCGGAAAACAAAGCTATATTATGGAGTTTATCAAGTTTTGATGGGATATTCAAGTAGCTTTTCAGCACCACAACTAAAGCCAGTCCATCAAACTTAGTCAAGCTATTTGTATTTGAGTCACAGTTTTATCACACAAAAGGCTTGTACAAATTACAAGATGTCCTACGTAACTGAAATAAACAACATATCCAACCAGTTTAATCACTACTACCATTTGACAGTTTGTAAATAACAAATTAGGAAACTAACCAAGAACCTGCTGTTTAACAAATATGTAGGAGAAAATGGAGATGGATTGGGCATAGGCTAATTATACGGTTGAATGACATCGTGCGCTAGTCCATTGCTCGAGTGGAACCCGAATGGGAAATGACGAGTGAGTTGTCCAAGGGTGACATGAAGAAGATCGTATGAGGAGATGAGAGATTATGAACAGTCGTGGACCCAGCTGAAGAGGATAGCAGAAAATAGAAGAAAGTGGAGATGTGCTGTCAAAGCCGTACGTTCCACTCGGAACCCAATGGAACAATAATAATAATATAACTTGACTCTCACTTATATTTATATTTTGAGGATGGTTTGTGCTGAGTTGTATATTAGTCACTCAGAAAGCTACAACTTGAATCTTTAAAAGCTCTGAGCAACATTCCTTTCATTTTAGGTACAAGCTTTTGTATAGTCTCGTGAGTGTATATGTTTCAGTGCAAGCTTCATGAGATACCATGGTATTTTATTAAATAAACTACATGTCTATCTGCAATTTCAATTTTTTCAAATTTCTTCGAAGAAAAACTTTCTGTTTATATTATTTATGTGATCTAGATATACATTCTAACCATTTTGTTTGTTTTAGAAATTAGACTGGATATGCAGCAGGAAACGTAGGTTATGGGAACCATCCTCTTACCAAATGAACTATGAGAGCTTACTGCTGATAGGGTCTAGCAGATATGATCTCGAAAAGTTGGATAAGTAGTATTCATTTATATGACGGTTGTACCGAATCCTGTATCACTGAAGCTGAGCTAAAACCTGAACGTCAACTTGGTCTCAGTTGTTGGAGTACTGGCCTGGTAATCTAAAGACCACTAGTACTAATCTTGAGAAAATCATTGTTTTCCCCACAACCCCAGTCATCACAATAACATATTAAAAGCAGTATATTTAACCGATTTTTTTTTAAATGATCTCACCAATTATTGATTAGAGACCTTGAATAGAATAAAAGATGAGGATTTATGTAATGGGTTGATGGTAGAAACTGTAACGAAAACGTCTGTTGAGGCAAAATTCAGGAAATCTATTACGCTGTGGTAAATCGGTTACTGTGATACTAACTCTGGTTTCAACAATATACTGATAATTCAGATTATAACTTTTTCCAGATGACTTTCATCTCGTTGTATTCTATACACTACAAAAGTTTCATTTATTTCGTTTTAAAAAGGAAATTAAGAGAAAGACTACTTGTTCTACTCAGCCTAAGAAAGTTTTTGTGGATTGGTGAGGTTTGACTAATTTTACCAGTCGTAGCTGGTTGGATAGACAGTCGGGTAAATTGATAGATAAACAGACAGAGTATATTTCTGACCTTAAATACACATCCACTATTTGAAAGAGATACAGACATGCCATGGGAAGGTTTTCTGAACTATAAAACTAATTTGTCGGATAAGATGAGAAGCTATAAATACAACTTCAAGAGAAAAGTTGAGTCGAGAATAATGCAAACATTATGTCACGTTTCCGACTTAATTCCTGTGGTTGTTATTATAAATAAGTTTTCAATTAAATAATCATGTTTGAAGCAAGCGTATTAAACGGACTTACACGACTAAGTATTGAAATTGGCAGCAGTAGGAGTAGAACTGATGATGATTTTATTGATCGTATCAATCATTCTTATACAACAACAATGCTTATGATATGCACATTGGTTGTGATGGGCAGACAATTCATTGGTAAACCAATAGCTTGTTGGACACCAAACGAATTTACTAGTGCACAAGTTGAATATGCAACATTAGTATGCTGGGTTACATCAACTTATTTCATTTCACCTGATCAAGCTACAATACCTGCGGATTTAACAGTACGCAGAAAAGACTCCATACACTACTACCAATGGGTACCATTTTTATTGATGTTTCAAGCTGCTATGTTTTCAGTGCCATGTATTGTATGGCGGTTATTTAACTGGCAGTCACGTATTCATGTAAGTTGATAAGTTGGAGTCTCTTTATCGCTGTTTACTTGTCATTTCCAATTAAATAAATTTCTTCTGCTAGTCCAATTTTTCCAAACCATTCAACTACATGAAATAATCCTTTTATTTCAATAGCCTAGTAAAGTAATAAACTCCTTCATCGCCACATGTATCGCATGCGTTGTGTTCACTATATAAACTGTGTCTCTGAAGAAAAGGAAGTTTCATATTATTTACCATATTTGTGATTTGTTCAGTACAAAAAGCAGGGTATAATGTGTTGGCAGTATGATACCATATAAGTAGTTGAAGATTTCCTACCTCACACTGTAGTGTTTGGTAACCAGATCAGAGTGATGCAGACTTTCACCTAGAACTGTGTAATTTACAAATGGCGAATATAATTATATATCAAACTAGCAATTATTAAATTAACCAGTCATTTAACTAATGAAGATCATTGCCGATAGAATTTCATGAATTTCATGCTTTGCGAATTCCACCTTCATTAATTGCAGAACTTTTAGTTATTTTCTGAAAAGGTAGTTCGTTTTTTACTTCACGACACTCAAGATAAATCATGAACACAAATACCAGCAAATCAAAAAATACCTTTGGATAAGAGATTTTAGTGAATAAAGATACTTTCGAACACAATAATTAGTAAAAGTAGTTTCAAAATAACAAAGGACTGGTTTATACACGCCATACCTAGTGGATCAAACAACTTGTTTATACGGTGTACTGAAAGTTTTATTTTATTCTGATAGTCTTCGGAAAATGAAGAAATACAAAAGGTTTTTTCAAAATAAATGAATTCATTGGAATTGTCAAATCTCTCTTTGTACTTTTCATTTAATATCATTGGATGAAGTTTGCTGAGCTTTCTATAGTGCACGGACATTTCAGTGGTTCTTTCATTGAAGTGGTTTTCATCGCCATTCATAATATTCCACTAAGAATGGAATGCGGCGAATCCATTTTAACATTGAAAACAATAATTCATTATACTAGCGAATAGTGACATTGATATCATTCACGAATTGCAATACCTGACGGTTTGGAAACTTATGTTATTGCAGCAAATAATTATCTAACCAGCTAATTAATTCTGTCTGTTTTCTATCGTCATTCACTACTGGGCATTCTATAGCCCTACACTAAGCATTTTTTTGTTACCGTTTAGTCAGGTAACACCTTATTCGTCTGATTATTACTCATCTTTTAAGACAATCCTTATATTTCCTTCTCTTTACACCTCTGACTGTCCAGGGAGTTTTATCAGGCAATAACTGGAAAATCTGAAAAAAGCCACAGGAAACAGTTGGCATACTTAATTCTTCTTTTAGATATCTTAATGAGATAGAGATAAATGTAATAGTCTTTTGAAATCTATAAATTTTTATCATACTGCAATCATTATTGAAATATAAGTAAAAGCTTTTAAAGTACTCAGAGTGATGTTTTAAAGCTGTTTTTAGCGTATATGTTGTTGATCAGTGTGACACAGCATAAAGATCTTAAAGATCTCAAGTATATTTTTGCTTCATTCACATTAGTTTTGTGACCGATTAAACCCCATTTCTAGATAGTCTATTTTTTAATTTTATTTGAGTGGGGAAAGTGAATCAGGCAGTCTGAATCAATGGAATATACGGAAAGATTCCAAAATAATCAAGCTACCTGTCTGTTTGTCTATCTCTAATCCTTTTAATCTATGTAAAACGTTGTAGGCCAACCAAATTCTCTATTATCAGGCTAAACAATGTGATAAAAAGGATAAGTAAGAGTGTCTGGGCAGCTTGTGTTTCTGTAGCTGTCAATCAACTTTCCCTAACCCTTTCCATCAAAAAGACTAATATTGACACTATACAACCTATAAATGTAATAAGCCATAAATGTGTTCTTTTTTTTTATTCGTTCACGTTCCCAGTGGAACATAGGGCTTCAAGCTAGTGGCTCGAAGTTTCTGTAGCAGTGCTTATTTTACAGGATGGGGTTGCTAGCCTCATGCCCAACCTTTCCTCTTCACCAGCATTATTTCTGGCTTAGCGAGGTAAAGGAGTGCGTCGGCCGGGATTCGAACCCCGGACCATGTGCATGGTCGGCGAGCGTCCTAACCGCTATGCCACCGACGCACAGATAAATGTGTTCTGCTTATAGAATTTTCACTTTCTATTAACCTCTGAAGCCATGTATTACATTCCAAAGTTTAGTTTTCGCTGAAAATAATCTAAAATTAACACTCTATCAGTTTGCTTTGAATTGTTAGAGCTTTATAAGTTTAGAGAACCTAATATTGTGTTTACTGTGAATGTCGTTAGGGGGAGAAAGTGTTGAGAAATCAAAGTATTTCGCTACTAATAAATCGCACATAGCTGACAGAAGGATCTGAGAAAATTTTATTTCGCCTAAGTTTAGGTTGCGTGTATAATTCATCCCATATCTGACTCATACAAATGACGAATTTCACTTCCTTGAATTCTTCACCATTAAGATCTACCCATAGTATTTATCATGGATTTGAAGAAAATAATTAGTCGATAAAATTATATTTGAAGGAATTTTTCTCAAAGTATCTTTGTCCTGGGTTCAAACCTTGGCAAAAAGAGTGTACTGCTGATGATTCCCAAACTAGTATGAAACAGCTATCCACGACCCCCTGATTTTCAGTGGTTCTTCAACTGATATCAATCCGCGGTCAAATCAAGGTTTCGTAAAGAAGCATGATAAGAATCGCCTACGAAATTATTCAGCTAGCAAATGAAATCCAAAGGGAGAAATTTTATAGTGAGGATTATGCTATATGAAACATTATCTTCATCTTAAGACGCATTATCACAGGTCTTTACTTTTAATTTTCGCATTTCGTCGTATGTTAATCCACGAATTTCAGTCATTTTATCTATACTAATTTCTTTTCCCTCTTATTACTTTTAATTTCGGTGTACAGTTATGAAATAGACTATTCAAAAAATCTAGACTCAGTGTTAATGATATCAGCTTTTGTCTGCTGTTATTAGCTTAACCTCACAGTTTTTATTTTCTCTAACCTCTTGATTTTAAAGGTGATGCCGTAATCTTTTTGAAGGTATGCGCCATATTTTAAAACTTTATATACATATATATATATAATGTTATTTAATTCAATTTTAGATTTTCCCTTCGATTGATTGGATCGAAGTAGTCGGTTTCAGGTTGACATGTCGGTTTCTTGTGCAGATGCTTCGATGATGTCTGGTCACATAACTAGAAGTTAATTGGCGGATGGTGACACGACCATACACATGGTCCAGGGTTCGATCCCCTGCCGACGCACACCCGATATCTATGGTCGGCCTGCAAAATTTGGGCTACCGATATCCATGCTGAAAATTCCATACTTGTTCTGAAAATACGGTGTGGCATCAAGCTGTAATCAAAATAAAAAAATAAAAATAATAATATATATTGAATTACTGTGGTAAAATATTGAAAAAAGAAATATTTAGACTGAAGCATTATTTGTAAAGTTAGGTAAAGACAAGAGTTATTGAAGACCTCTGATACAGAATTACTATCTGATAAATAACTTTCATCAGATCCTCTATCAGTTATCACAATGCACTTTAGTAAGAGTAGGAAAACCTGTCAGCCAAGAATATCCATTAGTGCCTGATTGAAAGTCTGTAGTTTTGCTGAACAAATACTTTTATTTTGAACGCCCAGCTTGTAAGCACACTTTTAAAATATTTATTTGACTTTAATTTAACATCAGATGAATTAAAACATACGTATCATCATCACTAGTGATCAATATTTCCTGAAAATAAATTTTGTTTTGGGAAATCAGTAAATTTCCCACGAACTTCTGATCATTCTCTGAGGTTTTACAAATATGCAAATAAATAAACATTGGTCAGTTCTAGTGAACATTTAGGAGTTAGCAATCAAACAAATAACTAATTTCATACGCGTGATTCCCCTTGGTAAATTGCGATAAAGCGTGAAAGACTGAATTCTCTGCAGGAAATGATTTCATGGGTTTTCACCAGCTGCAAACTACCTGAAACTGTAATTGTTGTAAAATAATACTTCAGAATTGGGATGACAGCAGGGAAAATGTCTTAAACTAAGGCATCCAAAATGTAAGCATCACAATTTGCAGTTCAAGTTGTCAGGCAAGAAATTACGAGAATCGTCTTATTCTATTCGCAGATTCGTCTTTGGTAATAGGCATACAGACTGGGGTTAAATCAACCAGCTCAGAGAACACAACACACACCATACAGAATGTTGAAATCCTCTCTTAACGTATCATGCAAATATATTCTCAACTTTCGGAATAGTTCTGAATACAGGCATCACCTTTTAAAGTAAACTGATAATATTTTTAGGCTAAATGGTATTGACTGCCGAAATGAGTTTCCCTCTAAGTGGGGATTTTACCTGAAAAATTTTCAGTGCAATTCAGTAAAGGCTAAAACCTCAGTGACAATATGAAGTAGATAATTCAACTATTTCCCGGTATCTTTCCTCACCACCTTAGATGTTTTATACATACTGAAGTACACAACGTTATTTAGTTACCTAACTGTGAAATAAACGTTAGTATTTTGTATTATGTGACATTGGAATAACTCTGAATTTCGATTTCATAAACAAACTAATGTCTTTTTATTTGTTATTTATTCATACTCTGAGAAATTGAAAATACATTCATTCATGCGTTTATATTAGCTTTGAAATGAAAAGCAACTGGAAACATTGTTAACAAATACCAACGGAAAATAGATTATAATATTAGACTGCAGAAGTGTGAAAAACTTAGAGATTATCCTATAAAGGTTTACCTTAGATATAATAAACCAATGTATTTGCACGTTAATTAATTAATTAGAGATTTTCAACAGTTCAAGGCTAACTTCACAACTTTCTTGGTCCTTAATTTCTTGACATGTGTAAACAGTGACTGACTGGTATAACCTTGATTGACAGATTGATATTTGTCTACATTGGAGTACCGGTTTAAGTTGAATGATTTAAATTTTCAGGTTGTTTGTCTAAAAAGAATCTACCACTGTCCAATTTTCCTGTATATTTCAGTCATTGAATATCTGCTTAGAATTATTTTTCTTCTATAATTTGGTTTGTAAGGATTAGTGACTTGCTACAGGTTGGAGTTTCCTGCAGTTCTAGTGAGAAGTCGTGACCAGTGAGGTCCAATTAGAAGTCACGTGTGGATGGATTTCCACCAACGACAATAGTTGGGGTCGCGCTAAAATCACGAATTGGTAGAAGTTAGAATTCATGAGCCATTGAATCGGGTCCCAGTGGCCGAATGGTATACGAGCTTGCCTTGTAACCGGAAGGTCCCGGGTTCGAATCCCAGTGGGTGCGTACTGCCGATGATTCCCAAACTAGGATGAAACAGCAGCTGTCCAGTACTCCCTGGTTTTCAATGGTTCTCTAGCTGATATCAGTCCGTGATCAACTCGTAGAATTATTTTATTCCAAATAAACAAGTGGTGTAATTCGTTGGACTTTCAAATAACTAAGAAAGACCTGTAGACCGTTTTAAACAAGGCAGAACAATGATGCAAATTAAACAATACTTGTTTAGTTTTCTCTTATGGAAACGTTAATAAATAACAATTATTAGCCGTAAACAAAAATAAATTATTGATATTTTACTGAAATGTCGACAAATCTCCTTTTGTGTCTTTCCTTGTGAAATAAACATGACATGACATTTTTCCTTATTGTATTCAAATCATACTTGCTGCTATAGTTTATAGGTAATCTTGGTGTAGTTAGAAGTAATCAATTAGAGGCGTGTACACCTTATTGTTTGCCTATATATTTAGAAGTGTGTAGGTTCACATGTCAGTGAACAAATAAATGTTGAAAACTGTGGTCATAGTCCAATTAGTAAGTATTTCTACCTTATCACAATAAAATAATACAGCCATGTTCATAGTGGGAAGACTGAAGTTTAAAGAGTGTTTTCAATTTTCCACTTTACAAATCATAACAGAACAATATGAAACTCTGTTGAGATAATTAATATTTCATGTTTGCGTTCTTGTTTACAGGTTTAAAAATTTCCTATTTATCGACAGATATTGGACTGTCGATTTTAGAAGAAATTAGGAAATCAAGAAAAAGGGAAAGTCAATTAGTTTAGCATGCATACTATTGAAGAGTTTTACAAAATGATAATGCAGTGCATTTCAGCTTCCTCCAGTCCCTTGGCTAACATTATTTCGTGACAATGGAAAATAAGCGTAGTAAGAATCTTATGATAAGTGGAGTTTTCGTTGATTGATAACAGAAGGAATTACATAAGACGCATAACTTAAAAGGGGGTAAAATTCCAGTAAGAGCAGCTAAGTGAAGAAGTATTATCTAGTGTAAATGACGTATGATAGCCAACATGAAATTTTCTGGAGAAAACTGAATGTAGTAAAAAACAAGATAAAATACCACTATATACTCAAAAGAAAATGATGACATAATAATTAGTTGACAAGTGAAGACTATGCACACTTCTTAGGCAAACCGAAATGAGGCTACTTGTGATATTTTGAGAATTTGCAATTGAAAATAATCTGGAAAATTGTCGGAAATTTGTTTATGAAATTTTTAAGCGTTCTCATTTGAAACCGAGGAACCAGTACTTCAATTCAATAAAATATTGTTTATACAATTTGACTTAGATTCAACAATAATCGAAAGGTGACAGTTCACACAACCAGATTGATGATGATGATCAAATTATTTATTATCAATAGATGCCTTTATGTGTATATTACGCGAAAAGTGTACTTTAAATATGCAAAGCAAACTAAATAATACGGATATTAAACTAACTTTATGTAGCTGCTCAAATGTGCAAGCATTAATGTTGATTCTTTTCAATTGGGTGACAAGCATAAAAAATACATTCCATTAAATAATTGTGCTTTTTGTGTTACCCACTGATAGAAACTGCTTTAATGAGAAATATTGTGTCAAAATGTAGTGTACCACAATGTGCAACAGCATTGTGTCACCTAGCCTCAAGGTGAGGATACGCAGACCACCTCATTGGTGGATTGATATGAACGCTTTTCAGAACACGGCTACATTATTAGCCGTCAGGGGATCAATTTATACAACACTTATTATGTTTTGCTTAGTTTACACAGTCCGATATAGGCATGAGATTTGTTTTATTTAGCTTGTATTTATGTTCCGAAGTTTAGTGCACACTAAATCTAACAACCCGATTACAAATCTGCCGATCAGTCTGGTGCAATCTTAGTGATGATTGATAATTAAGGTTCTAACTAGCAGTTTCCAAGTTATCTACCTGGCAATACAGTCACTGAGACAAATAACAGGTTACTAGTTAATATTCAGGATTTGTTGTGTAAAGATAAGATTTGACTGCGGATTGATATCAGTTAGAGAACCACTGAAAACCAGGGAGTACTGGACAGCTGTCTTATCCTAGATTCATGGATAATCCCCATCCAGGCATTAATGAAAACAAAACACGTAGATCAGCGAAGAGTCTCTTTTCGGCGAATTTATCTTCTTAGCTGTACAATCGCAAATATATATGCATTGTTTTGTTTGTATGTGTACATTAAGTTTGTCAAACAAAGTTACAACTGGTTAAGGTTAATTTTAACTAAACAAGTGGAGGTTGTTAATACAGGTCAAGAAAAACTAGGGTAGTAACAAAGGTAATGAGATGTCAGAAACAGTTGTAATAATAATAGTGAGTTTTACTCAGGATGCACATAGGAACAAAGTAGAAATTATGTAAGAGATCTAAGTGGATACAAGAATTACAATTGCTTAAGGTTATTTTAACTAAACAGGTAAAGGTTGGTAATATAAGTCAAGGCAATTAAGTGCTAGGATAGTAACAAAAGTGATGAGTTGTCACAAACAGTTGTTAAAAGAAGTTATGCAATAATAATATGAATATTTTTTGATGAGTGAGTTTTACTCAGGATGCACATAGAAACAAAGTAGATAATACGAAACTATGTAAGAGATCTAAGTGAATACAAGTGAATACACCTTTGTTACTACCCTAGTTTTTCTTGACCTGTATTAACAACCTCCACTTGTTCAGTTAAAATTAACCTTAACCAATTGTAACTTTGTTTGACAAACTTAATGTACACATACAAACAAAACAATGCATATATATTTGCGATTGTACAGCTAAGAAGATGAATTCGCCGAAAAGAGACTCTTCGCTGATCTACGTGTTTTGTTTTCATTATCCTAGATTATCCTAGAATCATCGGCAGTACACACCCATTGCCAGTTTCGAAACCAGGACCTTCCGGTTACAAGGCAAGCTTGTATACCATTCAGCCACTGGGACCCGTTTTAATGGCCCATCAATACTAACTGCCACCAATTCGTGATCTAGCGCAACCACCAACCCATGTCATTGGTGGGAACTCCATCATCACAGTTGACTGGATGGACCTCACTGGTCACGACTTCCCGTTAGAACTCCTGGAAACTCCATTCTGTAGCATGTCACTAGCAAGCATCAGATTAATTTTCAAGAGTTGTTGTGTAAGGATTAGATTAAGACTGGAAACAGTAACTACGTATAGTGTTGTAATAGTTAATAAATAGCTTCCTATACATTTCGTTTTATGAGCGGAACAAGCATAAAGCCTAAATGATGATTGGCAGTCGGTTTTTGGGAGAAAACGAAGTAGCTTGGTCGACATAACTTGAATGTTATAAAATTTTCCAAAATCGCTATGTGAAAATCAGCCCACAAAGTGAACTACTGTACTCAGCTGCCAATTAACGGTTAGCATCTTTATAATATATGCACTCAAAAAGAATTAATTATTTGGATAACATCTTTCCAGCTCCATTCTCTTCAGTGTACTGTATATTTGTTTCTTGTCATGTTCACTTGACAGACTGACTGTTCTTAGTATAGGCCATGAGTTTCACCACCTTGAAATGCTTTCTGTTTGTAACTGCTTAACTTCGTTATCCTTTCGCAAGAAGAACTACAGTGGTAACAACAACAGCACTGTCGAGAAAGTAGTGGCGAGCGCAGCAAAATAAACGAAGAATCCTATTAAATTTCCTAAAGAATGTTTAGATTTCTGCTTAGTTTGTCTAATTTCAGATGATGTAAAGAATTTCGGTTGGGCTATGAACATGATGGTTAAAGTGTTTAGCCAAGTCATGGGCTTTGATATATCATCAACAAAACAGATAAATTTTCAGCTCCACCAGTATAAAACTGTAACACTCAGTGTATGTTCAAATCAGACTGAAGTACTTCTCTTTTATTTGTTCACAACAACTATTTCTGTATTTCATTCACCACGTAAATGAAAGGTAGTCACGTAATAAAGTTGTTTTACTTTCTTATAAAGCTCCTTAAAGTGGTGTACAAAAACTTTTTCATTTTACGATAATGGGTATACTTCAAAAACCTTGTAGCTGAAATCTTAAGAGTATACCTTCTTTAAACATTCCTTAAGGTCACTTCAACCTTATACTTTTGGATGGGACTCATTGGTTCATAAAATTTAGGTAATATAACTCTGAGCTCAAATCATTTGTTTCAATGAAATCCCCTTCATGTATATTCTTTCGTTCAGAAGTAGTGAGTGCGTAGAGTTGATTCTTAAACAAGCTAATTATTCACTAGAAAGTTAACTTTATCGAGAATTTTTGACCAGTAAATGATATCTCGAAATTTATTAAATACCCCCCAGACGTTTATTCATACGGTTAAGTGAAGAAAACGCATTTACTGCTTTGTCACTTTAAAGTTAAGGGAATTTATAATCTACCGGAATCCGCATCTTACATTCACACAGCTGCAATATGCTGTATTGTACAAGCGAAATATGTATATTTTTCATTTTCTGCGGTTCTAATTGTTTAGGCTTCCCAAAAATTTGTGATAAGAATAGTTGCATATTATGTGACTCAGTTTAATTACTTTCCCATTAAAAATAATTCAACTCGGATATTCATAGGGATATTAGAAAATATACTGGATAACTTTTGTTTTAGTGTGAAACTATGCAGCAGTGCTCACCCACAAGCACTTATGTTGGTGGTCACGGTAATGTTAGACCTCATGATGAGCAAGTTACCCATCAGTCACTAAACTAAAATTTACTGGTTCACATTTCTCAACTCTTACTTAAGAACATCTATTGATGAAAATGGAGTGTATTTCCTGATAAACTGATGTCTAGTTCTCACAATTACATGACCATATCAGTGAGGTCATAAATCAAAGGCAACAGGAGTTCGACTCTTCGATAGTCGAATCACTAAAATAAAAGAATGAGGGTAATATAAAATATATATATATATAATATGTAATACAGTATGTATAATATAATACATAATATATATGTATATATATAAATTAGTTATGTATAAAACTACTTTAAATACTTCGATACATTTCATGTCTTTATTTAAGCTCCAAAGTGATGAAAGGTACCGAAATAAGATGAAAGGTATTTTTGGAGCATTTGCTTTAAGTGTGTTAATTCATTGTTCCCCCACTTTGAAGTCAGCCGAATTCCAGAAGTAGTTTCATTTGTAAACAAATAGTTTTATGTGGGAAATATCACAGTGTTTATTATGCGTGCGACCTAAAGAAATTATGATACTGTAAGAAGTGATAAATTGTGTAATCAGAAATCTCATCATGCATCAATTAGATTTTAGTACTTCTTTTATCTTATCCCTTAAATTTGTGTTCACATTTTTTGGAAAACATTCGCACATTAATCTATACATTAGATTCTTCAGTAATTTCATAAGAATCTGGAATAAAAAATACGAATAGTTCGAAAATTCATTGGTTAATTTCGTGTCACAGTTCAGTAACCGCGCGTGTTACTTACTAGATTTAAACATAAGTAAATCAGTAAAACACTTATCGTCGATGCAGTTAAAAACAACATACTTGTGTAAAAGTATGGATAGAATAAATTTTCACCATTTCATTTTGTAGTTTTTAAAAAAAATTCTGCACCTATCTGCTCTTCACTAAACGTCACTGGATGATTGGTACTGTGTAAACGAATGAAATACGATTCTCAATCTCATAGCCATCACCCAAATAAATAAAAAAAAAACAGTTAAAGATTTTGAATTCTATATAGGCTATTAAAATAGTATTCTCTTTTATTTCATGAAATCAACCATTGTCTGAATTTAGAGTATTTTTATGTGTATGTATATCTTGTGTATTGCCTCAATGTACATTTGGTGATAACATGCAGCTAAAGCGGAAATAATTTCATTGAATAAATTGCAAGATCAATTTTATAGAATAACCAAACTGGAAAAATTCTTTATTTTAAAGACGTTACCAAGTGATTTACATTTTTATGTAATCACATCACTTTATTTTGCTTATTGTATTTCCTTGGTAATTTTATTAGAAGGAACAGGAATCCTTGATTCATGTATTAAACGCAATGCAACTAGACATACACTTTATTTAACTTCTGGGAATTTGGCTTTCTATTAATGACCGAGTATGAATCAAATGGTTAAATAGTGATCAGTCAGAAAGGAATATCCCCCTTCACAACAGTTTTCTATTAAAGGTGATGCAATTCTTTTAGTGTGAACATTTCTTTATCTGGATAGATTTCAAGCACACCTTTTAGTTCACTGACAAAACAAAAGCATATGCATGATTTGACCAGGTGTATGACGTTCATCAATATTTGTTCAGTAAAGAGTTTTGCAATTCTGCTAACGTATCACTGGAATGTGTGATCACAACGAAAATTATGGCAATAAGCCTAACTAGTATATTAGAGGAAATGTTTTAGCCCTTTTTAGTTTAAAAACAATGGTGAAGAGTATCAGTTCAAGTAAGATATGAGAAGAGACAAATTACATACACCTTAACCCCAGGAGTTCACTGAATTTTACTTTTTGAGATATCATGAGCGAGAATAAGGGTAAAATAAATAAAGAGGTATAGGGTTTTTTCTAAATATTAATGAATCTGGTCATAGCTATACAAATAAAACTAGGTGAGGAGGAGGTTTGTGGTATCCCGCGTCGAATCCTGTTGCACAAATCACCATGAAAACTGATCACTGGATATTTCGCTCATTACAAACCTTTCGATTTATATATTCCGTTTTTAGAGTTATCACCATTTTATGATACTGGAAGTTTCAGGATAAAAACAATTACACTACTTCGAACCACCCACTCCAAGTACGTCATTTGAATGAATGCTTTTGCAGTGCAAATGCACAATTTCATAATGGTGCAAATCCAGGTGTATACCAGATATCAACGAAAATGAGCGATTTTACAATGAAACGACATAGATAATAGGTTCATTTTGTCGGATATGAGAACAGTTAGTCGTTGTGTACTCCAGTTTGTGTTTGAGTTATAACTCAAACTAGCTATATCATTCTAACCGACTCCCTTAGGCCCATTAACTTATGATACATCTTGTAGGCACTGAAAAAGGAAACTGTTTCAAGGTCGTAAGTTTTTACCAGTCGCTATGAATTTATAATAGTATTCTACTGATGAATAATGATGAACACTGCCCCAAAAGACATGCTTCCCACTAGCAAACCTGAACGAAGCAAAAACGAAAAATGTACTGGAATAAGATAAGCTCATTATCTTTTTTTAACAAGCTGAGAAGAGCCCTCGAAATAATAGAAATAAGCTAATATTTTCCTGGTAAATTTAGCTTTCTTGTTTGCTTCAAAACCAATTATCATCAAAAACATGCACTTAATCTAACAAAATATGTGAATCATTGATTTAAGAATAGAACTTGAGCATTATAGCAGAGTATAACTACATTATGTAGGAATTTTATTTTGGTAAACTTTCAAAGTGTTATACAGTATTATTCACTGGTGAAATTTCGAGCACAATTCATTGTTCGAAATCATATCAAGGTACTCATACAATAAATTGCGCTGGAAACGTCATCAGCAAATATTATTGTATAACACTCTGAAAGTTTACCAAAATAAAATTTCTACATAGTGAAAATAAATGAATTCTTAGTTTTCAGTGTTATTATTCTTATTATTATTTCGTTATTATTATTGTATATTACTATCTTTTCTCAGCTAAACGGTGTCACTGAGTAAATTTTATAGTTCCTCTGGACAAAAACTTAAACGCTAACTTTAAAACGAGTGCTTGCATCAAATACAGTTTTGCATACCATCCTCTAAATGGAACTGCTCACGTGGTACATTAAAAATCTTTTTATTGAAATTTATGCCAAGAGAAGCGTATTTTGTTTTCTACAGCTACGATGGCAAACTTTTTTTATTCCCAATGTAATACTCCTCTTCTCCTTTTCAACGAACAAAGTGTCTCTAGACACGAAAGAAAAAGTTGATATTTTATGCACATTTCAATTATCATCAGAAACAGAAATTATCTGATTCAAAATTCATGTTTTTCAAATACGTTACTTGATTACTGATTGACTTGCAGTAGTTTACCTTAAGAATCTCATTCATCTGAACGCTACTAAACACTTCATTATATACATGCGAACTGGAAGTTGCAAAAATTTACGCGCAGATGTAAATTCTCAGGTAAAATAAGTCAGTTATTAACTGAGAACTCCTATCGGTTGACCAATTGCCGTTATTTACTATGTGTTTTCATTACACAGAGTTATGTCGGAAACAGCTGTAGAGATCAGATCATCAGATGAAACCAAACAGTGCATTCTAATTAAGACTCAGTGTAAGCGGCTTCAAAGTTCTTTTCAATGCACTATTTACTCGTAGATATAACAGCTCACTAAGTATTTCTTAACTTTAGTTCTTCATTGGCATAAATCAATGATTATATTTTCAGTCAAACATTTGTTTGTAAAAACTTTCTTAGTTCTGATTCGCTGAAAAAATAATTTTCTCGAAATACAGCCAGTTACACATATTTATTTATTCATTTTTTAAACGGGCGCTGAGTTTAAATTGTTGATAGACGAGTCTTATTTGATACTGGCAGTCGAGTTCTATGTGGCATCACAGGAAACTCCGCCACTGACAAAATCAGTGTACACTTCTAGGCACATAGTTAGTTCCTGAACTGAAATTATTCACAATGACTTCATATAGTTTTTAAACTGTACTTTTCTTACTCTACACATGAAATACATGTCTATCATATTGTTGTCGATCTTCATAACCACTATTTATCATGGAAGGAAATTTTTTCTTCATAAATTAGGGTTAAAGCTGCAATAATTGTTGTGAACTCATTATGCAATTTACAAGTTTGATATTGACAAGTTGTTTTTATTTCTGATCAGTAGGTTTTTCGCATGAATCAGTGACCTGGAAAATTTAACATACAAAAGTAGTAACATAACACATGACCTTCTTCCATTCGACATGAACATCTACTTTCGATGTGATCGACATTTTCCTAACACTGCCTTGCTGCTTAAGAAGATGAAGTTCAGTTATGTATCTGTCATTTGTTACTGGAAAATGTTCAAAGTAGACTATTTTATACTCAAAAGTTAACGCCAACTTATTACACAATATTTGCCGCGAAATGTCAATACAACAGATATATTTGCTTTATGTGATATGTGATGTGAAAGCAAATGCTGGGAAATTTTACACAGAGTTCGCAATCTGCATACTGATTTCCGATTTTCACTTTAAAATGTTAGAGATGAAATTTTATGCGTAGTGATCAAATTAATAACGGTTTCGAAAAGGAACAGTGACTAAATTTTAGCTCAAGACTGCGTAAACCGCAAATCGCCAATTAACTTGCAAACTGAGAATTTGATGTAATTTACTACCAGTTCACCTAAGAAGCTATCTGGAATCTAGGTGGTTTGAAGTGACTGGGCTCTCGAAGCTGAGTCAACGTGGATACTTCACCGCAAACGAGCAAAAAGGACATTTGGTGTTGACACCCATTTGATCTGGCCAACAAGGATTGGCTTCTAACTACTCATTATTTTATGATGCATTTGAGAAATAGAAGCCATTGGATTTCAGATTGATAATCTAGTGGTAATGAGGCCGCTAAAAATCGTATGTTTCTACGTTGATGCCAAATTCACACTTTTACATAGCATGCTTCAGAAGAGTTCTAAACAAGAAAATAATCATCAATACTGGTTCTTTATGAATGGTGGATGGCAGTCAATCAGTCCCAAATAGGTCGTTCAAATAGACTTAACTTACCTCCAGTAGCAAGTACATTGTTATAATTTCAAACAGCAGTAAATCTCCTCTCTAGACGACATAAATGTTTCTCCTACCAAGATCACTTTAATTACACGTCATGATCAGAATTTGTTTTACGATGTATCCGCAAAAACATAAGTCAGTAGTTGAAGTAACTGTCAGCACTGAAACATTATCCTTCCCTTGCATCGTAATACTTAGAAACAGCTTTTTATTATGTGTGCAGGGAGTGTAGAAGAAAAGGGCTCGCAAGCTTTTATTGTTCACAAGGATGGAAAAGAGTTGCGCAGACGAACAGAATAAAAACGCTGAATAGGAACGCTAAATTTCATAGACTGTTTGTCTGGCATTTTCAACCAGTAGAAATATTGCTTAGTTTATTCATTTTTACTAATTCAATCCGTATTTTGACTGATCACAATTAAAATAAAGCAGTGAAAACAGAAGTATTCCTCTAATTTACTACACGGATCTTTTCTCCACTTTAATAGAAATGATTGATTACGACAGATTTTTATTTCAAGGAAAAATAAATCACCAGTCATACCTTTATATCAATTAAGAGAAAGCTTTTTTTATCCATTGGGATTCGATTCAGTTCTTCCGATTACACATCTACAGCAAGCTTAAATCGGCTAGTTATGAAATACGTCGTGTTGTGTATTATTTATTGATTAAAATGAAACAGAACAATCTAAACCAAATGGTCACCATAAAATCTTAACACATCGAATTTCAGTGTATGACTTGTGAAGCAGTGAACAGTTTTAAATTCGCCTCGATTATGAAATCATGTCAACAATAAAATTAATGAGTGATAATTCACAATCAAAAACTGGATCTTGGTTGAAAGTGCATAGAGAGATCTGCTGTTTAACAGTTTAACCAAAAAAGAAAAGAAACAACTATGTAGTCATTTGCTTTCTAGCAGTTTTAAAGTTAGTTTTGATTTCTGACTAAATACACTTTGTTTTTGACCTATGTAAATTTTCTGGGTCGTTTTTTCATAAAACTGTGCCACTCTGAAAACCTGCGAAATAAAGAGAAGTTAACTTATCTCACTCTGTGAAATACAATTATATGTTAGTGCCTACAGACGATTAAGCTGAGAATTGAAACTAAAACCATCGATTTTTACTGCTACTGGATAACTGGCCAATCACTCATTTAGAAATCATTACCTCTTGTTTCCTAACCTCTGTTAGTGTATGATATGGAGAAACTGTAGTCTAATGTAAACAAGAAATATATGTTTTAACAGCTAACCTGAATGACTGCACACTCTTATTGTTGAAGATTCTAAATGCTAGTTTTGATTTCTCATGAAGTAACGAGTACACAATCAATAAGATTCATAAGCTGCGACAGAATGTTTACTCAATACTTTTTAGGTTATCAGTAACACCAACAATTCATTGAAATCTATCAATATTTCTAAATGAAGTTCGCTTTTATCTAGTATTCGCATCACTAACTATAAACACTCACGAATTCCACTCTACGTATCTTCGAAATGCAAAGTATTATTTGATTCCAGCAACAAGACATAATAAGCGAACACTATTGTTTTTTGAGGTAGATCTCCCGTATACTCCACTTTAATATACATAGCCTTGTATATCGAAACTTTTTGACCAATAACGGTGAATTTGTGGATCAAATTTGTGTTAGGTATTGTAAATATGTCAGTAATGTCAACGATTATAATAATAAGCATTTGAAGCTGGTAGCAATTCGAATAATGAAGATAACATTACAATGTGAATATTTCAATAATATTTCATGAGCTTAGAGTTTACAACTTCATGTGTCCGATTTAGAAACAGATTTATCACAAAAATAGTTTCCAGTCGATGAACTTTCACAGGATTTTTTTCTTCAACAAAGCAAACACAAACGTATTCGGACGATAAATACTGCTCATTTTTTACTTCACGGCTTTCTTCAGATAATAACAAATTTTAAATGGCTTACGTTATTATAAATGTAAGTATGTAACATTAAAAATTATTTCAACTCAAAAGATATACTGGTGGAACAAGAAATATAATGATGCAGAAAAGCTGTGAAAACTCCTATGAAAGTACATCACTAGCAATTTTCCAATTCGAGAAATTTTTTTTTGTTATTCTCACAAATGAATTTTGACACACTCTAAAGGCATGAAATATTACTGAAAAGTTTAAATTATAATACCATCTTCGTCATTCTTATCACTTTTTTGTGTCAACCACTTCAACTTTTGTTATCGTTCACTTTATTATTATTATTATTTTTAGTATTATAGTCGTCGTTATAACTTCCATATTTACATTATTCGTTCGACAAAGTCGCCGTCATTAGTTAAAAAGGTTTAAATGTGAGGCTATGTACATTGTGCCTAAGCTAACCGAAGACAGTACTGTTCATAAAATGACGTTTAATTGATTTCTGGATGCATAAATCACAAAGAGTATTTCGTGATAAGTATGAGACTGTTACTTTAATGTTAGTACATTAAAAAATAAGACAGTATTGTTCAGAATAAAATAACTGTATGTGACAATGTTTCTTCTTATTTCTCTTATTTGTATAGTTGTGGACAGTAATGGACTTAGCCAGTAAAGCAGGTGATCTTGAGGAAACAATGCATTCTAGTGTAAACCATCTTGAATACGTCGTACGTCATTTGGAAGATGCTCTCATTATTCGACATAGAAGAAAGCGTACTCGCAAGAATAATAGTTCTGTTTCAGTTGTTCAGACGTCCATATCTAGCCTAGGTAGTACAAATGAGCAGTGGTTGAATAAAGGTAATGAAGCACGCATTTTTTTAATACATTTCTCTCTTTAGACAATAATTCTTGGTATTCAATTCTTCCACTTACAATCACCCATAGATCACGCATTCCCGGTCCACGACCTTGCTCACCACAATCTAGTAGCTATCTCACTGGTTTGTATTTGATTGTTAAGGCGCTATATGTCTTTAATTCAACGGGACAGCTATTTTTATTGGCAAGGTAAGATATATATGTATATTTAATGTAAAAGTGCACTAATAAATGAACGTAACAGTATCTGATATGCCTGCTAGGAATTACACTCATTCTTAAGCAGATCTAGTTCCCTAGTTTAAAAGTGTTATTTATGTAGACCTTTGTCAAATGAAAGGAATTACTTACAACGATTGGAGTAAACTATAGAGACCCAAGTGAATGACTATTAAAATGAATTTTAACAACCAGTCAGCGGAGCCCGTGGTACCGTCTGGACAATAGGTCCATAAGAATGAATAAAACTTCTCGATGTATAGGAGCAATGTCTTGACTGAGATTTGTGACTTCCGTTGATGAATATTTGCATAAATGTC
Organism: Trichobilharzia szidati; assembly: GCA_944472155.2. Classification (NCBI taxonomy): domain Eukaryota; kingdom Metazoa; phylum Platyhelminthes; class Trematoda; order Strigeidida; family Schistosomatidae; genus Trichobilharzia; species Trichobilharzia szidati. The sequence goes on along the minus strand of OX235279.1, from coordinate 91,100,045 downwards.
CTGATTTTCGTTGTAGACAGTCTGTAGGAGAGGGTTTGTTGTTCCTTTTTTAAGTTTATCGGCGTCGTAAGTACTATTTTCGTGAAGTCTTAATCATCCCTAACCAGAAAACTCATTATGTGTGAAACCTGGGTTTCAAGTGGTAAATAGTTTGCTAAATAACATGATATACAGTCATTCCGATGAATTCATTTAAGGAAATTGGACTAACACTAAGGTTTCCATTGAGCAACTGTGAGACTTTGTTAGAACCTATAAAAAGGCTACCCAGTTCAACTATTTTCTACCAACTACTTTGGTTACTATAAAAAACATTTCAAATTACCAGTACTTATGGTCGAAGTCAGACATCATCTAAGTGGGTTATGTAAAAACGACGACGATGGTTTTATTCTATCTCAATTTAAAAAGATATGAAAACATTTTTAATGAGCTGCAATTCAGTGAGTGGAAAGCAACATGTCTACTGAAACGAACAACACTTTGTCTAAGCCCTACCTAGCTTTTGGATATGCTTACTGGTAAATGGTTTTAAGTGGAGGGAAAATAGGTCTTCAGTATTTCATTCCAGAACATGTTGTTGGTTAATAATAATTCTGTGTTCAAGATGCCAGTTTATGTCAGAGACTATTTATTTTCTAAGGAACATTACAGTTAGACGGCTGAAAACAGTCTCAGCTGTTAAAAACATTTAATGTGTAAAATGTAGTTAGTAAAGTGACTATTTGCTTTGTAGGAGATTCGTGTACATTTTCAATCACTCATTTAAATCCAGATCATTCTTTGTTTTTCCATAGAAATATAAGTAGTTTCCATAATGTTGAAATTTGGTTGTTAAATTTCTATTTTACAGACTCTAACAAAAGTTTTTGAAATCAGTTGAACATTTACTAGACCTAGTAGGTGACTGATATAAGTATAAGTATAGTATATAAGTATAAGTAGGTGATTACTTACTTATAATTTACTGTTTACCCAGTAACAAAGAATAAATATATTTCACATTGTCCTTTCCTGTTTTGATGAAATCCAACGCTTTTTGGTCTTTTATTGCCATTCTTTGCACTCTTAGTCCCTTCTGTAGTTTCTTTTACGATGTAGGCACCACCTAAGCCAACGTATTTTATCTTACTCTGTGACTCTTTACTCTTTCGTGACTGATTATTCCACATTTCGCGACGCATTTTAAATAGAAGACAAATTTGTATAAGTTCAAGAACTACTCCTCATTCGGGTGGATTGTCCAACTGTGTCTAAATTCACTTGCTGGCGAATAGTCAGTCTGTCTACATTTTATTTATCAAGACTCTTTGCTACACTTTTCAAAACAAAACGTAATCTGAATGAAGTCTATCAGAGTATTGGCCAAAAGCTAACAAATTCCCTGATTTTCAGACAGGGAAATTAGATGTTATTCGATATTCCTGAATATGTTGTACTATAGTCCACCCAGTTTTCACCACAACTGCTGCTAAACTTTCGGCGGTTTACAATAATTCGAATGCTTAACAATGGTTATCAAATATTTTACGTCACATGAGAAACATTAAGAAGATTTCTGAAGTGTGTGTAGGGCTTACTTGTCCAAAGTAGTCGTAGTAACCTAACTGTTGTTTTAAAAATACTACTAGTATGTGGAAGATTATTCTTTTCATCAAATACTGCAGTACTAGGAAGGTTATTCTTTATAAGGCTTCCTGAGAAGTTTTAGATCTGATTTCTTCTATTTTCAAGAAGCCTTTTATACTACCATGAGTATCTATCCGTGTGACTATTGCTGAAATGCAGGTTCTGTCATAGAACATTAGATTATTTTTTATGAAGAAGGATTCCATCTTGATAAACCGTGTGTGGTTTCGTTCTGCAAACTCTTAACTAACAAATAAAAAGTGATCAGCTGCTCTAAGATATTTTCGAAAGCAAAACTAGCTTTAAGAGTGAAGTAACTTAGAAAGCTAGTATATTCTCATAAAATTGTGAAATTACCGATTTTCCTCTTTGTCTGAAGAGATAACGGTGAATGGATGTAAGAGAGATAATATTCAAACCTCTGTATGCGCTTTCATGCACATGATACATTTTGGCTATGCAAAACCTTAATGAACCACAGCTCTACTGCCTGTTTAAGTCTGACTTTGAGAAAAAAGGCATTATTTCGTGATTCGGTAGTTATTTGATTGCAACCGTGCTATTTATTAGTTCAAAAATTTACGATAAGCCGGAATTTCAAATCAGTAAACATGAGTTGCTGTTCAACTACCTTTTTGGACTGATATTTGTTGGATTTAATATTACCTGTCGTCATTTCATAAAACTGTTAAGTCTTGTTTCAGAATTTTAACAGTTTTCAAAGCTCTGGTAAGAATATTTACTGTATTCTTTAGTTGTGTCCATTATCTTAGACCTATATTCGTGAATTGTTTGGCGTCAACCTTAGATTTATCTATAATATTTTTCACTAGAAAAGATACAAAGGGCAAAAACTCATACTCGGAAGACAAATACCTAACCGAATATTTACAAAAAGAGATGTAATTGTTTAAGTCACATCGTTTAATAGATTGTTTCGTATACTCATTGATTCTTTCCTTGAAAAAATAAACTTCCAGGTTAGCATTATTAATACAGAACAACTTAAATATGATTTTATTTTCTAACAGGTTTTTAGGTCAGACAACAATTTTTTTCGGACCACAAGTGTTAGCTGATCTAATAGCTGGTACACACTGGTATCAGAGTGGAAATTTTCCTCGTGTTACATTCTGTGATTTGGATATGCGAAAAATGGGTAGTAATTATCATCGATACACTCTGCAATGTGTATTAGGAATCAATATGTTCAATGAGAAAATTTTTATCTTTCTATGGTTTTGGTTCACTGGTTTAACTCTAATGAACATACACAGCTTTCTACGTTGGTGCTGTAGGTAAGTGTTATGTGACCGTAGACTGCTTAAAATAATCATTGTGAGGGCAGTTACTACGTCATTGTTTAAAACATGTTAGTAATAACGACGATTGTAATAGCATTAATAAAGATGATAATAATAAGGTCAATGAAAACAAAAGTACAGGCATAATAGAGAAGATTTGTAGCTCAGGTGGATGATTTGCAATTAATAGTGTTCTCTGAGCTGGTTGGTTTAGTTGTGAAGCTTTCGTCGTCCTCCTGGACAACATCTTCAGCGCCATATTTAGCACAAAGTGAGATGATTTAAATTTCTTCATGAGTGATATAATTGCGTCTCCTGGTAACTATGTCTACATATATGCATTGACCATTTTCTATTGACTTGGATTTTTAACTTTCTGGTCACTTGATTTACTTTTCATTAGTTGGTATATTTCGTCTATATTAACGTGCTTGTTAATTGCATTTTCGTTTGAGTACCAGGCTTCTAGGAATTCCCTGGCACTTTTAGTGTTTCCTCTGTCTAAGAGTTCGACATTATCCCAATCAAATTGATGACCATAACTGCCTCTATGCATTGATACTAAAGAATACATATCGTGTCTTTTCACAGCTGATTTGTGTTCTTGGATTTTAATTCGAAGGGGACGCCCACTTTGGCCGATGTAATGCTTGTTGCAGTTCATACAATTTATTTTGTAAATGGTATTAATCTTATCCCCTTTTTCTGTTGGATCTTTCGGTTTGCACAATATCGAATTAAGCGATTTGACTGGCTTGTGTGCCACATCTATTTCAAACGGTTTCAGTATTCTAGCTGTTATTTCAGAGATATTTTTTCTCACATATGGTAGAAAGAATTTTCTTGTGGTCTTTGATGATGGTTTTCTTGTTGGTGTTTTGATTCGACTTTAAACATTTTTTGATGAGATTTTGCGGATAACCATTCTTTTTGAAGACCGTTTGTAGGTACTTTTCTTCCATTCTTTTCAACTCTGGAGTGCTACAATGTGTCTGAACTCTTTTAAACAATGTCTGCACACAGTTTCGTTTGTGAGTAACTGGATTATTGCCAGTTTAGTTGAGTATTTGATCTGTGTGCGTTGATTTTCTATATACTTGTTTTTCTAAATCTCCTGTGTTGGTTCTCCTGATTAAGACATCTAAAAATGGGATTCCGTTACCTATATCTTCTTCTCTTGTGAACTTGATGTCTTCAAATATGTTGTTTATTAATTTATAAGTATATTCTAAATCATTTCTCAGGCAGTTGACTCGCGTGACGATAAGAATAATGAAAATGGCATGAGAATGTAAACAATCCAATCGCTAAAATAAGACGAAATCTTATAAAAATTGAAATTTACGTAATACTAAAGATGAAGAGGATAGATAATTGAAGCTTAATCAAATATCATAAAAGTAAGAGAGAAGTTGAGAATAAGAAAAGGTGGGAAGTTTCTTTGTTTGTCATTTTTAAGCCAGCCACTTGTGATTGCTCAAGAGAAAGATAAGCTACCTAGCGGTATGAACTTACAAGTTTATCTGCCCTTATAGAGGAAGCAGTATAGGACGAACAACTAGACAACTTAACAGGCATATTGCCGAGCATCTTCCTTCATGGCTTGTTAGAGGCTAAACAAAGTCCACAGGTAGCTGTATTTTGTCTCATTTGATTGAGAGATGTCATCAAGTGGAAAGAAAAAGCCCTTCATGGTTATTTATAGCATTTCATTGAACCTTTCGAAATCACTTCTTACACATAGTCGAGGATATGGGAATCTGAGAGAACAAACCTAATCTTTGTATACAAAATAAGTTACTTCTACTGTAACAACAGAAGACAAGGGCCAGGCAACAGATCAGTTTTATTACGAAAACCAACAGGTATTTATATGTATTTTACGTACATTAATAGGCTTCTGCCCGCAGAAAGAAGGCGGTCTTCTGATTGGTTGTTTGCAAACAAACGCAGTCTTCTGCTTTCTCGTTTTCGATATTTCTCGGAAATGCGAGCCACTTGTCTGCGAATCATATTTGTCCACGTCTAGGTCAGCTGTGATCGGTTGTTGAATCAGCCTAGATTAATTTCTACCAATCAGCGTAGATCAATGTCTACCAATCGGCTAGCAGCTTGCTCTCACCACACTACCTCCCCAGGCCTAGGTAAGTCAGTGCTTGTTAAGACAAGTGTGGATCACTTATAAGGCAAATATTGTTATTTGTAATTAGCAGCAGCTTTTAAGTGTTAAGTAATTTCTGACAGTCTTCTAACTGAAGTAGAATCGTCCGGAGAGTTATTTTGAAATATTGCTAATCCTTCGACTTATCAGTAATGTAATTTGCACATGCTGTTTTCTTTTTTCCTTAGGTCAACATTTCAATCAAGCAGAACAAATTTTGTTAGAAATTTATTGTTTAATAAATCTGAAAATACTGCTGATGACAAAACAAATCATTCCTCAAAAACCTCGAATACTACACAGAATTCAGAATGTCAGTCAGAAGGTCGACAATCGCCATTACACACCACTCATTCTTTATTCTCTGATAATAACAATAATAATAATAATAACGAAACTCTATCGTTAACAGATAAAAAAGCCTCGTCATTTTTCACTGAACATGTTTTAGGACAAGATGGTGTGTTCGTTCTACGCCTAATTGCACTGAATACTGGGCGACATATTGCCGCTAAAATTGCTCGTCTTATCTGGAATCACTACAGACGTGTAAATAATACGTCAAAGTATCCACATGCAATAGTGACAGCGACAAAAGCAACAGCATCAAGTGCAGAAAGAACACAACATGTTGATTTGACTAGTGATAAACATCTTTCTCAAATTGTTCAGTCTCCCCCGATTCCAGAAAGAATGGACAAAAATAAACACATCGAAGGATCGATTGTATCAACATCCTCTTATAGTGAATCAGATCATATCGTAAGGGCAAGAACACAGAATGTTTCCAATTCAGCGAGGCAACTGATGAATCAGCATTCACAAGCTTCACGATCACACTCCACATACAGTTCAAGAAATTCATTTCAAGATCATTATGATCATTATTTACATTCCGATCAAAATTCATCGAATAACTCGGGAGCTTTAAATCAACCAAAAAATCTTGTTTAAATCTCCTACACTCATTTTCAGTAAAATAATACAGGCCTGAGGCGAAGTAACTTCGAATAGAGTTTTATTCTTTTTATAATGTTTGAAGCAAACATGATATGTATTGATAGACTTGCCATTTAATTAACTAACTCCCTCAAGCATAATATATGTTAACTGATATGGTGATATCTGTAATTTGTTCATCTGCTGCTGTGTTTCAGTCGGCCGTGTTTTGGCAGTTGATTATCGTACTTTCCTGACATTTGAAAGAATAGATGATTGAATTTGGAGACAACTTTAGCTATAGACGGGTAGTTGCTTCGCCTCAGTTTAGCCATTACCAGTACTGTTTGCCTATGGTTTTATGCAAAATCTAGACAGAAACATTAAATTCTTTAGTATAGCTAATTAACATTCAGATTGGTAATGAGGCTGCATTTTTTCGCGCTTTCAAATGTCCGTCGTCAAACTGGATTAATTTGAGCCTACATATTATTACTTCTACCCAAATCTTCAGAAAACCCAAGTCACGATAGTCTATTAGTAAGCATGATATTTTCTCTTAGTTTGTGAATTTAGGCAGAAGCAAACTTTATATGTTAAGTGTTCACTACAAAAATTTTAGGATACAAGACTGTGTAAAAAACAGCTGGAGGATAACATCCTTTCTAGAAATGAACACTTCTCGAAGCAAGATGCAAACAATCTGCAAGACACAATCTCTAATAAAATTGCATGCTTTCAATTTTTCACTTGTAAGTAGGTTACTGAAAACAAAACTCTGAAACAGTTTAGCCTAACAGACGCTATTAATCTTCGGAGTGTTCAGTTGTTTATAGTAACCGTATGCAGAGATATTAGGATTCAGATTAGGTTCATGAGACAGTATATTATATCTGCGCCGCTAATTGTTAGAAAGGTAATGAACTCGACTGGTACGCTAATACGCCTATTTGTCTGTTGTACCTTTATGCGGGTTCCTATCACAATAGAAATGGCTTTTTGCAGCGCTCAAGGTTTACTTCATTGCTATACTTTTCAGGGGTGCAAATTTAGAGACCTTAAATGACTGTGAAGAGCAAAGCCGAAGTAAATGTGTTTATCATTCGTCTCTAAAAACTAACTGAATATTAACACTCTAGACATGGCAAACACATTGAAGAGGAATCCACTAAAACTCTGTTTATTTGATTTAATGATGTTCACAAAACTTTTAAAATATACATCTTTAACTAGATGAAGAATTAATTAACTCAATGGATGTTTAGCAAAAAGAATTCGATGCAGCTCATTCGCTTACGTGTCCAACTTCCTCACATTCGGTTTCCACCTCAAATCGAATACCGCACAGCTGATTGAAATAATAAACATTGGTCTATTAAATATAGCTTATATTCAAGTACATAGAATTGCACTTTGTATTAGGACTGCATTATTTATTATTTACGAGGATATACTCGTCTACGGAGAAATTTGAAATCTAATAAAATTTCATTAACTTGTAAAGCAAGTGAATGAATGAGAAATGTCGTAAATTGGCATTTTTATATATTAATAAGAAACGTCGAACAAGATGAATCTAGTAAAACTGTCTTTCTTGTTTATAAAGTGTTCACATGTAGTCAGCCATGTCTGGTTTCCATCCTGTTTGAGTTCTGAGAATAAACAGTCCTTAACTCCCTGTCATCAACTATCGACGACCCCCACCTCGACAAAAGATACACTGATGATACTTTCATTATTTGTGATGAGAATTGTGATCTAAAAAACCTACTTCAAATCTTCAATAACGCCTACCCAAACATCGACTTCACCCTGGAAGTTGAGTCTAACTTAATGTTTCATTTTCTCGACATTCAACCATGAAGGAATGATGATAAGTTGCTGAGAAGATCCAGCTACAAAAAGCCTACATGGAACGGACAATTTATTAACTTTCAGAGCTGTGTGCCTCTAAGCAGAAAGATAAACGTAATATACTCTATTTCCTCGAGGATCCAGAAGATTTGCACTGAAGAGTCTATCGACGAAGAAATATAAAATCTCCGAGGGACCTTGAGTGAAAACGGATTTCCCACCCAGATTCACAGACAAGAAACCAAAACCAAGGCAAGCACCTGAAAAAGTCCGAGTTGCACCTAAAAAGATGCTGATATTGAACCTCATATTTAAAAGTGATACCGAAGCAGAAATTCTCCGTAGACGGCTTTCGAAGTCTCTCAGTAAAACACTTCGCCGCCAGCCTTCGAATAACATTCTCTTGCAAGAAACTACTCACCCAACAAGTGAAAGACAATCTGTCGCATTTGGCCACTTCAACATACATTTACAAGTTCACTTGCTCTTGTGGAGCTGAGTACATTGACCGTATCATGCGTCCGCTTGTAAAACGCGCACGGAAACACTATTCAGCATGGTTAGCAAGGGGAGAATGCAAAGGGGTATACATTTAGATAACAGAACATCTGGTGAATACGGGACATTTAGCTCAATCTGAACAGTCCTTCAAAGTCATATACAAGATCCGATCTGACCTACCAAAACGAGTGAAATCAAGACATCTAGGAATAGCTGAAGCACTGGCGATCCATAAGCTCAAGCCTCTATGTGTCCAAAAGAAATACGTTCAACCGTTGTCCTTACCGTGGCCATCATGAAAATTCAGTCTCATCAATAGTGATTGTCCTATTAGCTTTCTAATCCAACTTCCCCGGTTATTTGCTATATTTACCTTTTTAAATCCCTATCTGCATTATTATATTGGATAACTCTTTTTACCTTTAAATGTCCGAACCTCCTACCCATTTCGTTAATACTACGTCCTTAACCGGAATTAATACAAACTGACGAGTTTTCCAGTAATTATAATCCTATTTTGTCTTTTCTACCCGATCTTCTTGATTACTACATATTGGAATTTTTAATTTGCCCATTGACCTGAAATATTTATAGAATAGCACCACTACCTATCTTCTGTTTATTACACTTAGTAGTTTTATTAATCTGACCTCTGACCGGAAATAATTATGGAACTTTCTCACACATTTAATATAAATACACAAATGCACAGCCTAGTTGATGACTTCGTCGAAAAGAAAATGTTCTTCGCTGCAACAGTCTTTTTAATAATTCCTATGATCCAGTGTGTATATTCAATGAATAAACAGTCATAAAATGTTTAATCATGAATTAGTTTGAGTTAATAAAACTAGATTAAACTGGATTTAGCTGGTATCTACTGTAAATCTAACATTTTTCTTTCAGGATTTGATACGCATAGCAGGATGTCTATGCTTTATGTGAGTGATTTTCAAACACCATTAATACATGAAAATTGTCAGCTGAATAGCTCGATCAATCACTATAGCCAGAAATTAAGTGTCGGGTCGAATGCATTATGTAAATATTTCAATTCTTATTTTTTATACTTCACAAAAATTCTCTCCATCATTCCTTAAATCAAAACGTGTGATCATCCTTTCACAACAAATTACCTACTCTTCCAAACAAAGTTCCACTTCTCAGTACCTGTCAAACATTATATATACATATATTTACACATGTAAATGGTTTCATTGTATAAAAAGATTCGGAATATACCTAAACAGTTACATTTTTGACATCTTTGTAGACATTCAAATGCCTAATGACGTCTGGTTTGCATCTTATAGTACATGTAAAAGCGGTCTATAAAAGCTTCCAAGATATGAAATACTGGTCAACTTCTTTTTAGAAATTATCATATAGGTGCACAATACTTAAAATGCACTAGACTGAAAACATGGCATCAGTCAATGAAATCCACAACAGTTAGTTTTAGTAGCGTAGGAAGATGTAGACTTCCTGGTTGGGGTCCTTAGGATGGTAAAAACCAATGGGTGGAGACAAGTGGTGATATGGCTCAAAATCGTTCTCAGTGGCGCAGATGCATCCACTCATTGTGACTTAAGATTTCCAATTAAACTGTTTTGTTCTTCGTTATTACTATCCCTTTGTCTCACACCTCTGTTTACTGACAATATTATGCATTTCTTCTACTTTCTTCTCTTGCCTTGTGTGCTACATGGGGTGTGGCGACTTGAACTGCCGCACATATGTGCAAAGTCGAAAACCGACCGACCGACCGAGACTGAAAGGTTCCCAATAATATATATATATGTATATATGACTACTAGGAGATGTAAGAGTTAGTCTGTCATCCTGGAATAATCTGAAGATATTCAAAAACTGAACATATATATGTATATAAATATATGCATATATTCAAGTGTTGGTTTGTAGGGATTTGATTGGTTACAGGATTTTCATCATGAGCTGACATTAGTTAGAGAACCATTGGAAAACCTGGGAGTGCTGGAGAGCTGTTTCGTCCTAGTTTGGGACTCTACAGCAGTACGCACCCACCGGGATTCGAACCCAGGACCTTCTGCTCACTAGTGACTTGCCCTATTCAGGTAGGTAGTTGCCTGGGGTTCTAGTGAGAAGTCGTGACCAGTAGGGTGCAGCAGGTCGGGCGTGAGGACAAATAGTTGCCAAAGACATTGGCTAGGGGTCGCGCTATGTCGTGAATTGGCAGAAGTTAGAATTCATGGACCATTTGATCGGGTCCCAGTGGCTTAATTGTATACGAGCTCGCCTTGTGACCAGAAGGTCCTGGGTTCGAATCCCGGTGGGTGCGTACTGATGAAGAGTCCTAAACTAGGACGAAACAGCTGTCCAGTACTCCCAGGTTTTCCAATGGTTCTCTAACTAATGTCAGCTCATGATGAAAATCCTATATGCATATATATTGAAATTTGGTGCTTTACGCCAGGTACATGAGTCAAGGAAGCCATAGAATAGGTAACGCATAGTTTGGCCTAAACCGGGATCTAAGTAGATGGTCTAATTCTGAATTTATCAGCTGTGATTCTTTGTGCCATCAGAAACTATTCTCATTACATGTAACTTGGTTAGTCCAACTCCATATCCTTTCTTATCGGAACTGTATAATAGTGATTAATCGACATGAAGTTTGAAGTCAGTTGCTTTACTGCAGATGAAATTTCGCTCCGAACCAACATAGTCAAGGGAATCGTTAAAAAGGAATCAACAGTGTACACGTGTTTGATCGGTTTTGATATACTAAAGATTTCGCCGATTTCTGATTAACTCTTAAAGTTCTAGTAGAACTCTTAGGCACTTCAGTTAACAGACGATGATTCTAGGTAAAAGAGATCCTGGTGACACAGTATATGACGAATTGACAGAAATTAAAAATTCATTGGATTTCATTCTAGTAGCTAAGACAATAATATAATTGCTGCGAGATTTGATGACCTTTTTGGACTGGAACAATACTGAAGGTTCTTTGTTCGGGGAGGAACAGAACTTCAGTACTTATTACTTTTATTGTGTTCCTCACCATATGATCTCAATCATGTCAGCTTTGGATGACGTCCAACTTGAGGTTTCTTGAAACCCTGGCATGCGATGTGGTCTCCTCAGCGTGCTCCCGATTCATCTACTCTTCTTTATGCATGTTTGTCGAGCAATCGAATAGGCTACTGGTTGGTTCGTTATCAGAGTTCCTTGTAGCTAATCTTTTATGCTTAATTATCTGATTTCAATACTGACGTAAACAGCTGTTGATGAACGTCTGTAGCCTTTTGGGAATGATTCCCGTGTCACATCAATTCTCTGAACCATACGTAATCACTGACTTGACATCAACATTGGAATCCTTAATCTTGTTCGTTATACTAAATGCAGTACATCTCCATAGTGACTTCAGAGTAATGAAGGCCTGTCTTGCTTTTCTAAACTATGTCTCTGACATCCCTGCTGCCTGTAGGTGAAACTGCTGCATAAATAAGTGAAGAAAGTAACTTCCCTTTGACTTCTCCCAATGATAATGACTGGTACCTGTTGTTAATGGTTAGCTACCTTCATCACCTGTGTCTCCTCTATGTTCACCTAAAGTTTTGTCTACGCTACCTCTTCTGTCAACTTGTTTGCGTGGAGTGACACATAAATCATCTACTTAATCCACTGCTGTTTGCCCCTCAAATGATTTACTTTTCTTGAATTCACCATGTTCCGTGCGGAGTTTTGCATTCAGAGCACTTTTTATTCTCACTAGGATGACGCGACTTAGTATTTTACTTGGCGTGGACAAGAGCATTATTCTGCGCCAATTCTTTCAGAGGCCTAAGTTGCCCTTCTTTAGTAGTTTGACAAGGCAATCTTTCTTCCAATTAGTAGGTACTTTTCCGTCCTTCCAAACCTTTTGCAATAATGGCTTCAGCATATCTGCCTCAGTATTTGAATCCGTTTCCAACGCTTTGATAGAATTCCATCTAGTCTTGCATCGTCCTTGACTTTCAGTAAAACTTCTGCGTTTCAAATTCCCATTTACGCATTTAGTAAAAACAACAGATTGAGCGAAGAAATATATTCCTTTTCATTTAGTTAATCATCATCGGCTTCTTTTAGAAGACTCGTGTTTACTGTTAGTACCGTGGCTGTTGCTGGCATTTTCGGAAGAGTTGCAGGTGGTTGTCCATTCAAAAATCCTTTAAAAAGATCGGCTAAGAGCTTCCTTTGCTTCTCTGTGGTAATTAAATTCCCTTCGCTGCATTTCATTGGATTCATTTATGTTGATTTCTTCCCAAATAGTAGCCTGGACGTCTGGTATAGTGGTCTGGGGTCTCTTTTACCTAAGGCCTATTACACTTCAGTTAACATTGTATCGTAGAATTGTCTTTTTTCTTTCTTAGCACTATTCTTCACTTCTTTATTCCATGAGTTTTATGTTGAGATCAGCTTCTCTTTTTGATGTTCATCTTTCTACTGGTTCATCTACTGTTTCGTTGTCCCTCTCTTCATTTCTAGATTCCAGGTTTTCGGGGAAGGTCACTCCTTATCTTGCTAATTCTTTCTTCCTAAGATTTCTTTACAGGAATCTTTTCATATGAATATCCGGAAATTTCAGTGTTCTTTCACCTAAATTTCCTTTATGATCTTGCTTGATACCTCTAACTTTCTCCCGATGACCATGGTGAATGTGTCCTTTTGCAGTATCGTCATAAATATTTCAGATATCGCACTTGAAGTGTAGTTCACTTAAAACTGCTGTCAAAGGCCCTAGTTAACCTTGAAGAATTCCTGCACTAGATAATGGTCTTAACCTACATCTGCTCCTGTTTTCATTACTGTATCCGATAAGTTGCCTTTCCACTTTTTGAGATGAAAGTGAAGTTTATACGACCATTTATATATCCACCTGGTTCAACCTGGCATTTGCGAATGCCTCCTTGAATCGCCAAATTGTTAAAGACCGCTAAAGTCTCGTTTCACCCACCGTCTGGTGAATTTTCTACCTGTGTTATCTGCTTCCATTATGGGAGGCATATCACCAACTAAGATTTTGATGTCGCCATCCGGCTACCTTGTGTATTACCGCTTGCTGCTATCTATTGAAACCCACCTACTTCTCTTCTTCTGTGCCGTTTGTAGAACTCTATGATTACAATTTTCCTTCCTTTTGAGTTGAGCTAAATTTCGATCCCTTGGATCTGGAGAAAACTGGTCCTGACTGCATAAGAGTATTCGATGCAGTTGTTTAAATCATGATGACTACGCCCTCATTGTCCTCGTGGTTGTTGTCTGAATGACCGGAGTGTATTAGTAACTCTGCAGTTGACAATTTGGACAGTCTTCATTCATTTTATCTGCTCTCAAAGATTGTTTAGGTATTCCATGTCCCCATGCTTATTCTGGCTTTCATGGAGAGAAGACAAATCGTCTGACTGCCTTCGCAAAGGTTTTCATCAACCCACGTCATTTCATCTCTTCTATCCCAGAGAAGAATAAGTTAATTTCTTTTAGTTTTTCTGTGGTTTGAAGTTTCTGTAGCTATTGAAGTGATTGTTTCCGGGGTAGATTTGTTTGCTTCACTGTCAACCTTCTATTTTCTCCAGGCTTAGGATCGATTAGTAAACTAGGTGAGGTTTCAGTGATTCCTGGCTTTTAATAATCGTCAAATTGAGATTTCTTTAGTGTTTATATGTTCCTTGAATGCAGTCTATTCCACATAACCCTGTGAACTGTATGTCTATTTTTTAATTATAGTGTACTGAATAGTTCAAGTGTTGAGTAATCAAGAAATATTTGTTTCTTTATATTCGCTTGTGATAATGAAATTCGACATCATTGTGACATTATCTGTCCAATAACTAGGAATAAGACTTTCATACGCATACACATTTACATCAATGCAATAATAGTAAGCATTAGTAACCCAGGTATTACTGATTATTTTAGCTTCCTGTCAAAATGAGGGCTAATTCTTTTTAATGAATCACCAAATTCTTATACAGCACTCTGAAGAGCATTGCCATTGATTCAAATCGTTTCTTTCTTAATTGTCAATAAATAATAAAAACAACAATAGTCTCTCTCCTGCCATTAGCTGGACGTGACAAATGACAGTCGTAGAGACTAAGAAGAAATTATTGATTTCCCAACTAGCAGATTAGAATTTATAGTATTTTTTAAGAAACTATGCTAACTAATTTTTTTCTTCTTTGGTTCTAATTTTCACACATGAATTTTTAGTATTGGGCTAGTCAGTTCTATTAGAACCAAGTGTCTCCTTTATAAGAGCTGAAATATACATCGTTTAATACACATTTAAGAGCTAATGTGTGTATCTTAAAGAAACACATAAGTCTTGACACTAAGACGATCATTTTAACGAAAATGCATATATGCTAAGGTGTGAATGGCTTGTTTAAATGTTAATAACACACAGTTCAGCTGATAAATACCTATATTTACTGCTGCAATTAAATTAGTTATGAAGTTTCAGATGTCAAGATCAACTTTGTTGTTAAAGATTAGGTGTTGAAATTTTGTGTTTGAATATAATGGCTTCTTGATGAAGGCAATTTTGTGAAAGTAATTCCTCCTTATTAATTTCCCCAAGTAACATCTTACTCTGTGCTGCTATATTAATTATTCTTGATCTACTCAAGATAATAGAAAGCAAAAGGTGAAATATCCATAAAACGTTTTACAATAAATGACAGTAATTTATAAGTTTACTTTGCATAAAATCTGTAAAGGTGTCTGATATAACAAGATTTAAACTATCTCCACTAGCACGTGCCTAACCACTGGTGCATATCTAAACTCCGTGTACTATATTCAGGCATTAGGAATTTAAGTTAATTTTACAGAAGTAAATTATAAAGTTGCATAATCCCCCATATTATAAGTTAGCAAAATCTTTAACAAGTCACCCAATAAAATATCCAATCTTAAACACAGACATTGTTTTTTTTTATAAAATAATGTATAACTCATCACCGAAAATACCTACTGAGTCATGAAGAAAATAAAAGACAATTAAGCGAAGAAGATTTTCTTTATCGACGAAATCACCTTCAGAGTCTGTACAGTCATATTTATATTTACCAAAAAGTGTATATTAGTCTATTATTGAGTAACAGGGGAAGATTAACATAACTAATGTAACTACTGGTGTCTACTATACATTTTTGGTAAATATAAATACCACTTTATAACCTTCGATAAAGAAAATCTTCTTCGCTGAATAGTCTTTTATTTTCATTTTGCATAACTTATATTCTTGATTGTCACTATACGACAAAGAATTTTCTAAAACCCTGATTAAGCTGATGACAGTTTCATTGGCAGAAATTCGCCTTTAATTATTCTTCTCTTTTCCTCTGAAATGAGTACGACTGCTTAAAAAATAGTTTGGTCACACTAATATTCTATTTGTTGTTAGATAACAAAGAAATTGAATGTGTTGACGATTTCGTTTATTATTATTATTGTTCACTTTCGTTTCAAGTGGAATATAGGGCTTCAACAACACATCTCCACTTCCTTCTATTTTCCGCCATCCTCTTCTGCTGGGTCTATTATTGCCCGAAATCTCTCAACTATCCCTCATAAGATCTCCTTCATGTTACTCTAGTACGATCAAATCGTCGCTTCCCATTTGGATTCCAAGCAATGGCCTGGCGCGCGATGTCATTCGACAGTCTCCTCAATGTATGCCCTATCCATCCCTATTTTCTCTTACATATTTGTTGAGCGATCGCCTCTTGGCTGCTTTGTTCCCACAGTTCCTTGTTACTAATTCTTTCTGGTCGGCCATTTGATCTTCAGGACGAAGCTAGAGAAGGCAGATGTTGATGAAAGTCTGCAGTGACCTGTTGGAAATCCTCTTCATGACACGCTGGCCAAGTATCTCACCCGTATAGAAGAACTTACCGACTTGACATTGGTGTTAAAAATGCCAATCCTGTTCCTTATGTAGGCTGAGTGCAGAGGATTCCCAAACTGGATTCCGGTTGATGAAGGCGTATCTTGCCTTTACGATTCTTGCCTGCTTTGACATCTTCATCAGTGTCATCCACCTGTAGTTGAAACGTTCCTTCCCGGCTGGATAAGTGAAGGAGGCAGCCTCTGTTAAATCTCTCTCGTTGATGGTGATTGGTGCTGGTTGTTGTTGTTTCTGCTGCTGCTGTTCGTTGTTATTCTTCATCACCTCTGCCTTCTCCATGTTCACCTGGAGTCCTGTCTTCAGTGTCTACCTCACCTCTTCTGCCAGTTTGTTGGTTTTCACCTGTAAGTCTTCGAGTTTGTGTGACATTAGATATAAATCATCCACACACGAAATCCAGATCTTCTAGAGTCTTCCTATCAGCCATTCCAACATATTTCTGTCTTCTGACTCCCACATACAATCTGACTCATAATCCAGTTGAGCGCCACAATTAAGAATACCACCAGTGATGGTATGTGGGCAGCCTTGTATTACTTCTGTATGTACTTGGAACGCCTCATCGAGTTTTCTGTTGTGAATCAGATGACACATAGCACTACCTTATAGCCAGCTGTTGAATGAGGTTTATAAAGACTTGAGCACTACGCTCTGTAGTGTTGAAGTAGTTTCGAAATTACGTCTCGGTCAATGCTGTTTGTTGGAGGCCTTTTCGAAGTCGATGAAGTTGAGGCAGGGAGAGGTTTGACTGCCATTCTGTGCTTTGTTGTGTGATGACGACGCGTAGAGTAGCAATTTGATCAGCAGACGATTTGTCCTTTCTGAATCCAGCCAGCTTGTTCTGGGTGGTGGTCGGAGTTCTGTATCCAGTGCATCCTTTATTCGCTCCAGGATGATGCGACTGAGTATTTTACTAGGAGCGGGGGGATTCTGTATGGTCTTGCTGCCTTACCGGACTTTAGTAGCCTGATTGCATTTAGGATTTCTGATTTCGTTGGAGGACTGGTGTCTACGGGCAGTCAGTTCTGTGCGTGGTTTTGGTGGTATTTCTGGACGAGTTGCAGGTGATGGTCGATTCAAAAGTCCTTTAAAGTGATCAGTTCATTGTCTTATTTGTTTCTCCTCCTTGGTAATCAGGTTACCTTGAGCATCTTTTATTGGTTTCATCATCTCTTCCCCGATAAAGACCTGGTTATCTGATATAATATCCTGAGGTCGCTTTTACCTACAACTTGCCTGTTTTGCTTCAGTTGCTTCAGTGGGTGACCAGACTGGAGTAGATTACTGACTCTCCAGTTGACAATTTTCACAGTCCACTTCCATTTCGTCTGCTCTCGCAGATTCCGAGCACTTCTATGCCATATCTTCACATTTCTTTGGCTACCTGGACACCCTCCCGAGTCTCGTAAATTGTATGAACATTCCACGTCCCCATTCGTATTCTCGCTTTCATCTAGAGAAGACACATTGGCTAGATGACTGGCTTCGCGAAGGCTTTCAAGAGCCCGTTGTGTCATTTCGCCTCTCCGATTCGATCGAAGAATAAGATTGTTCTTTGAAGTTTTTGTACTTTTAATGTACTTTCTGTGCGTTGAAGTTTCTTTAGAGGTTTGATAGTTTTAGTGATGTGGGTTTGCTAGCCCCACATCCAACCCTCCAGCTTTACCCGAGTTGGGACCGGCCAGAAAACTAGCAAGCTAGTTAATTAGGCGAGGTTGGCATTTTCGTTTACTTAGGATATATCAAAGAAAGATAAAAATCCCGTATAGTCTTCCTTCAGCTGATTGATCTACAACAACACCTCCACCACAGCGACCACGTACATTCTTCAGTGATGTCTTGAGGACGTTGCTGATAGCAAACTTGGAGAGCAGTGGTGAGTTAGGACAATCTTGTCCACCCCTGCAGCTGGATGAGAACAGTGGTAACAGGTGTCTGCATACCCTCACTCTACCTGAGGTCCTTTTTCAGGAATTTAAGTATGTTTATAGAAGTATCAGGGATACTACTGGCCAAAAGTCAATCTAAAAGAACACTTTAATTCAACAAATCACAAAGCAGACCCAATTACCAAGAAATACACGACTGGAGTTTGTGATGAATTTCGCAAAACTGACGAAGAGTGAACACCTTATCATTACATCTACAGCTTAATGAAACCCACCCTTCCCTTCTCAGACTAGTTTCGTACGGATTTCACAAGGTTTTTAAGGCCTGGCAGCAACCGATATTTTCAACACGATTAGTAACAGCCAAGTAACCCAATAATTATCTCGTCGCTAAGTGGCCCTTTTTAAAGAGAACGGTACAATCATGGTGTCGTAAGCCCGCTAGACATTTTTAAAGTGTTCTGACCGGAGTTTAAGTCATATTTTCGGGTTATTAATGGTCAGACTGTTTTCTTCAATGACTGTCCCACGAATGCCAAACTCTCGGTAACCAGGGTATTGGTAAGGTTGTATGCTCAAATCAGTGGGCTACAAAATCATATTTACTGCACTTTATATTCCTTTAATCATCCAGTTATGTACATGAATTGTTGCCTACTCTCACTGACATTTTTTGAAACGCTTTAACTTACTGCTACGGCTTTTCTGAAGGAAATAGAAGAGAAACCTCGTGGAGTCATGGAGGATGCTTTGGATGGAACAATATTGAGTTAACTAATGCATTATCAATTATTATATTACTTGAAGTTCTTGTACAATAGGAATTGGAAACATTTATTTCCCGATACGAATTTAAAACAAGCAACAAAGGTTGATAAAGCAGGACTTAATGAATTCATCAAATTTCGGTAGAACTCATCACCTGAATATTCTACATACAGGGATATATATAAAAATGTACTATTGGAAATACATTGGGAGACATAAAATTGATAAGCAAATAAACTACATTGAATTAATCATGAAAAACGACACGTGTGAATGTTTTTTCAGGTCGTGTCCAGATAGATAGGGGGAATAGAGTATGAGAGATTAAAATTAAGATCAAATGCATTACGCTTCAATTACATCACTTAGATAAACAATTAGTCATCAGAGAAAGAACTTAAACATATCAAGAATTGCGAACTGAGTAATATAAATAGTAATGCTTGCAATAATAATGCTGAAACGAGTTAAGATAATGCTACTGATAAAAGATAGTTTTAAGTGAATCAAGAATAATAATAATAAGAGGTAGAATAAAGTGTTCATAATATTAATAGTAATAGTAGTAGCATTAATATAATAAGTAATATTAATAGTAATAACAGTTAATAAGTAAAACGTATTGCCATGGTAGATTCAGAGTGACGACTATTTCCTTTTGTACACAGAGACCTGGTTTATAAACTCGAATTGCTAAGCCCAGTACTTGCAAGCTTCTGTTTTAAATGTGTATCAATTTTGTACAATAAGTAAATACTTCACAATAAAACAGGCTGAAAAATATGTACCATGTTTAAAAACAACTTTTCAGAATAAAGCTATCATTATTATTATTTTCTCATTGCTGTCAGATGCAGACTTAGTTCGAACTACTTTGTTTTCTTTTATCTAAATACTTAAGCTACTTATGAGTAGACAAACAACTACTTATTATCTTTGCATGGGAGTTATGCCTATTAAGTAATTGTTAGATACAAAATATTCTTAACAATGCATGTTTGAATCGATATAAAATCTTCGGAAACATATTGTGAGGTGAATTCAGTTAAGTTTAAATTCTAACAGAAACATCCTCATTCTTTCGAATGTACGTTATAAGTCTCACTGTAAGCTGCTATGAAACTGAGTAATCCAGACATCATTACAGCAATATGGAAGCATCTGAGAAAGAAGTGTATTGAAAAACTGAAACACTAACAGTGCTTCTTTGTACATGTCTGTTATCTGATATTTTCTGGTCTACCTATATCTTGCTGGTTTCTAGAAAATTATTTCACCTAACCTTCTACATAAGGGAATTAAAACACTATACCTATGCTCAGCCTCTACTTTTACACTTCGTTAACTCTTGCATTTTGCTAGTTCTTCTTTATTACTCCCCTTAAATCTTTCTGAGGGTTCTTAATAAAGACACCAAAAGCTGTTGCAAGGATGAGCGGTGCACCTCTAAGTAAACTGGTTGACAGCTTTGTTGACCTGCATTGAACCAGTGCAAGAAAATGCCAAAAGTAATCTTGTCAGACTTCCAACACTCTCTTTATTCAGAACTGTCCCCTAATACCTCTTCTGATAGAGCGACAAGCGATTATTACAGCTTTCATACTATCATGAATAAATACAAAACTCAGTAATATCTTATTTGTCACTCGTCTCGTGTGGTTAAGTGTTTTAGGTGTGGAAATACTAACTTACTGCTAAACATCAAATAAACGGCTCATTCCACCATACTTATCATGAGTGTATTGTTGGCACTACTCCTACTGATTCAGTGTACCATGAACTTTAATACAAGATCATCATATTGTGACACAAGGTAGAGAATTAAGAGAGATGTTTTTTTTATTCCTTCACGTTCCCAGTGGAACATAGGGCTTCAAGCTAGAGGCTTGAAGTTTCTTTAGCAGTGTTTATTTTTACAGGATGAGGTTGCTAACCTCATGCCCAACCTTTCCCCTTTAGTTATTTCTGTACGAGATAGATGTTACCATATCCTAATCTGATGTCCCTAGGCTCCACATGATAGGAAGTTAGGAATGCATTTCGATGTGTTCAGAACATCGCCCAGAATAATTCAACCTTTCAAATAAAAAAAGTACGAAAAATCGCAGTTTTTAAGGACCAGTAAACAAATCAGGCTCCTGATTATTTATTACTGTTATTACTTCGTTTGGTTTCGAGTAGAAAAATAGGTTCCTGTAGCACATTTTCACTTCACTCTGTTCTATGCAGTCTTTCTTAGCTGGCTCCCCGATTTAAAACAAGCTTATGTTTCCTCCCCACGTGATCTACTCTCCATATCACCCTCAGATCCTCAACTCGTTGTTTCCCATTTAGGTTACATTCGACGGCCTGGTGTGTGACGTAACTCGACTACATCTCAAGCATATGTCCCGTCCATCTTCATTTCATTCTGCATATTTACTAAGCAATCAAATTCGTTCTTAGTTGGTTCGTTGCTCGAGTTCATTGTCGTTAATCCTTTCCAGGCACCTGATCTTCATTATCGAACAATCGTAGAAGTTGGTGAAATGTGAGATCTATTATAAACGCATTCGGGGAGGCAAGCATCAAGTCCCTAAACCAAATAGAGGTAGTGACTTGACATTAATGTTGAATATTCATATCTTGTCCCTTATGCTGAGTGCAGCAGATTTCTACACTGATTCTGTAGCAATGAAGGTCTGTTTGCTACTGTTCCCTGACGGTTGAGGTGAAAATGTCCTTTGTATTTACCTCTTTTAGTTTCCGGTGTTGAACACTAACTGTGGTCTGTCTGCAGCCTCTTTGAAGCCCTCGAGCTTGACCTTGAAGGTTCCCTACACTAGATAATGGTCTAAGCCTACATTTGCTCCTCTTCTCTATTTGTATCCAACAGATTGAATCCCCACTTTCTTGAGGTTGACATGAAGTTTATCTGTTTTTTGATGTGTTCGTCAGATGAAACTCATATCGCTTTGCTTATATCCTTATGTTTGTAAACGCTCCCTCCAATCACCAAGCCATTAAAGGCGCAGAAGTTCATGAAGAGTTCAGCCCCTGTCATGTATTCTGCCAAGAGGCTTCGGGCTCATGATGAGTCCTCTTCCTCTGTTGTTTACTCCCATTTCGGTTGGCCTTCATATCATGAATTTGGATTTCGATGTTGCTACCTGGCCATCTCCATTACCATTTGCAGTTGTCTGCAGAATTCTTTCTTCCTGCCTTGGTATGCGTTATTTGTAGTCAGGTAGCATTAAACAGTTTTAACTTTGCCAGGTAGTAAACTAGGCGACTTTTCGCGTATCTGAGTAAGACTTGTATTAATCATCACTTTTTTATTTGATTACAAAACACTCAATTAATCTCATGCACTGGGTGACTAGAAGTAAGTTCATTTTTCAAGCACGTTTTTACAAAGCAAGTGTCAAGCTTTTTATGAAAAGCTCATTCATTAGGATTATATTTTTCACAGGAGATTTAATGGAGTATAAACAGCCTGTGTATGAATCTACCTGAAGTTTTTCACTGTTTTGGCTTATTGGTTTTGACACATTGGTGTCAAAAATGGAAATCTTTTTTATGTTAAATGCTGTAGTTTTTACTCCACACTGATTTCAGGGTACAGAAAGCCTGTCTTGCTTCCCTCGTTCGATTCTGGCCGGCTTTGACGTAATCAACTGTGCTGCCTTCCAGTAGTTAAGACGATGATATCCACTTCAGGCAGATGAATGAGATGACTTCCTTCATATTTCTTCTGTTGATTGTGAGTGGTTGGGCATTTATATCACTTCCGTCTCTTGTGATCACCTGAAGTCCTGTCTTCGCTTTCTCCTCCACCAGCGTACTGGTCTCACTTGTAAATTTTCGAGTTTATGAGACACGAGACATAAATCAACCGTTAAGTCTAGCTCCTCTAGTCTATTTGTAGGTCCAACGTGCATTAATCTTCCCACCCACATGGTTTGTTGCATATTCCAGTCCACCACAATCTAGAATATCATCCGTTATAGTAGACAGTTCTGTATTACTCCGCTCTTCACTTCAGATGCTTCGATAAGCTTACTGTTGAATGGGGTTTTTTAAAGATATGTTGTACTAAATTCCATAATATTAGAGGGGCTAACAAACTGGTTGATGGTCGATTGTGTCAATGGCGTTTCCAACGTGGATGAAGTTGAATTCCATCATAGATTGAACTTATTCGATAAAGGCAAATAGTGGTACAGTGTTATTTACTGATGACGTTTCAAGCGCAATTTATTACTCGTCGTCATATCAAGGAACTCACATAACTTTCAAACTTCGTTTATACAGTTACACTATTTTTGATCCTTTAACTTTATTGGTAGTAATATTTTCCGTATCTCTGGTATCGGCGTTGTGTCATTCCTATTGCAAGTGTTGAATGTAGATTCAGTGGACAGAGATTCAGTAATCGGCCTCTCTTACCTCACTGTGTAGTTGTGTATTAATGCAGGCATTGCCATCGCTGAGTTTTTCTTCAAGCCATTTATCTTACTGGGATCCATCATTCTACACTTAGCTAAATTTGCATGCTCCGATAATCTGACTACCCCTGAGTGCATTCGTAGGTTAAAGTGCCACCCTAACCTCCGCTTTATTAGGAATCCTGTATATTGTCTCATATGTCCCTTCCTTACATGGTAAGACTATAGATGCCTTAAATTTAAGGCTTTTAGTAACTTTATAGCCCCCAAATCTTTTGGTATTGTCGGGCACTTGGTGTTCTATGTTATTTCTGTCTCCGTTAGTGGTATTTCAATACTTCACTCATGCTAAAGTGGTTTAGAGAAATGAAATTAGTAATACTGACTTCTGAAAAATTGCTAGTGTTGCTTTACCTACTATGACAATAAATGACTGAAGGTTTAAAACTATCCCTTGAAAACAGGTGTATGAAGAATTCATAAATCTTTTAGTACATCATTTAAAAGTGATTGCAAATAAGAACATATTTCAGGTTTATACAGAAATGAACTTATACTGGTGTAACGTACTCAATAGGCATAGTTCTAACTGTGAAATTCGGTATGGGATGTGAGAACTCCATCTACAATGTATCAAACTTTGTAGATGTAACTCAGTTTTCATTTTTTTTTAATCTCGGATCAATAGATTTCAACCAGTTTTTAGGGTATGAAGACTTTATCCTTTGTCAAGGTGATTTATCTCTTTTTCAAAAACATGTTGAAGAAATTGACAACATTTATGGGTTGATTAGATTGTTTTTTCTTGAAAACGAGTATAGAGACAAGGCAAGGAAAACGAAACGAACAATTTATTTATTCCCGGACACACATTTATCTATCCATGTATGAGGCAAATCTTAACAGTTGGTGTAATTTAAACTCTGGAAGAAATTCTCCGAGTATATTTCATTTTATGCAAACTGTATGCTTGTCCTAATTGCTTTCCATTAGAATTGAGGTCAAAAGACTTCACTTGAACTTTGGTATTATGATGTTGAACGAGCAGTTTATGCACTATGCACTCACATTCTAGCTTTGAAGATGTCAATAGTGTTCAGAGTTAAGATTAAAAACTTGACCAGTCGATATCTATTACAAATTACTAATTAGGTAGATCACCGAGCTAATAATTCTGACAGAGCTAATTCCTCTCGTAACTCTATGTTACATTTTACTTACAGTCATCACCCCTTGTGTATTGATATCACCAACTTTATACTTAATAATTCTGTTACAGAACAATTACTTAGAAATTAAATAAAATACACAGATTAACTGATATACAATGTCATTAGTTCGGAAATAATTTCAGTTCACTATTACGTGTAAATACGTTTTCATAAAAAACGAAATGTTTAGTTTGAAATTATTTCTATTTTCGGCAGTAAAACGTACAAATTGAATTAGTAATATGTATATTTTGTAAAACAGTGAAGTAAAATTTGGTCAACTGCCTGTTTTTCAGTAGAATTTTTGCAATAGTATTTTTTTCTACAAAAAAGTGCGAGACCTGAATTACAGCATTCCATAAAAACTCAAAGAATCAACAGAAAATAAGAAAAGTAAAAGCAGAACAACATGAAATCCAAAACTGTAGACTTCAAAGATATTAGGAATAATAAAAATAAATATTAGAATTGCATGGACGACAATAACTGTGTGTACATAATAACCTGTTTATTTCTATCTTAATAGCTGCAGTTGTAATTGTCTGTTACTTGTGCTTTATAATATATATATATATATATGCATTCGATGTTGCATAGCAATTGTTTTGTTTGCTTATAAGCAGAAAATAAAAGGTGACCGCCTAACATGCATGTGCATATTTGAAATAAAATAAAGTTCCCCTGTTTTCGTATTCCGCGCAAACTAAATTTGTGTGGTTGTCGCTATATGAAGAGAAAGTGTATTTTCAATTATTTAAAAACTAAACTGTTACAATTGTTGTCTGAGCTTTGCTTTACAAGTAAACCATTAAACCGCTTTACATAACGATTTGGTAGATTGTCACAAAGACAAGTGAAATTGAGCAAAATTGTTTAATGACAATACAGATTAGAAAAGAAACTGGAGCCTTTATACGTATATGATCATAAACAGAAGTTTATGTATAATAATGAGTGATAAAAAGAGTAGCATGGGGTGTAAAACACTTCTACATTGTTAAAGCAAATCTCGTTTTATAGTGAAACTAAGTGAATACAGAGTTGTCTTTATATATCTCGTACAGTTAATACTTATAAAAATTTCCTATTATTTATTTATTGTGCATAGTGTGAACAATCATCATGCTAAAAAAGGTAGATAAGAAGTGCTGATTACTAGTTATAGTGTTAGTATAGTAGCACACAGATACGATTAACTTATCAAAATATGAACTGAATATTCACTGAAATTTCACATATTAGAACGATTTTTACAAGCATATGCCATATTGAAAATTAGAGAAACATTTTAACTGAGGCAATGATTTCACTTCACACAAATTCTTCTGTTGCCCTTATATATAGCAATCAATGCTGGTCCACAGGTGTTATATTTATATATTAGTTCAGTGTTCTGTAATTGGTGCACTACTTCGGCGATGAGCAAGAGCGGCGAATCGTAAAAAGGAATGTTCACTATTAAAGTCCAATGTTTTCTGTTCTAATTTACTATCCTTAAGACGTAATGACTTTTGCACTGAACGGACATCTGTATTGGAGACAGGTAGGCATTTCGACGTATTATTAATTACTTCTTCACACAGCATTTGTAAGATATTCGCTGACGGTGTACCAGATGTTATTAGTGTTTTAAGAGCAGGTGACTGAATTTTCATCCTACTAAGAGCTGGCAGGAGATTGTTACTACCATTATCATTATTAGTGTCATTATCTTTATTGCTATTATTGTTGTTGTTATTATTATTATTGGTTGAGGTGAATGACAGTGTAGTTGGTGACTTTGTCTGCACAATAGTTTGTGGGTCACTTTTTAGCACAACAACATTACTCGGTTTATTCGATAGTGAGAAGTTGAATGTTTTTCTGATTGCCAACTGAGTTTCTGGCAATGAATGTCTACGGATGACACGTGTTGTTATAAAAACAGTTTGTTGTAAATTTGATGGAGGAGAATAGTCATCTGAATCCACTGCTTCGTATTGCGTGTTGAAATTTTCAACAGGTTGATTGGTGGCATGAACGGAAGCGATATATGATTGATGTAGATCCTCTTTGGCCTTTTCATTCGATATCTAAAACAAATGAAATATAGAACAAATTAATACAACAGTGAAGGCTTTCATTTGGTTTCGGAAAAAAATATTTGCATAATTATTATTAATTTAAGAAAAATGTAAATATATATGTTATAATACTATGTTGATTGGAAATTAACATTTTTTTAAAATCATATATGTTCTTACCACTATATGATTATGAAAGATTGAGAAAAATAACCTTTAGAGAGAAACAAACAGAACGTGAATTTTAAATCGAATTGTTATTCTATCCGACCCAATTTTTATACATTCAGAAGCAAGCGATGCACACCAAAAAACAAGACATTTTACTTTACTACCTATACACTACTCATAAGTAGCGATAGGGCAGCAGAAAAGTTAAAGGTGCCAGTCATGAAAACAGTTGAAAGTATGAAATGTTTTCTATTAATTGTATATAGAGTAAAGAAGTAGTTTTGAACTGTTGACTTATCACGTAAAGTGGTTACCAACGGCAACCAGTCCTAAAATTAATTACAGGTCACTTGAAAATTATCAAGAATACTGCGTTTTAGACATTCTTTATCAAGTTTCACACGTATCTTAAAACGTGATTTGTGATATGTATGTGAATAGCATAAAGGAAGTTAAACAAAAAGCAGATAGTTAGTAAGCAACAGCAAAGACTGAATTCGCTATTGAACACTATATCGATTCTTTTTCAGTCAGATCAAGTGGTTGAATAGATTTCAGTAGTAATTGAGAATTGTGAATGTGATTTTCATTTTTCTACCGAGTCTCAGTAATTCACTTCAAGGTAAACCATATTACTTTCGATGAACGTATGAAATGAGTTTAGTTCGATTACTGCTGAAGACAACAACTTTACTTTACCATTAAACAGTCACTTTAAATAATATATATATATATATATAGTATAAAACGTTCTGTAAAACAGTACATGCATCATAAGGGATTTAAATGCGTAAATGGACCTGAGTCACTTAGGATTTGCAGTTCTATTACTAACGAGTGTTGATAAATGCAGTCTTATGGACAGCTTTTTCAACTTATTTGTATTTTTATTGTTTGCTTACATATACGAATCACTTCATACACATATAAGGTCATTGATACATTAAAGAAGGTAGCCGAATCATCTACTGCAGTTGTATGTTTAGATATATTGTATAGTTTATGTGGAAAACTTACACTTTCACAGATAAAAAATTCCTATGAAGTTTCTCTGAAACGCACAATCGGAAGTAAAGTGTTAACATGCGTATCACATGATATTATGTGATAGGTATAATTCCCATGAGTTGAAAAATTCAGCTATTTTAGGTGCAGTCAACCACAAAGGACAGCAACACCTTTCTCGTCTTTGGCAAGCCAATATACTGAAATAATGATAAAATTAGTTACCACATACTTATACCAATCGATAGTTTATACTGCGTAAAATGAGATATTAATAATAATTATTATAATAACAATACATTATTAGACATTCAACCAACCTCTAGTTCATCATCGTCTCCTTGCTCATCACTTTCACCATTAGAAGATGAAACAAGCTGCATATCTTTTAAGTCCAATGATGAATGACTATCTAATGAACCAAGACGATAGAATGTAGCTGGACATTTCACTTCTACGCCAGACATTTGGTCAAGCCATAGTTTCAAATTTTCATCTAAGTATTGCAAAACTATCATTGTCAGATCACTTTGTAAAAATTCGTGCCAAAGTGTAAACAATGGTTTCACCATATCTCTGACAAACCCTGTCAAAATGTTTGTTTTTTGTCGATAAAAAAGTAAACAAAACAAAACTGGTCTTACTACAAAAAATGACATTTATTCAAATGGTGGTATGCATAATTTGTTTTCACCTGGAAAACTTAAACAAAAAGAATTTCGATGTAATATTACTAGTATTATTGTAACGCTAGAAGCCAAGAGAATTGGTGACGGAATTATTTACTGCAACTCGACACACTCAGATAAAAGTAAAATACGCCTACTATGTATTAGAATCACAATCTGCATACATCTTCGGTATCGTTCTGCTTTGTCTTTTGTATTTCTCTTCTGTGTACTACTTTCATATTCCCCATGTCATTTCGCAAACATCCTTCATTAGGTCCATCTCTCCAGGCATTCGATATTCTTGACACTATGTATATACTACCTATAAATCATGTCAGGAACACTCGTCACATTATCACTATGATTATTTCACAGATTCTTAAATTAAACTTTAAGCATTAACTAAAGGCAACTAAGAGACTAAAACTATTTGAAAAGTTAAAAAGTTTTCAAATTCCATATTCATTATTAATATTAGAAAGTTCAATAGTTGTGAAAGATGGAAGAAGGAATGTGGAAAACCCGAATCACCAATACCACCTTAAGAAATTACTTACAGGAGGCAGAAACCAAAAAGTCTTCATTAAGTCAGTAATTTTTTTTAAAAACCCAGAAAATGAATAATAAGAATGATAATTTAATAGAAGTGGAGTAAAAACTCAATCCGGTCAGCTTATGAATAAAAAGGCTTATCACGTTTAAAACTCATAATAATCCCGATATCCTGTATGCATGCAATTTTAACATTTTTACAACCAATCCAATTTAAGGTAAGTGGCAGATGGTGAGAAAATAGAATTAAATCAGATTATTATTTCAAAAAAAATACAAAATTTGGTGTTACAACTTAATTCAGGAACATTTTAGTATCCTTCTAATATATCTGTAGAGCTTAGGCACTGTAATAGCATGTAACAATTCCCCATATATTTTGTTTATTGGTCATATTACACAGTCAAACAGTATTACTTACTGGATGATGTGACAGTATGGAGGGGGAAATCGATAACTGAAGTTTTAATTACCGAATCAAACGAAAACACGTGCAATAGGAATGACTCAACATCTACCCCAGACATGTGGAAAAATAGACTACCCTTATGACGACTGGAAGGGAAGCAGGAGAACTACAAAAACCAAGTTTCGAAATTGTGTAAATACAACTGATATGATTATGAGCTATAAGTTGTTTTCAAAATGTCATCCAGGAAATAATACTGTTTCACAGTGTGATATATCCAGTAGACAAATTTTAGTATCAATCTCAAACAGATGAATGTTTAGAAGTCGACAAATATAATTCTTTCTACACCTTGAAACAGTTTGTTACCAGTGTTCACACTAATATTAAAATATATGCATTGCAATTTATCCACTATTCATCAAGAGAATAACCCATTATGATGAGTGCTAATGGTAGCATTTCTCATCTACAGCTCAAACCATGACGAAATATCAGTAAATTTACGAGTAAAAAGCTAATGTAAGCTTTCCCTTACATAAAAGCTTCGCTCATGCATATGCAGTGGTGACTTTGATAGCTTTGAGAACAAAAATGTGAAACAAAAGAACAAATCACTCAGTGAAGTTGTGAAAAACCATATAAATTCACGCAAGGTAGCAATTTCAGGTAAGACAGAATTAGGCTATATGAAAAAAAAAAGAGTGAGTAGACCGAGATATGCCAGTCAATGACTCTTGATTCAAGTTATGCAAGGGAATGTAAATTTATTTGCTGAAGTTCGCATTGTAAGTGTAAGGTTGTAATTATGCTAGCCACTGAAGCGTACTGCCGCAGTGTTTATTTAGCACATGATCTAATTTGACAAGTCTTCCGTGTTAGGCAGGTTTTCCATGTAGTAGAGTGATACAGTAGTAGTAATAATAATAACAGTCACACTGAGATATTTTCCTTTTTTTAACAGCATTATCAACTTGCTCGATATGGAATTATAATTTATCACAGTGATGACGTTCTGCTCTTACATTAAACAATAATCACGCTTTAGGAAATGTCTTCAATGAGCATACCTGATTGAGTAAGCTAAATCAGTTCATAAACATAAACTAATGAAATGACAGAATTAAAAATTCAGGAAGGCGGTGAAAAATCTAAACGAGAAAAACAAGATAAATTACTTCAATCAGTCGACTTATTAAGTGTATGTATGAAGTATTCATCTCATGCTTTAACAGCATTCATAACACTGAGACAACTGACTGGTAGTTACACTAAATACGAAAGCAACAAAACAAAAACTATATCAAGCGTTTACAGTGATCCACTTGAAGCAACTACCGTTGCTGTACTCAATCATGTCAACATAAAAAGGCTGAAAGACTTTTTGCTGTTATGCGTGAGAAATGTGTAGTTTTTATTTTTAAATTAATGGCTCGTATTATCATCGGACAGGAGATCTGACCATGAGAATAACTGCAAATATATTTCTGTCTAACTGAGAGAATATCAAACTAAGTATTGGGAAAGAAGAGAAATTGTATTAAAGATATGAGTAGAATACGTTTGGCATGTGTAAGAGTGAAAATCACCTGAAGAGTCAACCTATTTTGTACAATCCCCCAAAACAAAATGTAATAGTAAACATGGATATGCGATGTTGTATGGAGTAATTTATTGAACACTACAACAAACGAAGATGCTTCGATCTTATACAGAGTTTATCCTGGGCTTCCATAAAGGGGACTGTTTATTGAAAAAGAAGTTTACATGGATGAGAAGACTATACTCTAAAGAGTTAATCAACGTCATTTTGATAATCAGATTTTGTTATTAAGGCGTGGACCACTCCTTATCTCAGTGAAATATTTTCTACTACACCGTCTGTTTGAAGGACAATAAGAGTAAACAAGAGTAAACCAGTGCATCGACCAAACTTGCACTGATTAGTCAACTTACATGCGGTTTTCGCCTAGCCCTAAATGTCACCATATTCCCAGTTCACCTTATTAAATATTCGTGCAGACTATTAATTAGTGCATAATATATTAAATGAATAAGAAAGGTATTTTCAGATATCTGATGAGTCATCCACGATCTGGGCTGACAGCATACGATATATAGAGAGAGGTTAAGCAAATAAATCACAATAAATGTATCCAAATACTAGTGTACTCATATAATCCTATGTTTTTGAATGACCAAGCAATATTTCTTACACCATCAAACATTTATTTATCAGGTACTCAAGGTCATTATCAAAAATGTGTCCAAATTCTAGTTCACTAATAATCCCGTTTGTGTATGGCTTAGCATCATGCTTTTATACTGTTAAACTTCAAATAGCTTCATCGGTTAAACAACCTAACGCTATAATATTTAGGTGTATTTATCACATGCTACGTAAGACAGGCAAATTTGATACAGCACACAAAGAAAACATTATCTTTAATAAAAGCACCCTGGTACTGACAAGTAGGGTGTCAACAAAATTCCTACTTAACAAATGTCATGAGGAGTTGAATATGTCTTCATTTACTATCAACAATCTATGAAAATGTTATGCGAAATAAGTGGTTATGGACAAGCTAAAAATTAATTATCGAAAGATCTACATTTAGAAAGTCTTCATGGACATACCTACATTTCAAGAGCTTTGTTCCAATCCAGTATAAAAAGAACTTAGTCAGAACACTGTTCAACAAAGCACGGAAAATTTCTTCTGACAGTACAATTGAGCATGAAATAAAGGCTCTGAAGGATATTTCATCTAAAAGTGGATATCCTGAGAAGTTCATGAATAAATATTCTAAAAAAACGAACTACTGCAAAACTATCCAAACAGTTCGGAAGAAATACGTCTATGTCAATTTACCATTCAAAGGAGGTCATGTACAAAACTCAATTAAGCTAACAAGAGAACTTATGATGATGCAAAACTTGTCTTCCTTAACACCACCAAGCGAGTGCTACAACAATCTGGGAAAGGCCAGTCGCCAATCCTCGACACTTAAAACTGCGTATATCAATTTGAGTGTGTTTGTGGAAGCAAATATATAGGTCGTGTACATTGTCAAAGTGGTTGAAAATTCCAAGTGCCAAAAAGTTTAATAACAAAACATCTTGTGCACTACGGACATGATATCAACGCGGTCAAGTCATTCACTGTCATTAGCAGACACAGAAACAGGAAGATGGTTGCAAGTGCTGGGGCTTGTGCAATTCGAGTTTATAAACCAGGTCTCTGTGTACAAAAGGAAATGGTCGTCACTCTGAATCTACCATGGCAATACGTTTTACTTATTAACTGTTATTACTATTAATATTACTTATTAATATTAATGCTACTACTATTACTATTAATATTATGAACACTTTATTCTACCTCTTATTATTATTCTTGATTCACTTAAAATTATCTTTTATCAGTAGCATTATCTTAACTCGTTTCAGCGTTATTATTACAAGCATTACTATTTATATTACTCAGTTCGCAATTCTTGATATGTT
Source organism: Trichobilharzia szidati (assembly GCA_944472155.2). Taxonomy (NCBI): domain Eukaryota; kingdom Metazoa; phylum Platyhelminthes; class Trematoda; order Strigeidida; family Schistosomatidae; genus Trichobilharzia; species Trichobilharzia szidati. The sequence goes on along the minus strand of OX235279.1, from coordinate 91,067,042 downwards.
TAAGTTCTTTCTCTGATGACTAATTGTTTATCTAAGTGATGTAATTGAAGCGTAATGCATTTTATCTTAATTTTAATCTCTCATACTCCCTTCCCCCTATCTATCTGGACATGACCTGAAAAAACATTCACACGTGTCGTTTTGCATGATTAATTCAATGTAGTTTATTTGCTTATCAATTTTATGTCTCCCAATGTATTTCCAATAGTACATTTTTATATATATCCCTGTATGTAGAGTATTCAGGTGAAGAGTTCTACCGAAATTTGATGAAATCATTAAATCCTGCTTTATTAACCTTTGTTGCATGTTTTAATTTCTATTCTGTGACAGAGTTTGAAAGAGAACTAGTATCTTTGGTTGCCTTATTCTTGCAGTTAGTTCTATAAGGTATTTTTCGCCCTTTAATTATTGTTTCGCATCCCAGAATTCAGAAGTTCCGATTTCACTTTTCTGCCCTAAATAGCTTTCATTGACTATGTAGCCTAGTTATTCACATGTTTGAATGTATGGGTTGTAAGTGTTTTTACAGCGATCGGATTATTCACATCTTATAGTAATTATTGTGTTCTTTTCAGTTAGATAGCTCAAGCGTGAATGTAAATGTCAAGTGACGAAAACATTTGATTGTCATCATGTGAAAGTGAAAAGATTATAAATGAAGAATTCAGTCAACCATTTGATGTAAGCAGAATGAAAGTAACATCTTCCATTACACCAAAAGCCTCACTTTGTTACATAAAGTGAATACTTGTCTTATAAAAAAAAAACTTTACTCACCGATTTGTAATCGCTGTATAGTGAATTTAGTTCGATCCATAACTGGTATAGGTTGTAGTGACCATTGATAGCGTTCTCTATCACCCTGACAGAACAACTCAGTGCAAACACGTTTTGCCCATTCTTCACATATTGGCCAATTGCGACATGGATTACTTATATCGGCACATTTTAAAGCCATCTACATTACAGTATTTGAAAGGAAAATGTGATCAAAATATGATCCCGTTAAGCTGATGGTTTAATTTCTCCTAAAAAGTCATATGAATAAAGAAAGACACTGAACCATACAGGTTGAAAATTGTTACTTCCAAATCTAGTGAAATCCAGATTTTCATTCCAGCTTAGACTATCAGCATATTTTTCACCTATAACGTAGTAATAATTTTCTAAAAAACAGGTTTATGCACTCTAGATATTTCCAAGAGTCTTATTTCTAGTAAATTTTCTTCTAATTGTTAGATTTATTCCCAAACCGACATCAGTCAGAGCAGTCATTTAAAACCAGGGAGCACTGGACAGCTGTCTCGTCCTGTTTTGGGATTCTTCATTAGTGAGCACCCGGAACCTCACCAGAGATCAAACTCTTGACATCCAGGTTACCAGTCTGACTGATGTAAACGCGTGAGAAAATCTAACAAGTAAAACTAATCCAAATATTCCCAAATTCCATGATCTAAATATTTTTTTAATGAAATAATATTTAAATTACTTTTAGTTGACCGGTTATCGATAGAAACTAGAAAAAATTGCTGACGGCATCTAGCATGTTACTAGGCTATTCCAATATCAATAATTTTAATGGCATTATCCCAATGCACCGTCGTAGATCAGCAACATGTGAGACACCGTCAGTCCTCTGACAAATACTTGTGTGTTATCTAGGATTAGTTCTTACTATCAAATAATCCCTATCACTTTATAGTTCTGTCCTGCAAAAATAGACAGCTTGCCAATCCATTTGTTATATTTGACGTTGATGGATGGAACAGAACACTCACTGAATTTAATTCAATTACAATTTACAACGAAACAAATTTAAATGCAGTGATATATAAAATCACCACTTGCCAGCTAAATCAAACAACTTGACTGATACATCCAAATCAGGTACTGCCTCTGGAACTATCAGATTTTGTGGCGCATACATTATCTCTTGACAAATCACTATGAACCAAGTAGTCAGTGAACAGTTTGTAATTAAGCACATCCTCAGTATCACTTGACTAATACAGTCAATCAAGTTTAATTCCTAAGCAGTCAACATTGACGCTTGATTGCTGCTACTCACTATGGTCGGTTGACAATAGTTGAACAATATGAGACATAGGGCTTCAACCAATGGTTTGAATTTTCTTGTATTCGCCATGTAGCAGAACGGTTAAGAATTCTACTCATGGCTAAGTAATGGGTTCACATTTGTGAAGCGTTCCAGACTAAGAAGAAATAGTAGTTATCTTAAGCGACTTGTTTCGCAATGACAGTTTAACTAATGTGGATACTTAGCGAGAATTACTTTCATATGTATTAGCTGTCAACGAACATTCCAACTGCAAGTTACAATAAACACAAGTCTTAAAAACTGAGCTTCTTTAACTGACCGAAAAATGTACTCAGCTCCTCAATTATATACATTGGTAACAATCTAATGATAATGGATATTACTACCCTGAACATAATTCAAAACAAGACACCCTGTAGATAAAAACTGAGGATAAGTGTCACTTCAGATTGTTTCTGAATTACCAGAATAGATACATACCTGCATAAGTAGAATTCTTTCAGACTGAGTAAATGGTCCTGATTTATTAACTGTACAAGATTTGGTTAACTCCTATAAATATGAAACAATTTTAACTTTAGTTCATACAAACACAAATGAGAGAATACAATTTTATTTTATGATATAATATTTATCCAAAAAGTTAAGTATTCATAACAAATGTACGGATGAAACACAAATTGTAATGTCTGTGAGTGGGTAAAAGATGAATATTCAAATCAGAAATGTAAGCAATTGATTATATTGTGATACAATGATGTCCTGTGGATTAAGAGTTCTCCCGTTTATCTGTTATCATTTCAGATTTATTTACAGTTACTAGGGTAAACACCTAACTACTCATTCAATAGTGTTCACAAATAAAAGCAGAAATAACTCATTTAAAACAATGCGCTATTGAACAATAGGATGTAAAATCGTGATACCACCGAAAAGAAACAATAAACTAGATGCAAGTAATGTGAGTGGCATTTGGCGATAACAAAATTAGTTTTTGTGATAATATCTACAACAGGAAACCTGAATCATCTTGTGCATTGCAAAATTATCCAGTGAGTCTCTACAGTCACTCTGCAGTCAACCGAGAAGAATACTGGTTGATATCCTCATTGGAATGAGAAAATCATCTTTGTCAGCATATATGACGATGTTGAATGCTCATGGTTCCTATTTCATCCAAGTGTTAAAAAAATTAAAGATGAGACCAGGTCAATATCTAACTCTTGGAGCTTATGTGGTGCATCATCGAGGTTGTTAATTTGGAGACAGATACCTCAATTCAGCCGAAAATAAACATTTGAATCTAAGGATATATCAAAGGCTTAGAGAATACGAAAACGGTTTAGCAGACTTTTTTCAATTATTTTCAACATAACGTCGAGAAACAGAATTATTTCACAAAATGATGTTTGACTGGAAGTTACACAATCATTTAGTTTGCATTACATTTACCTTTTGCTCCTTTTTTGAATCGCTTTTTTACCTGACGTTTAGTTGTCACTGTTACATGTTAACGAAAACATCAAAACTTTATTGTAAGTAGATTATTTCAAAGATGAAAAATTACAATAATCCTAAACTTGAATTATTTAGAGGGCATGTGTTTATAGAAATCAGTTTCGCTTGAACTTAGAGATTGATGATAACCAGTATATAATTATTTGCTTTTAAGTAGGTAGAACGAAATATGTCTATCAGGTGTGAGATTGAGTCAGTAACATTATATTACTGAGCACCTTTATGTTCTTTAATTTAAAATCATTTGTCTGAAGTCTACTGACAGAAAACTCTGAGTTTAGATTTCTTGCTTATTCAACAGTCAACAGCAATCAATAAATACCTAAAGTCATTGATAAAATACATTATTTCCTTAGGAATGGGAACCTGATTCAATCAGTGTCAAAATCACAGATTTCAACGTTAAGATAAATTCTAAACTTATGTGCTTGATCAAACAAAAAACAACCAGTTACTGAAAACATAAGTATGAATAATAAAAACCCACAATTTTCTTTAAAAAAAAGTTCAAATGAGTGATATTTCAATGAGTTAGAATAAAAGTACTGAAATTTACGAAGAAGAAAACAACGAAAACGAAATAAACTACTCAAACGAAACTTTAGTTTTCTCACAGAATTATATATATGTATATTTAAGAGAAGATTTGAAGAAGACAGATAAACGAACAAGGTCTGATCATTTGTATCTGCTTTTAAATCATTTATTTCATCATATGAGAAATCATTCTGCTTACAGAAAGAATATTTACACTCAAAAATTCATAACGGTTAAATTCTTGTATCTTCACATAGAAATGACCGTTAAACATATATATATGTATATATAATGGTCATCTGATATGAATACACATTATAGAAACTAATTCAACAGAAGGCTTTATTGTCATGATCAAATGTAATTCCATTTGTATCCAATCAACCTAATTGAATGATGCACAACAGAGTAATTATAATCTCAAATAACAGTAGTTAGGCTCTTTTGATATTTATTTATGCACTTTACGGTAACAGATTTTTCAACACCATAGTCACTACTTACTACAAAGTAAGGCATAATCACGACTTGCACTCATTTTTTCTCTCTGGATTTCATCTGATTTTAGTCGACAAAAGGGTTTCAACCACACCGATTTTCTGACTATAATTCTCCTTTGTGTAGACTAGAAACAGTCTTTGTAGTGGTGTAGAAGTTGTTTTCATCATCAAGTCTGGTGATAAATAGTTTCTATATCGAATAGTAACATTTGGAGAATGCCGAGGAATTTCCTGTCAGTTGCAATATTTGACGACTTGAATAAAACTATAACAGTAGTAATCACAGTTGACGTCATAAGAGCCATGCTGTTAACCTCCTCCCTCCCCTCCTGTTTCGCAATGGAAACATTCTCGTCCACTGAAATAAGCATAAGTCTAGAATGCCTACTCCATGTATAAAACAGCTTATTTTTAGACTTAGTTGTGATACAATAACAACATTTGTTATTCTGTTACAAATCTCATTCTTTGAATATTAATATAAAAATGTATGTTATGAATTCCTTTATTAGACACAGTCAAAATAAGCATGTTTCTTAGTTTACAACTTCTAGTAATATTTTTTCTAAATGTCAACAATCAAGGGATATAATGAAAACATTCAGAGTGAAGTTAATAATTGCATAAATTACCGCAAATTGTTTTCGATATACTCCTTGATATGAGATATCAGTAGCCAGAATTACTTGCACAAAACAGTCTCGAAAAGTTTTCCTATCAATAAATATTTTGTTTGTAAAAAGAAAGAAGATAAAGCAAAGTACAAAACAGTGAAATAGAACGATATAGAATAATTCAGTTAAGTTCAAATATTTCAGAAACTACCTTCTATTTGCTGCTGCATAATTTTAAATATTTTGTGGATGCAACAACCCATTTTTTACACACGGATAAGCGCATACCAGGTACTGATATTCATTCATACCATAGCCTACTACGTGTAACTGTTCGTGACTGTTGTTAACTGAACACTACGGACATTATATTGTAAACAAACAAAGACAAATGACACTAGTTAAAAAAAGACGTGGATTTCTGGTTTAAACACTCTAGTGAATAGCAGGTGTGTGGAACTGCGATTACTGGATTGCAATTTATTAATCACATAACTGTACAGCCAATTAAGAATTATCAGACAGGATGAAACTTGGACCCTGAAGTCTATTGGTTAACACACACCACCGTGAGATTGTACTCGGCTTGTACTAAATATTAAAAGTTCAACATTACCATTATCAATTTCAGTATGTTATTCAGCAAACGAACAAGGCAATTAAATGAATGTAAATAGAATTTGGATGCAGTGGTTTGTTATTCTATTTGGTAAAATGAAATGATGCTATATCATACTTTATCAAATAAAATCAAATATTATAGAATTATTAAATCCTTTAGAAACAACAGAATATAATATTACCGATATATGCTTTGTTCTGTGTACGTGTGAAGCATACTTAAAGAGATTCAAATCATGCTGAAGATTAAGTGGTACGTGATTACTGTTATAGTTCTCATTATTGAACTTATTCTGAAAAAAGGTGTATGGTAGACCATTATTTCTAACATTTATTTATTGAAATACAATGACAGCAATATTGTTATATAAAGCCATTAAAACAACAAGAAAGTCGTAGAAGGACACAGATTGACAGAAATTTATGATCTCAGTTTATAACAATTAGGACGCTGAATGGAAACCGAATTGAAACAGATTAGTTGGATATCTAACAACGACATGGTGAGTATCATGTGAATAGGAGGTAAGAGCTTGAAAGTAGTTGGACAGCTAGCTAAAAGTGATGGTAGAGAACTGAATACATTTGAGATGTGCTGCTACAGCCCATTAGGAACTCAAGGAATGAGTAATAATATTTATAACAATCACATAAATTAATCATGTCAGTAAAATTTTAAAAAACTATTTATTAACTTGGTAAAAATAAGAATCTATGAAAAAATCGAAGTAAACAAAAATGATGAACAATACATCCACATTTCGTGCCAAGTGGAACTCTCCAGGATGACTGGCTGACTCTAACTATCTGACGTCAGCTCATAATGCACCACGATGGCAAGTCTATTAACTTGGTGTTATTGTGGCGAATGCTACTGACAATATTTTGTAAGTAGAATACTGTATGTGATGTATTTTACAACGATATCGAAAAGCCGAGGAATGGATTAGATGACGAAGACGAGAAACGAAAGATCCTTGTGAAACAAATTCGAAAACATGAGAGGAAGCCGAGAGAAGCACAGTACGGAGAACATGTGTAAATGGTGACTTTAATACTATATATATATATATATATCGCCATACTAGCACACCAGTTCACCAACAAATAATTACGCTACCGAATACTACTGTGTCATGCAGTCACAACGTCACTGCAAAACCTAACAGACAGAAGTCGGTTAACATCAATAGCTAGATGGTATGACAGTGGTGTTATATCAAGTGACTAAGTCACATAAAATTTAGAAAAAAACGATTAAATGTGCAAATGTATTAACCTGACCGTATAGACTCAATTGAATATAGAATAAAGAGTAAATTGATTTTAGTTAACATACACTGACGACACTAATTTTGTGTTATCTCGAAAGCTTCTATTCTAACATTGATAATATCTGACACAGGGGCAAATAGAAACATAACTTTATGTATACGTAATATTTATTATATACTTTCAATCGTTCTAATCCTTGTGCTAACTTAATTTATTTGTAATCGAGAAAATCTGAATGACGTGAAAGTGACTCTTTAACCATGGACAAATGTTAACTGGGTGGCTAATTTAGGTGAGGAAAGCAGTACTAGACAAACTAGTTCCAAACTAGTTCAAGTACACGATGAAAACTAGTGTATTTAGGTGTTCTTGTATTATATGATGTCTAATGGTTTGAATTACATATCTGTAATGAACTAATTATCTACTAATATTAACTACCATAAAATCTAATCACTATTCATCTGTGGTTTGTAAGCACATTCTAATCTATAAAAACAAACGCAAATTTGGAGACATGAATGATTAGTGTGTATCATGGAAACAGATATAGTGATTACTGCCAGTTGGTCCATTTTCTCCAGCAATATACTTCAGAATAGCAGCGTCCTATCATTTAGCTTAATGACAGAAGTGCACATCCAATGCATAGACTTAGGTCAAAATGAAGGACTAGACAGATGAATTAGTTAACATTTGATGACAGATTTATATACAAAACCATGCCCTAAAAAAGTATAGTAATGACTTTAATAATCCATTAATAAAAAGCACAGTGTTGACGAACCGCATTTTAGAACAAAACAGTTATCTGATGCTTATTGGATTTTGAGAGGAGACTGGCTCATGGTGAAAAATATTATTATAACAAAATAAACTGTTCTATATTACAGTAAGATGGAGACTTAAATAGCTCAGGGATAATTTTCCTGGTATTACCACTACTTGAAGCAAGTGAACATGCAACTTCTAGGTGTAGGCGCCTGATTCTGAACCGAAATGTGAAAGGAGAGAACACAGCCCCAACTACTGTGGTTTCAGCAGCTAGAGAGTATCATCAGCCTCCAATTACTAATAGTGACGCGATCTCAGCTGAATGTAAGAGCAAAGATCGTCTAGTCAATTCACTAGCTTGAATTCGAAATATCATTTTCTCTCTACAATGATTAGAATTAACATCACACTACATAATAAAATTGAAATGATTCACGGTAGACTACGTTGCTTATATTCAACTGAAGAAATAATAAAATGGTTCGAAATAAATATATCCACATTGTTTTTAGGTAACAAGTAGTAACATAGCAACCAGAAGCACACCACTTAGTACTAATTGTCTATCTGTTTTGTCAATCTTTAAATTTTATCATTTATAATTTGAAAAATCATCCACACATTACTGTTCTATTTACTTTTCTGATTAGTCATTTTATCCATTTTCTACTCATTTTTGTCATACGGTTTTCCGCTTATTGAAAAAGTAAACAGGTATAAACTTCTTATTTTGAAATATGGACTATGTACAACATCAGTGAATCTTACAGATATCTATAATAGAATCTTTAGTAACACTTTTGTGCTGTAGAGTCATCAATAGGACTGATTAATTTCTTATTCTACTTGAGGTTATCTTTACAACACTTGATCTTAGACTTCCTAAGAGGTTACGTGTAACCTCATCAACGACTCATTATTTTCAAGTGTTTATTTGTAGGGATTTGGTTGGTTACAGGATTTTCATTCCAAGTCCACTTCCTTATTTCCGCTTTCATCGAAAGAAGACACATTGACTGACTGGCTTCCCGAAGGCTTTCAGCAACCCACAAAAATTGAAAAGGACACCTAGGTAACGTAGAAAAACTCAAATTAACAGCGTTTGCATAGCGGGTGTAGAGTGAATGTTGAACACATTTTAATCGTGAATAATTCCCATTCGGACATTAGTAGACAAAAGACAAGTAGAGACAAGACAAGAGACTCTTTGCTGATCTACTTGTCTTTTGTCTACATTTTAATCGAACATGCAATATTTTTTAAGTCACATGGGTGCACATGTAGAGGTATGATTTCGATAATTGCACACTAACTAATTTTATATGATGCAACAATTTACAGATGTAAAGTTGTTTGCAGTCATAGTCTTTGTATTAGGGTTTTGCAGTAGTCTTATAGGGTATCCTTAAATTATCCTAACCAATTTACAATTAAGCACTGGTCATTCAGCGTTTATGGATTTATAAATGAAAATAATGAGTCACAGGATTTTCATCATGAGCTGACATTAGTTAGAGAACCATTGGAAAAGCTGGGAGTACTGGACAGCTGTTTCGTCCTAGTTTGTGACTCTTCATCAGTACGCACCCACCGGGATTAAAACCCAGGACCTTCTGGTTACAATTTTTTTTATTTTTTTATTTTGATTTACAGCTTGATTCCACACCGTATTTTCAGTACAACTGTGGAATTTTCAGCATGGATATCGGTAGCCCAAATTTTGCAGGCCGACCATAGATATCGGGTGTGCGCCGGCAGGGGATCGAACCCCGGACCATGTGCATGGTCGGTGAGAGTCCTAACCACTGTGCCACCGACGCACGTATACCATTAAGCCACTGGGACCCGATCCAATGGCCCATGAATTCTAACTTCTACCAATTCACGACATAGCGCGACCCCTAGCCAATGTCTTCGGCGAGTATTTGTCCTCACACCCGACCTGCTGCACCAGTGGCTTAATGATATACGAGCTCGCCTTGTAACCAGAAGGTGCTGGGTTCGAATCCCGGGGGTGCGTACTGATGAAGAGTCACAAACTAGGACGAAACAGCTGTCCAGTACTCCCAGCTTTTCCAATGGTTCTCTAACTAATGTCAGCTCATGATGAAAATCCTGTGACTCATTATTTTCATTTATAAATCCATAAACGCTGAATAACCAGCGCTTAATTGTAAATTGGTTAGGATAATTTAAGGATACCCTATAAGACTACTGCAAAACCCTAATACAAAGACTATGACTGCAAACAACTTTACATCTGTAAATTGTTGCATCATATAAAATTAGTTAGTGTGCAATTATCGAAATCATACCTCTACATGTGCACCCATGTGACTTAAAAAATATTACATGTTCGATTAAAATGTCGATTAAAATGTGTTCAACATTCACTCTGCACCCGTAATACAAACGCTGTTAATTTGAGTTTTTCTACGTTATCTAGGTGTTCTTTTCAATTTTTGTGGGTTGCTGAAAGCCTTCGAGAAGCCAGTAAGTCAATGTGTCTTCTTTCGATGAAAGCGGAAATAAGGAAGTGGACTTGGAATGTTCGCACAATGTTCGAAGCTGGGAAGGCTGCCCAAGTTGCCGAAGAAATCAGACAATATGGCATAGAAGTGCTAGGAATCTGCGGAAGTAAGTGGAATGGATGTGGACACTCCAAATTGTTAACTCGAGAGTCAATAACCTACTCCGGTCACCCAGACCACAACCACCAGCACAGTGAGGGAGTGACTATCCTGATTTCACCAACGGCATCCATGATAATGACAGCAAGATCTAACTCAAAAGGAAGAAGAGTTTTAATTATCCGATGCGACGGTCCTGCAAACAAAGCAAATCAACAGAAGAAGAAAGATTTTTATAGACAACTACAAAGAGTAATGGACGACATTCCAAATGGCGACATTAAAATCCTGATTGGCGGTATGAATGCCAAACTGAGAGCAGACAGTACAAGAAGAGAATTCATAATGGGTCGAGAAGCTTCGGGCGAAATGATTGGGAATGGAAAAATATCCTCGGACTTCTGTGACTTCGATGATTTGGTGATTGGAAATAGTCTGTACAAATGTGTATACAAGGCGACAAGGATGTCAAAACCAGAATCGGAGAAGCAAAACAGGTCTTCATCACTATGAAATCAGTGCAGAAATCTTCTGCAACCAGCGCAAGAAAAATTCAGATTTTCAACACCAATGTCACGTCAGTCATTGCTTCTATATGGGTCAGAAACTTGAAGCGTCACGAAAAGCGTTTCTAACAGGCTATGGAAGACTTTTATCTACAGCTGCCTTCGTTCCATACAAGAGATCAGATGGCCAGCCGGAACGGATAAGCAACAAGAAACTCTAGGAACATATTATTCAAAAACCTATTGTCCGACAAATATTTCGAAGGAAGTGTAGATGGATCAGAAACACACTAAGGAGACAGTTGAGTGACTTCGGGCGCTAGTCCCTCAGGTGGACTTCGAATAGATAACCACGAGTTGAGCGTATGAAGGTCACATTGAGAATACCGTGCGACATGAGAGACTATGGGCAATCGTGGGGCCAGCCTAAGAGGACTGCAGAGAATAGGATAAAGTGGTGATGTGCTGTTGACGCCTTATGTTTCACTTGGAACCCAAGGGAATAATAATATTATAATAATCTTTTATTGGATACAACTTACCAATCTTCCTGTTCCAAACACTCGGAAAGTCCACTTTCTCTGAGAGCGCACAAACCAACTTTAATATGGTGTTTTTCCAGCACTGACACAGACTAAACAGATGAAATAACAAACATTATATATATATATATAATTACTGTTTATATTATTAAGGTTTATCGCAAATAGATGACTGATATAGCGTGAAATAATGTTTCAGTAGATTTTAAAAAAAACTATGCTGCATAACATAAAAGTTAAAGTCTCAGAAGACAAAATAAGTAAAGAAGAAAGTAAAAATTTATACTGAAAAAATGTTTTGCAAACCATTGGGCACATGAGAAGGCTTTGTCTTAGAAGAGATAATACCAAAAAACTTTGATAGCTACACTTACACCTAGACTGATAAAAAGGCATGTCAAAATAGGATCGCAAAAGAAATCGTTAAAACTCGGTGTTGCTTACAATAGAAAAAAAATAATATAAGTCATGGAAAATGGAAAGGGATTATATGAGTGTTTTGAATCTTTTTAGAAGATCACAGTCAATTAGCCTACACTACCAAACACATCTTAGGTCAATAGTAATTTGACTTCATATAATGATATTTTCAAATGTGAATATTTCGCTTTCGACTACACGATCATAAGTTACCCTTATAACCGATACTTTTCATCTATTCTGGGACAATGAATATGCAGTTGGATACTTAGTTTCTAGCTCCTGGTTTTTCTCAGGCATATAAAGACGGAAGTAAAATAATGAATACTTTCACGATGACGTATTTCAATGTAATTTGTGGGGAGCAGCACATGATAGCACTGAATTCTAAACATTGCTTCTGATCTTCTTTAATTCAATTTGCAGATCCCCACTGACTGACAGGACCAAAGTGTTCGGCATTCAGTTAACGAGACCCGAACAGGGTGAAACGAGCATCCTAGATTCCACTGCTAGTCACCAACCACCGAAATTATTCCTTCACATCTTTAGCAAAAGGTCGACGTCGATATTACTAGGTATAGGATAGGACAAGTGACTCATCAGCACAAAATCTCATCTGGTTGGCCAATGCGTCTTAGATACTAATGGTACTAAACAAAGTATTTTTCAAAATTATTTTCACTATAACCTCAGTTCGTAGTGTTATTACTTTACAAATAAGTAATATGCACTTTGTGTTTAATAAAATAATTATTTTCTTATTAATCCTTATTACTTTCCGCTCTAATGAATTTTTATTTACCCCAATTAATTTTAATAATTTGTAGGTAATTATTTACCCTGGTAATAAGGTTAAACGTGTTCTAATTGGAATAATTGAGTCTACTGGTTTTTCCTCAATTGAAAACATAAATGCGTCACAAAAATGTTTGAACAACCCGACTCACAATTTCATTTTTTTTGTTGTTGCTATGATTAAGATCAATGACTAGGAATATAACAATTAACTAACTGGTCTATCAGCGTAGAATATGAAACACTAGTGTAACTAACAGAAATGACACAGAATAGAAAAACAAAAAATAGATACACAAATTTAAAGAGAAATAAAATATAAGCAAAAAATGGGGGATAACGAAACTAAGGGGAATGAAAATGAATAGACGCCCTCTATTGCGATGAACAATTTTGATATAGAAAATATCCCCATTTGGACATTTGGAAAACAGAAAGATTGAGCGAAGAAATATTTACTTTTCAATTAGATCCTCATCTCTGGCTCTACTCTAATATATATAGCATTTTTTACAATACACAACAATTTACCAAACAAGTGGTGATATGTTTGTTAACAATAATTAAACAGTGTCAAAATGTCAATGGGTTGACAACAACTTTTAGCAATGATTTACTCCCCAACATTCCGATTACGCTATTCAGGTAACCTGTATACTTTTACAAGACAAGTTGGTACGACACTAAAACCACACCAGTATACTTAGTCAAAAAGTTGTAAGATCAGTTTATATTACATTTAGAAAAGAAAAACGGTTATAAACCCACAGTGTAGTGAGCAAGCAAGTTTACGTCATTCACTTTTAACTTCATACTCTATTGACAATAGCAATACATTGAAGTGAGTAGTTCCATAGTGACATATTATGTGATCTATGTCATTGCTAGTACTTGTAAAAAGAAGAAAAGGAATGAGTCATCTCCATAAGAATGCGTTTAAAAATTTCTCACAAAATTAAAAAAGTTTTTAAATACAGATTTATTTTGTCTTCAAATAGTATTAGATGGTTGTCTGATAGAGCCTTTTGTGCTTTACGTATAAACATCTGTTTTATTATCCCTTATTCATTGAAAGACGTTAGGAGCAACATAAAGCTTTTCCAGTTGTCAGACATATGGGAATTGCATTATATTCAAAGTCAGATTTCATTACGAATAGTAATCATTTGGAGGATAACTGAAGACCTGACAAAACTGGGATAGGACTCACGAGCCTCAGGTCACGAGGCCAGTTCGTCACCATCCAGCCAGTGGATCTCGATACAATGAACCGTAGAAATTCTGTTACTTCGCGACACAGTCGTACCTCCATCCAAAGTCATCAGCGAGTGTCTCTTCTGATTGGTAATACGTTAGTTTTGCAACCTTCGGTTCATGAAGGTGTACTTCTGAATACTCCTAAACTAAGAAGAAACATCTGTTCCGTGATAGCTGATTTTCAGCAGTCTTCTGACTAGTGTCAGTTCGTGATGAAATCTACCTCGAAAACAACAGAAAGAACTTCGAAATTTCAACTATCAGGTTTAACACTGATAACAAAAATTCCATTATAACTTGTAAAAACTCCCTAAGCAGAAATGGTAAGAAATTCGATTGTTTTACTTAAACGTTCTTCATTAATCATTTTTCGCTACAGAGGTCTCCATAAAAACTATTAATTCATGCTAAACACTAAGACTTCAAAAAAATTTCAGTTTGGAAAATATTTCAACCAAATGTCACAAGTTTCTTATAGGCATTACCTGTGATGACAACTCAATAAAATGTAGACAAAAAATGTGTATATTTTATTTCGAGGCTTCTCTTCAACTGCGGAAGGCTTAAAATATCCATAATAATGACAAAACAAGAACATACATTTAAAAAAATCTTATAAGTAGAAGTTTAGCAAAGTAGGCGTAGATAAGCTAGTTAAGAGATTGTGAGCAAGTACATGCATTACCAGATTAACAGTCTAGGATTTGATATTACTGATTAAGCTGAAAACATCAACAGATCAATAGGTAGATCACAGAATATGTAACTCCAACATCGACATATATTTATATATACTGAAAACATTTCCTTCCTGTAGTAAATTCAAAACAAGCACCAACTGTAAAAAAAAACAAAATGTCAAGTCGAAATGTCTTTTGATTCACTTTGCTGAACACTGTCCCGAATGACTTACTAGAACTCATGATGGTATCCTAATGAAATCAGTCACAAGGCATTTGTTGAACTGTAATCATACAGCGACACTGAGTAAAAGTATTACAGTCATTAATAAGTAAGGTAATAAAAAAGCTCTTGGCTTCACGGAGGCATGCGCAGTCAGATTAAAGAAGCTGCATCTATGTATATAAATGGGAAACAGTAGTTAGCTTAGATCTACCGCCTTAGCATACTTTTATCTTACCTCTTTAATCTTCCCTCACTTCTTTGCAATGTTTTTCTGTTGTCATCAATATTAATATTACCATTATATTTTTATCTGGCACACTGTTGATTATTTCTTAGGGCAGTGGTAAGTTGAAAATTATAGTTAAGTATTAATTAATCTTGGTGAGGAATGTTCAAACTATCCTATGAGTTTAAACCAGACACGTTAAAATCTTGTTATTTAGTCCTAAATAGTTTGTAAATTTTTAACAAATTTATTTGTTTCTTTTATTTTGCGAGGTTCCCTTGTATTTCATAATTATTAAATTGTACTATTTTTACCACAATAACTCCATTTTATATATTAATATGTACTTTGATGAATATTATTCACACCTTAGTGACGTTAACAGATTATTACTCACTGCTTATAGATCATATATTAGTTGAAATTAATACCTATTTGTTGTCACAATGTTCATACGTTTATGTGTATTGAACGTTAGAAAATTGTATAAATAACAGTGTTTGTGGAGTATTCAGCTGACGAGTCCTATAGAAATTTATGAAATCGTTAAATACTGTGTTTTTTTTCACAATTTGTGCTTGTTTCATATAATATATATGCATATATATGCATACAGTGTCACGAGTTATGCATTGTGAGCGAACTTGAACACTGTGGCCCACTCGTAAAATTTTTGATTTCCAAATTAATAAACCAAATTTCTAGACATATAAGCTGATAACTACAGTCAACACCAGTTTTCTGAACGAAACGCTGGAATTACTTATTTCGATTTAACTTAGATTTATACAAACATTTTTTAATGTGTACTTTTTACTCTCCACTCCATGCTTGTGGAACTATTCAGTACAGAGTTCATATAGATGACAAAAAAGGTTTCAAAACAATTGTTACAAGTCACTCTTACTGAAAAATAAGTCAGTTTAGTTTAAATAGTGCATTTACAATTGACATGATTATGAATAGTAAACTCTGTTTGAAACGTTAACTAGCAATTTACACTATTTCAAATAAACTAATTAATATGAAACTATCTAATATCTGCTGCTAGAAATGATTAATTATTGTACAACTAGGTTATGCGAGACGACTTCAGCTAGCTGTATATGACCAAAGTATTCAGTTCCCAGTTTACATTCTGCATCAGTTTAGTCTCCAGAAAACGAGAAGTGTAGTGATTTATGATAAAAATGATGCTAAATATATACAACTTGGCAGAAAAAACAAGTTGTGCAAAAAGTAGAGAGTAAAACAGATTAATACGTTCAGCAGTTCAGTAGCTACAACACAAAATCCAATACCACTCCAGTGATCCATACTTGTCAATGGTTTTTTGATCCATGTTAGAATATTTAAAAGAATTTTAAAAAAGTTACATACCTTTCTTTTTAGTCATATTTCTACCAATAAACGTTATGACAAACAGTGGCATGATGGGAAGACAACTTTCCGAAGTTTACACCCAGATTGATATTTAGAAATTCAAGCAAAATAATCGTAATCTTAGGATCAACGAAGCTGACAAAAAGTGCAACTTTTGAGCACAAAAAAGAAACTTGGGTATCTGATGAAGATTTTTGTCAGTATCCACTTCTCTTTATATCATTATAATCAATCAACTAATCTGATGCCCTGAGTCATTATAAGTATCTTAATTTTTCAAACATTTTCGCAAAGTAAGCGCCAAGTAGAAAAAAAGGTAAATTCATTACGATCATGTTTTTCATACGAGTAGCAGATTCAGTAGCCTATGAACAAACAATACATACAACCAACTAAACTGTTTACAGGATTTTCATCATGAGCTGACATTAGTTAGAGAACCATTGGAAAACCTGGGAGTACTGGACAGCTGTTTCGTCCTAGTTTGTGACTCTTCATCAGTACGCACCCCCGGGATTCGAACCCAAGACCTTCTGGTTACAAGGCGAGCTCGTATACCATTAAGCCACTGGTACTGGTATACGAGCTCGCCTTGTGACCAGAAGGTCCTGGGTTCAAACCCCGGTGGGTGCATACTGCTGTAGAGTCCCAAAACTAGGACGAAACAGCTGTCCAGTACTCCCAGGTTTTCCAATGGTTCTCTAACTAATGTCAGCTCATGATGAAAATCCTGTAACCAATCAAATCCCTACAAACCAACACTTGAATAAAACTGCTTAGTTTTGAATGATTGGCCTATAAACATTAGTTTCAAGAATTCGGGCCTTGCTCTTCGTGGTGAGTACTATAGATTTACACACTGATTTCTGGGAGATGAACGCCTATCTCACTTTTTTGATCTGATACTAGCTAGTTCTGATACCTTCATCCGCGCCGCCTTCCTGCAGTTGAAACGACACTGACCGGTTGCAGTAAGTGAAAGGCACGACTTACATTAGATTTTTCCCTGAGACGGTGATTGGTGTCTGTTGTTGGTGGTGGTTATGTGACTTCATCACCTCTGTATTCACTACATTCGTCTTACGTCCCGTTTTTGCTAAATCTTCTGCCAACCTGTATCTTTAAGTCTTTCTGGGATGATGTCTGGAGAGGACAACAAGGTTGTGTCGTGCTAGTTCTTATAAAGGCTTAATTCACTTTTCTGTGATAGTATGTCAAGGCGACATTTTTCCCAGTCCGTTGACTTTTCTCTCCCTCACTTTCACATCATTCTGCCGTAGTAGGGTGAGCATATCCACCTTGATGTTTGCGGCTATTTTCAGTGTCCCCGGGGGAATTCCAACTAGTTCTACTGCTTTTCCCGTTTTTGGTAACTTTATGACCTTCAAGATTTCTGTTTTTATCGGACATTTGATGTTCACTGGTAGTACTGTGTCTGTTAGTAGCATTTCTGGCCAGCTTCTTCATTGATGAATTTCAACTTGATTTTGAAGGCTCTCTGGACAAAATAGGGGCCTGGATCTACGCCTACTCCCCTTCTCGATCTTGGCCTCAGTAAGAGCTGAGTGTAAATAGCATGTTGCTAAGTCATCCAATATAAATAGGATTTTGAGAGAACTACAATTTGAACACATTTAATGTAGTGTATTTAAGTAGTCTAGCAACGAGTCGGTTAATTTCAGATTTCAGTAAGTTGCGTCTCCACATTCTTGACACTAGTGCGTCGGTAGCACAGTGGTTAGGACTCTCGCCGACCATGCACATGGTCCGGGGTTCGATCCCCTGCCGGCGCACACCCGATGTAATGACCATAATGCTGAAAATTCCACACTTGTACTGAAAATACGGTGTGGAATCAAGCTGTAAATAAAATATAAATAAAATGAAGTCTATCTTATTTTCGGTGTCTCTATCTGATTAGACCCACGTCCCCTTGTGAATATCTTTGTGCTCATAAACGCTGCCTCCCATCACAAAATCTTTAAAGAGGCAAGAATCTGAAGAGAGCTTCTCCGTTCTGTTGCGCTTCACTGACATTGTGGAAACATTCCATGTCCCTGTGTTTACTTTTGCTTCCGTCAAAACAGGACGTATTGGACGACTGCTTTCCCAAAGACTGTCACTCGTCAGCTTCATACATTCTCGAAATGAGTCTTCCAGACTCCAGTATAGAATAAGGTCTGTTCTGTGCTTTGAAGTTTGCGTAGCAAAGAGGTCGTTCAGTTTTACGGGGAGAGACGGACAGCCTGGCGCACAGACTTCCACCTTCTCTGATTTTAGGACTGGCTAGATTGCTCAATTCATGCAAACTACATACCATTTTTGATTCACCTTTCTGTCCAGTTTTTCTATATAACAGGGTAGATAATTCTTTTTGTTAGCCATACTTAATGCAGTGAGATTAACGAAATGTTATATTCAGACAAGTAGAACCGCTGCCTTTGAAGTGACTTTTATTCCATCTTAAAAAAAGAAGGAGGAGGCAATAGTAATCATATGATAATACAAGTGTTTCGTGTTCCCTACGAGTAGCTTAATAAATATATTTTTTAAATAATGGAGATAAGTGTGAAACATATTTTTTTACGAGCATAGAAATGAAATAATTAGCATTTGATGTTGTGATATTCACTTATACCAAAGAAACGCGCGTAGTAGGTGTATGGAAGTCGATAAGCAGTGACGGAATAATCATGAACAAATGAGAATCAGATAATCTGGTTATTTATTTGCCTCTCACCCTGTCCATGTATACAATTCCTGTGCTGAAATTAAACAGACCAGAATGATAGGTGGAATGAAAGGAAAGATAGAAAAACAAAAATAACGAGATATGCAGAGAAATATTGCTTATGCATAGAAATAAACAAGGTCAACAACAACATCAGGAGAGGAAGAGAGAGAGAAATGTCCAAAATGATCCTAAAACTAGTTTAAGGAAATCATTATTACTATGGGAACAGGCATTGATTTTTTGTAAATTTTACAGATGATAAAAGCAATCATTCAACCTACCAAGCAGACAAACAAAATAAAACAAAGATCATGTACGACGAAACTAAAAAAGGTTGAATGCACTGACCTATTTATTTGCTTTATGATAATCATGTTATTGGTATTAGCGTTATTTTTATTACCATAGTCGGAAAGATAGAAAGAATGTCATTATAGTATTTTTTTTATTATTTTTATTCCTTTTGTAGTGTAAATGGTTTTCGCAAATAGAAAGTTTTGGAAGTTAGATTACAGTTTTGAAATTGTGCAAAAATAATTGTTGTACTCAATGAGCAATTACACGAAACCGATACTTATTAACATTACTTCCCCTGATCAAAAAATAGTTCCAGTATTTTGGAAACTGTTGCTTTCGTTTCCTAATTTACTCCCTCATCCTGTTCTAAATAGTTCTAGTAATTTGGTTGAATGATGAAAACATTTTTGGAAAAGCAAGCAAATGGAATTTTTAAAAATACCAAGTTGTATAGCTGGTTAATTGAAAATATGTGTGGTCTGCTGCAGAAATGAGCTACATTCTCGCTTCAGAAAGGTGTATCGCATACAGAACCAACACTATATTGTCATATAAAGTGAAGAAATCCAGTAATTATTATAGTCACTATCATAGTTCACTGAAGACTACCAAATTATATAATTACTACACCACACATGTTACTAACTAGCAAGAGTAGTTGACAAATATAATAACTAGATTACGATGATCTAAAAGTTGTAAAGTTATTTTTCCTATTCAGAAATTCTAGTCTGCTTGTTTCGGGTGAGACTAAGGCAACCAATTCCTCACCTAACTAATTAGGTGAGACAAATTCAGTGGGATAGTATACCTTGACTTTTTCGTCCCAATCTTACCATCATTTTAAGTGAAAAGAGCAAAGGATGATGTAGTCCAGTGGATTTTCACCTCAAGGCCCTGGTCTTTGTACCTTATGATGGTTGACACTGTTGAAATCAAACAGTGCTTACAGAATCTGTTATTACTTGGTATGAAGTAAGAACTTAGTTAAACAGAAAGGTTAGATGTTTTTATTTATACGTTTTCTCCACTTAAAATATCTGACATGTCTTCATACTGTGAGTGATTTTTCTTCTGTTCCTTTTAATTTGTTTTACTTAGAATATTTTATTTACTAAATAACAAGCGGTGATATTGTTTTCAATCATTTTCTTCACCGTTTTGTTTACTACATCATGTGTACGCAGAAACTGGTCTTCGTCAATGCTCAACATTCTATCAGACTGTGAGATATAAAATCGGCTAAAATTAAAGTGAGAAATGAACCTTGATAATAATTGTGTTTAATAAACAGCTTATAAAACGTCAAAGTTGTGTACAGATCAATTTCTACAGAATGATTGCTCTGTTTTGTTGGATTTGACTGCCCTATATATTCTATTATGATTTAAGTTATAATTTGCCTTACAGAACAACCTTTAAAAAATCAATAGATTAATGTTCTGTGGTTAATTAATTGAAACCAATGAGTTGTGCCTCGGTGGCATAGTGGTTAGGACGCTCGCCGACCATTCACATGGTCCGGGGTTCGATCCCCGGCCGGCGCACTCCTTTACCTCGCTAAGCCAGAAATAATGCTGGTGAAGAGGAAAGGTTGGGCATGAGGCTAGCAACCCCATCCTGTAAAATAAACACTGCTACAGAAACTTCAAGCCACTAGCTTGAAGCCCTATGTTCCACTGGGGAACGTGAAGGAAATAAAAAATGAGTTATGATATGATAGGATATGATTATGAGCAATAGATTGTGCTTTTAAACGTCGCCAGTAAATACTACAGTATCACTGTGCTTTTATCAAATAAATTTATTGTATGATGGAACTTTTCTGCTCTCATTTCATCTCTTCGTTTTGATAACAGATACACTTCTGTGTTGATCGGCCAGTTCATAATAACAGCTTTACTAAAGCCAAACCATTCCGTTGATGAATTATGTACATGCACACTGCAATCAAACTTAATTGACAAATAACATGGCTGAGTAAAAAAGGAAGAAATATTTATGTCAGATTATAAGCCACAAATGCTAGAAAACATCTTGTGATTTTAACCATTTGACTAGATTAAAGTATGTGGAATAGATTTTGGATTTGAAAAAGACAGGTTACAAAGTAGTAAACACATAAATCACTGAAACGCACTTTCATTTATCTAGATTATACAATCCATAAATTAGTATATTTTAGACTTTGTGTACGGTAATTAGGTGATTTGTTCATTACTATATGAAAGAAGAGAAAGGACTAGTAGGTCTAGAATACTTACTTTATGTAAATCAACTAAAAAACTTCCCGTCTTCTCTAGATATGACTGATTAACACCGGGGTGGTCTGCATCGTGAAAAGCAGCAGCCAGTAGAACACCAAATATCTCTGATGGATTCAGAATAGAAGATAGCTGAAGAAAAAACAAGAAAGTAAGATAAAATTTCAATGATATCTAATAATAATAATAATGATAATAATAATAATAACGAGATAACCCGTAATATTTTTTAGAACAAAAACTTAATGAATTTTGCAGATATGATGTGAATAAGATAATAATGACACTATTACACAAATCTATAAATTCCTCTGGACTGCTTTCTGCCATACATAATTCATAATTAAAAGTTCGTCACAATGCCTACTTTAACAGCTTGTTGATAATACTATAAAAATGTGACGGATATTCACTTTATAGCTTTGCATTACAGGCAATCAAGTAGGAATAGTATTCAGTTGAATTTCTACTCAAAATATGGGAATAAAAACACAAAAGAAAAGACCGGGGTGTCATTAAATTATAAAGTTGAATTCGGTGTCAAAAAGGTATTGTTTAAAATATCTAAAGAGGACTAAAACTATTCACTGAGGGAAATTTTCAGCTAGTTTAAATCAACGAACCGTATCTGAGTAATATCTATTGAAGTAAATATAGATGGTATAAGTATAAAACTTGGGAACTGTGGTAAAGTGTAACTCCATTATGGATAAGATTTTATTTTTATAAAGCACACAGTGTTATATATATATATAATAGATGGCATAAACGTGTGACGTCAAATACTGTCTGAAAAACAAAACAGTGGCCATCACACTCAGTAGGTAAACTAATAATTAACTTACAGACATAGTAATCATCAATATGCTCACCTGATGATGCATAAAACATCAGAAAAGCTATTTGATACAATAGAGGGTGAAATATACACATAAAAGCGATTGAAACATACTATCCCTTTTTGTCTATAAGGCAACAATCAACTAATATTGTTTTAGTATGGCTAGAAAGATTGTGCATCGGTGGCAAAATAGCAGAATACTCGTCAACCACCCATGTGACCCGGGGTTCGATACCATTTATCTCGGTAAGCCAGTAATAAGACTGGTAAAGAGGGAAGGTCGGGCATGAGGCTAGCAACTCCATCCCGTAAAAATAAACACCACTTCTACCGAAACTTCAAGCCTCTATCTTACAGCCCTATTTTCCCCTGGGAACGTACAAGAAGTTTAAAAAAATGACTAAAAAGATAGTATAGTCTTGAACCAGTACGAATAGCGAGTTTAATAAGCTTCTCTACGTTTCTGTTTGGTTGAAAACAGTATCAGTTCATTTGCTCTAAATTTTCCATAGAAAACAAACATTTATATTATAAGATGAACCAGTAAACTGAACAACTACTTTGTTTTCAAAAAATATACAGAAAACAACTTTAAGTCATCTATAAATAACTAAATCTATACGAGGAAACTACCGCTGACAGCTTAATATATGTTGCTAGGTTATTCAATTACCTGATAATAATTGTGTCCAAATACTAGTTCACTCATAATCCTGTGTAGCACAAATAACATGTCTTATACAATCAGCTGAAAATGACAGGCCAAGAAATACTATTTGAAGCTTGAAAATGTTGGAAAACATGAAATATTGTTTGTACAACATTCGTGACCTAGAAATTTGCTATAGCAAAGATTTACAGTTCAGGTTGAGCAACGAGGCTTATTTATTGCTCTTCAAGCCTTACTATTTGATGTGTGAAATATCATCACTAAGCTTAGTGATCTTATAAAGTAGAAAGAAGATTACTTAGTTAATACACAGCTCTAAAAAATAAAACAGCATTTTATGAAAGTAAACTGCATTAACTGTAAAAACAGGAACTGATGTATAATAAAGAACTGATTTGAAGATATTTTTCATAATATATGGTTGATGATGACTAATAGTCCCCTTTGGGGTTGGCCAGATGGATATATATGTGTCCTAGTGAGGGATGGTATTTACACTCAGGTCATGAACCGTAGGGCCTGACAGGTAGGGTGTGATGGCAAATACTCATCGATAACACTGACTGATAGTGGCGAAAAAATCGTGAAATGACAGAAATTAGAATTCATGGGTCATTGGATTCTGCTCCAGTGGCTGAATGACCAACCAACTCATCTTGTAACCTGAAGGTCCTAGATTCAATCCCCGGTGAGGTTTTAATTTTTGATTACAGCTTGATGCCACACCGTATTTTAGGTACAGGTATGGAACTTTCAGCATGGATATCGGTAGCCCAAATTTTGCAGGCCGACCATAGATATCGGGTGTGCGCCGGCAGGGGGTCGAACCCCGGACCATATGCATGGTTGGCGAGATTCCTAACACTGTCACCGATGCATTACGGATAAGTATTGGTGAAGAATCGCAAACTACTATGCAACAGTTGTCCTTTAGCGCCTGGTGTTCGATGGTTCTCTAACGGATGTATATCCGTGATCAAACCTTAAAATTAGTTTAGCACGGTTCTAACAAGTAATCGTATATAATATCAGAGCATCAGTTACAACTTTTATGACGAGTATGTTTACGCACTGGTAGATTTTATTGATTTTTCCTGTACAAAAATTAGTTCTTTAACTACTTAAAGAAAGATAAGAAATGAATGAATCCTGCATAGTACTGAATACGCCTGTAGCAAGTAGAATGATTGACTGCTTATTTCATTTTCCCAATTTATGAATAGACTTAGTGTCATTTTATCTTCCCACCATCTAGCCTATTTTTTTATAACCACAACCAATGGGAATTAGTTGTCAAAAAAAGAAGCATTGAAGGATAAACTGTAAACAAATAAGAAATAATCCATTCCTTGTTTTTGAAAACGATATCAAAGACAACAGCAATAACCGAGAAAGCGAATTTTACATCAAGTAGAGAAAAAAACAGTTTCATAGAATATTTAATTACATTCATCTGTCGAAGTAAGTTAACCTAAGGCTGAAAAGTGGTTGAGAGAATCTTAATGATAACAGTAATGAGTTAGATTAGATATGCATGCACAGCATCTTTCTAAACTTCAGCGACATTTGTTACTTAAGAATTGTCAGTCCTGTCTTGATGCTTAAATTCGGGAAGATGAGGTGGCAAAACAACCCAAAACATTCCATTTATATACACGTTTGAAGCTGTATTTCACTTAAGTGACAATAAACAATGTATTAAATTGATTGAATTTCAGTTCATTCGGTTAATAAGCAGATGTATTTACTAGTCCCAACTGAATGATTATAAATGGAAGACAATCTAGTTTTAATTTCTGATAAGCACTTATTCGAATAAAATTGACTTCCTATCTTTTCAGCCTGCATAACAGGCGCGAGAGTATTTGCTACGTGAACTAAGAAAATTATAATCTAAATAGTATGTTCATAGAATCCAGTTAGTATTAAAGTTTAGACAACAAAACAACGGTTACACCGCAATGATTAATCCTTGTAAACAATATTCATGTTCTCAACACACACGCAAACACATGGAAAACATATTCTCTTTACAGTAAAAGGAAGTGACATACATACATACAAGTGAATAAACTAAGAGTGCAACACAGACTGTATTCCTTGGAACAGTAATTTGCCATGTGGAAAAACGTTTTAAGCACTAACACACATGTACAATGTGAAATAAAAATATAGTTATGTATTTAGTTTATCCTAGAAAATCCGTTACTTTTCCTTTCATGACAGATATTTGTGATAAGCATATATATGGCGTGTGCTACTGATAAGATTTACCAGTGGTGTATAAAGAAATACCAAATAACTGGGAGATATATTTGACGTCAAAGAAGACAAATGATTCAGCTTTGCGGAGAAACATGGAAGACGTGAAAAGGAAGACAGAGAAACACAATACAAAGGACAGAAGTAGCACGACACAGAAGATCTGTACAAATGGTGATTTGAAGATAAGGTGTACGTAATTTTGCTATGTAGAGATACCAGATTTCAAGTAAACATTCATTTACCTAATCTGCCGTTTTCTACTGTTACATATGTTCCGCCCGGAACCCAAGGGAATAATAATAATATAGTAATATACAAAGACAGGCTTTAACTTGAGTTGAGCTAAGTCATAAAACCACAGAAAACAGAGAGAAGATGAATAGGTACTGTAACATCAAACGACATGAAACAGAATGTTCAAATACATGAATCATTCTGTTGCTAATGCAGTATTGAACTGTGGGAATATGTGAAATAATATTCCGTTGGACACATTGTCTATATCACACCACCACAGTACTTCATTTTAGTCTGAGACACTCGAACAACTTTCAACGACGACTCAGTGAAGAATCGAAGTCAACACTGTTACATTTTAACTGCTTGAGTGAGATTCACTGACCTAACTGATGTCATTATCTCCTGGAAAACTATGACAAAACAGGTATCTACTATTGTTAGGCTTACACTGACTCACTGCCTGGCTTGGAGATGTTCACGCTGAAGTTAGCCAGATCCCCACATACATAAAAATAGGATTCATATGTATGTATGTGACTAAAACAAACAGTGAAAGTTTCATTATCATATTGTTTTAAAATCACCTTATTTATTATTTATTTATTTAAACGCAGAAAAAACTTGGTACAATATGGCACCAAGAAAGATGCGTCACACAATAATAATAAAACAACGTAGATTAAAAGTAAAAATATAAGTAGAAAACGGATAAAGAACTTCATCTGGAAGGAAAACAGTCATGTTTAACAAGTTCAAACAGTATTCGTTAACTATCATCAGGAAGGGAAGAAAGAAGGAAATTGCAACACGTTCACCATTGATTACGATTCTTGGCCATATCCGATAACGTTTCGAGCCATCTATTCGAGCTCTCTTTCGAACTTCAACCAGGGAGTCGTGACGAACCAAACGATGCTAATCTAGCACAAATATCCTTCATACCACGACGCCATGTCATGGACTGACCACCCCTCCACCTTTTCCATCCCGTCCCAGGGCTAGCGAACAGAGACCTGTACGGAAACCTCTGGGATGACATTCGCAGCACATGTCCAAGCCACCGGAGCCGGTGTTTCCAGATGACGACACTCAATGAATGGTGATCTCCACTGTGTTCAAACGCACGCCGCGGAACCTCAGAATCACCTAACACTGGTTAGATTTTGTTTACAATTCAAACATCCACTAATCCACTATGCTTATGTATGAACACTAATTCAAATTCAGTTGCTTAAAATTTATTCAAATATATGAGCACTGTGCTAGTATGCTGTCGGTTCTGTTATTACTGAATAGAACTATCTATTCATTTCCTCGATAAGTATTTTACACATATCCCAAATGATGACTAATTGACTGACGAACTAACATGAGTGTGCATCAGTTTACATAGCCATACTTAGAAAACCACACGTACGAAGAAGAAAAATGTTACAACTGCATAGGGTAATAATGACATAAAGAGTAAATACCGTTGAGCAATTGTGAACCATTCGAAGACATAACGCTGAGACCCTCCAATCATCATGAAGACGCTAGACATACAACCGTCACCTGCCTAAGCTGCTAGTATGGATAATACAATGCATTATCAATCAAAACAGATTTTTTTATTTATAAAAGTTTATCACCTGGAATGAAAAATTGATGATTAATTTGCAATCCATCAAATTTATGCGAATTTTTTAATTCAGTTTTGATCAACAAACTGAACGTGAAGAAACAAAACACAAACGGTAACATTAGGGTAAATAAGGATAAAATAGACATCTGAATCATAAATGCCATTATTAATCACATATTAAATCATTTGAAAATGAATTCTTCTTTATACCAACGTTAGTTTATAGAATATATATATAAACAAACTAAAGAAACAAAATTGCATGAACTGTGATCATGATAGGATAGGATAGTTCCACTAGCATAAGTATCTTCGTTTGCTGCCAATCTGTCCACGCACTTATTAGAAAGAAATATAATAATGAGATGCTGAAATCCTCTGACAATGTGGCTAAAATACGTAGACAAATACCTTTGCCATCTCTACAGGAAGCTTGACAGAGTACCGTAGAAACCCATAGAATACCTCGACCTCTCTACAGTCAAGGAAACTTTGTGATCAACAAACGCAGTATTCTGAGTAAACTTTTTCAAGTGACAAACATCATATCAAACAGTATTAAGTCTACTAGGGATGTTGAATCCGATGCACATAGTTTGGCTTGTTTTGGATGATGGTCTGGTAGATAGAAAACCAGATGTATTTAGAAAGTCTACATATTCGGACATATTTGCGGATAATAACTCGGCCCTTACATTTTTATACATATTATTGAAATTACCAATGTTTTCATTATGAACTTATATAACTGAAGACTTAAATTAAAACACTAATTACTCACAATTGTAACCAACATTGATGTCGTTTATATATGTCCAAACCTAGTTCACTTTTAACAGTTTGAAAAAAATTTGAGCTGAGATTTTGTAAATTCCGGTTTAATAATACTTTGATAAAGCTATTAGCATTAAATAGCGAAACGTCAGTAAAAACAATATCGTTTTGTTTTTCATTCATTGGGAAATACAAAAACCTTTATTATAATTGATGTCGTTTTTTTTTAATTTTCAATATGTTCACAAATGGCATGCAACGTTTTACCCATACACATTATTCTATATCAAATAAATAAACTTTCTAATTCACATGTCTTAATACGTATCCGATCTCCATGACCTTTATTTGAACATTTTCATTAAAGACTGATGTAAAAGTACAGATATTGTTTACAGTGTATAATAAAATAGACTAATAATAAGTTTGTACTAACTCTGATCAAGATTTGACAAAACAACTCCACAATAACTGAGCGCTAAGTAAAAAGTAGACATATGTAAAATATATATTCGTACAGATCTTAGCGAGATTGAATAGTTCAGCCTAATACTTTTTATAGTTTTTAATAATAAGTTTTTGGAAGTATTCAGTCAAATCTTGATCACAGTTCATGCAGTTTTCTTCATTTTGTTTCTCATGACTCAAACATGATTGGACAAGTATTTTAAAGACAAGATGAGCTCCTTTTTAACAAATACCCTTGATATTTGAATTTTGATTCTTCCTCTGAAGAAGTTTGAACCAGTTTGCCGAAAGAGACGTTGAAATTATTTATTTAAGTTTCTCTGACATCTATACAAATTTTACTTTTTTTACATAAGTCAGTAGTAGATTGTTTAAAAACCTGCCAGTTTAAGTAGGAATATTTGTATATTAAGCATAAATTTCACCTTCAAAAAATTGTTAACACCAAAAAGCATTAAACAGGTGCTTTTACAGTTAGCAGAGACTTCACAATTTATATCTAGAATACAGTGCCGAATCGAGTGTAGAAAGTTACGATCAAATGGATAGAATAATATGTTGTATCAGAAAGTATGCAAGCTGGTGGCATTGCATAGAGGTTAATGAAATATTGAGGGCTTGGCCCTTTAGATTTCTATGGAACTGCATGGTGAGATTATATTCTGCGTGATACGTACTTCTATAGGGTCCATCTGACATGACATTCAGAGAAAAGTACAGATGAATAATTCAAAACAGAAGCAAAATGGCTGAGAAGTGCTGTAGTTTTGTTAATGAGCCAACTTGTGATAAATGCCGTTTTAAATATTGCGAGTGGTTTGGAGCATCTCATGTGTATCTAGAAATTCGTACCCGAAGAGCAGCTGATTCTATGACCTTTCGCCTTTAATAGTAAATCAATTATACCAGTTGGATTTTTCAGACTGGCTCGAAATTCGTGTATAGTAAAGGTGTATTTTTGTTTGAAGCAATACACAGAACACACACTGATGTGACACTCTAGTGACACTAAACTCCATGCCATTCAGTGGGGAGCGATGGATTGGGCTTCCAAAGGTGACATAGAGAAAATCATGCGTAATGAAAGCCTTTGGGTAGTTGTGGAGGCGGTTGAAAGTGATGGTAGGTGCGCCACTAAAGCAATATGCTTCACTCTGAACGCAAAAGTTGAATAATATAATAAGTAATAATAATATATAGGAAGATTTGCATGGTTTAGGTTTCTTGAGTACATGATTTACTCAGAAGTGAGTAGTTTGAGAATAGATATTGGTCACACTCACAGAACCTGATATCCAATAATTCTATAACGTCTTAGGAATAAGTGATCCATTTAATGAATACCTATCAGTCCACTATTTCCTGCTGGTCATACCCAGAGTTTACTTTCTAAGCTCATAATCAAGCACTTATCGTCTAGGTGTTATCAAGGAAAACAGTCCTCTCTTAGTTCGCCATTGAGATGTGTTGATTTCGGTCCCAAAGTAGAGCTAAAGACCACTTTCAAAGTATCCACAGGATGGAGGGAATCTACTTTAATGTGCACATCCATCAGCCAGAAAAACGTTCAAAAAACCAACGAGTACTGAATAGTTGGGTATTTTCCCATTACTCTGAATCTTCAGGTCACGATCCGAACACATTATTACTGACTCAGCTAATGGGTTGGAACTGAATGGCCTATAAATTCTGTCAATTCTAAGTATAGCGCCTCTGTCACCCAATTTCGTCGACAAGTATCTTTCCTCACACCTGACTTGGCGGGAATAAGTGGTCACGTCTTTTCAGCAGATCTCCAGAACGTCGTAACCAGTCGCTAAAAAACCGTAGTAACAATTCTGCCAAACAAAACAACATACCCTGAATGCCAATACTTCTTTCACTTCAGGTGAATTTAGATTCTTCTGTGTATTTTCACTATAATTTATCTTTTATTATTAATCTAATATCTAGGTTAATTTTCTCAACTTCTAAACTATGAGAAACACTTACATAGATTAAACCTTTACTTACTATTTGTTTTATTGATCATAAATCACTTAGTTTATCTCGTTATTGTTTTTAATGTATGGTGACTTGATAAGAAAAAATGTTTTTGATTTTTCTTGATGTGAGTAGAGTATTACTGTCTACTTTATGCTGTACATTAGAGACAAAAGTAAAGCCATACTATTTTTCCAATGCTAAACTTTATTTGTCCACATTACAACAGACTTTAAAAGACCATACTGTCTTGTATCCATTCCTTACCAGTCCATTCATTTAACTGAAGGTATATATAATATATGGGTCATAATAACACGTGCTCTTTAAACTTTTTATTTTTATTTTACACAAATTAATGTTCGTCTACTGCATATTATCCCACGATGATGTAAATTATAATTGACATATTTAATAATGTAACAAAATATGAAGGGGAAAATTATTATTATTATTGTAGAATAAAACGTTATACGTTCAGATGGGAAAAACAAACTGAAAAAAAGACGTAAAAACAGATCTTTGTCTACAGTTAGAGGCATTTTTAATTTTAATCTTTTCGTGACAAAACTTTATATCTTAAACTTTCTATAAATAGTGTACTTTATGTTAGAGAAATGCAGACAACATAAAAAGATTACTAACATTGTGTTCATCACATGATTTACCATTCGTAGGATTTCTTACCTACATATCCTGAATGATTCTTACGCCTAACCCTAAATTATTCAAACTTCGCACAACTATTTGACCAGTTTTCGACAAACTTTATTTGCTATCATCTTGCTAAATCAAAAGAATATAGGTGAACTCTTCCTGTAATTAAAAGTTAGATTTATGAATAAGAAATTCACGGTGTACAATAATTCACAAATTTTCAGTCACATTTTGCCTTAAAGTCTGTCGTTAATTTTCATGTTTTCAATTAATTTTGTTGGTAATAAACTCGTAAAAAAGATCTAGTATTCGATTTCTCTTGTTTAGATAATCGTAGTAAATCATGGTGATCCATTGTTTACTAATAATTAGCTATGGAATGCCCCGAAGTTCTCATGAAATGTAGTGACCAGTGAAGTCTAACAAGTAAGACGACCGATAATCACCGATGATATTGGTTTACTTGTGCGCCATTAGGGTATGCAAACCAGTGGATTCGAGCTGAAATGTTATTAAAGGAGACATCCTGAACTTTTGGAAAGCTCAAGACAAGGATCATCAGTACTTAAAATAAACATCATTCATCTCTATAAGAGAAGTAAAATCAAAATTTTGAACATACAAATAAAGAATCAGATGGTGTCAGACTGTTGGAAGCAATTGGCAAAATGGCCTGGAAATCAGTTTAGTGTCTACTGGAACTCGTCAGTAAGGTATATTTGCAGCCTTAAAGTATGTAACGTTTCTTTAGGGCTGCATTCATAAAAGTAATTTTTTTGATAAACATCAGAAATTCAGTCAGGACCTTCGATTGCCATACTATATTTTGAATTGATGTTTGTGCTTATATTCAGTTATGTCTGAATCAAAAAGTACCACACAGTGCATTAACAAATAGCCAATTATGATGAACATAAGGTTAAATCACGTCAAATTATGCTGACAATTACTTATAATTGCTGTTAGCTTACTCAGTGATTCTTATCTGATGGTAGTACTAATTCTGTAGGTTTATCTCTTATATTTTTTTTCTAACTATATGGATTTCGTATAACAGTAACCTGAATGTACTTATTAAATAGTTTCACCTGCAATACGAAAAATTTGTATTACGGAAACATTCTCACTTTTGTTGGTTTTCATGTTTATTATATCCCAATTTATTACTAATTACTTAACTATCTTTATTTTAATACTGCTTATTCACTGTATGTGTACACCTGATTATGTGTATATAATTAAGTTGAACATTAAAAATAAGCATAAATAATTTCTACTTCATTTTGTCACGTTAATTTAGAGACGTTACGAAAGCATTAAATCGCAGAGGGGTGGTTTTTAAAAGTGAGCTAACAGTAAGATATTGAGAAGGAATAAGACTGATATAAACGTCTGCAACAACCACAGCGACAACAGGGGGATGAAATCAGAGAGAGAAAGTGAGCGAGAGAAAGGGGAGGTGACAAAGAAAGAAAATGTAGAACAGAACACGTAATCAAGTTCTATCCGGCGTATATATTTTATTCACACTGTCTTTTTCTATTTAGCCGAAAGCGTGTTCATAGGCATGCAAAAAAGAAATAAAAACGGTTCACTTTAATTTATTTGAAAATCCGTTTTCCTTTTTCTCCCTTTTAAACAATATATTACCGAAATAGAATAAAAAGACAGGAGAAGAAGAAGACGACGAAGGACAAAATGACAACAACTAAAGGAACAATTTCATATCTTCACTGGGTTTAATTTTCTTATGGTGTAGTTAAACAGTGTAATGGCATTTTGTAAATGAACCGGTGTCTACGTCTGTTGCCTTGGATAATACAACTTGTATACACATCTGCTTTTTCTGCGTAAAATTTTGAAAAGTACCTGAAATACCAGAATAAATACTTCACAGGAAAGAACGATGAAAAAAGTCATTTTCGAAATACCTAAACTTCTGTGAAAGAAGAAGAAAATTAATTGAAACTTTTGATTAATGCGTTTTTGTTTTATTTTTGTTTTACTTGTAAAGAGATAAGGTTGATTTGATCATTAATTTTCGGTTGCCTAAATTAATCGGAACTATGTATCAAAGAAGAGTGATTCATATAAACAAGCCTAGCGTATATATCCACGTGGTGGTTAAATCATTAGAAAATCAACAAATGTATCTGTGGCATTTACTGTCTTATTTTGCTAATGCCGCATATAATCGAACATCTTATGTATATTTTTCTTTTTTCTGATTAAAATACACTAGAAATGAATAGAGATGACAATTTCCAACAGAGTAGTCACTGAGTTAGTTCACTAGCACAATTTCACTACTTAGACAAGGAAAAAAGACGAAAAGAAATTTTTTAATTTATTGTGTTGTTAATTTATTACTATTCATCTATTAATAATAGAATCAAATTATTTTGTCTAGACAGTGTTTAAGTAGACCATCCCCTCTCCCTACCTAGACACATAATGTTGAATCCAATGTTAAACGAAAGTCAGTAATCGACTATACTGCTTTTAAATTAATACATTAAGCTGTAAAACTGGTTTGCCTAGGTTAAGTTAACACAGTCCATCTAACTATGGTTGTTTATAGTCGTATGCTCAAAATGAAGTGTATTCATGAATGATAACACTAATTCAAATATCCCCATTATGATAATTATAGAACACGATTTAAACAAATACACATTTTCGGTAAATTCTTATCAGGCTTTACATTTACATCATGAAACATCAGTCATAAACATTTGAAATAACAAGGACAAATTCATTTAAGTGTTCATCTAAAACAGGTAACGGTAAGTATTTGGGCAGAATGTGTATACTAGTAGGAGTAGAGGGGAAAATAACTATTGTCACATAGTGATTAGATAGTATAACAACAATAAATTGTGAAACTGAGATTAAAATGTACAACTGCAGCACAGTATGATATTGATAATTATGTAAGCAGCACAGATAAAAATAAAATAATAAGATAATGTTTACAGTTATCCGGTGTCACTAGAAGAGATAACTATTCTAGGTTAGTGGTGAAGGTCGAGATAGGGAGAGATACTGAGCAAAATTTTTCCGAACACAGAAATTGGGTTGAAAATGTTTTATGACAACTACCTCAGCCATGCTTAGCAACCGAAGACGAACCAACCTAGGGAGTTGAGGTGGCACGTTGTATAGAATCGTAAAAGTTGAATTTTTATCAATTTTGTGCTCCATATCCATCGATTAGGTGTGCCAGTATGGAACTTCTGATTGTCTTCATAACTCCCCGACCTAACCACGTTGGGCAATACTCCAGAAGGCAACAGTGGGCTTGGAGAGTCGTCCTACCTATGCAGCTGTCTCCACATGGACGGTTAAATTTATAAGTGCAGATTTTACTAGCATGAAATGTCATGGTACTGATAAGATTTCGTTTGTATACGAGAGGAAAGAACGATCTGAAATGGGTGTATTGGCCAACCAATGACTTCTTCCGGAAAATACTCCGCTTAATATTTCCATCTTGCCTTCTTGTTAGCAGGACATATATCATATTATCATATATTAACTCAATATGTAGGTAAGCCATACTGAATGTTTTGAGAAGGACCTCAACATCAATTTTATTATTATGCAAGATAAAAGCATCGTCCAAATATCTACAGTAGAACGAGAAGATCCAGAAGGGAGCCCATCGCTACGCCTTCCATTCGTTGTTAAACTGAAAATGTACACGTGGAGTCTGAGATGGTACACGTACGTCCATATCATTTCTCTTAAGAGATTCACAGATGAAGTAAATGGTCTCTAATAAAGGAAGGTTAGTGAACAGGAAAATGACATCCATAGAGATCATTTTTCACAGTTGATCTTCTTATCTCTTACTTTTTCTGTAAATTCGAAATTGTCCTTCAAGCTGTACTTAGCCGCTTTTAGCTGCAGTGTGTTTGCTAGTCATCTTGCTAATCCATGATATAGTGAGTTACACACACACCTTATATTGGTTTCATCAGCACTTTGGGCTTATGAATTTTAGGTAGCCCACACATTCTAGGTATATTTGTTCCTAAAGGCTTAAGACGTTCAAGAATTTGGCGAGACAATATGTGACTGGATAACAGAACTTTCAGTATCTTGGATAATTCCTTTTCTACTTAGTCCGTATCATTTTCCACACATACCTAGTGGATATGGAGTACAAGATTGATAAAAATTCAGCTTTCACAATTCTTTACAAGGTGCCACCTCTACTCACTAGGATGGTACGTCTTCAGTTGCTATGCATAGATTATATAAACACTTGAATGAATTTTTCCTTGTTATTACTATGACCTCGATTGTTACCTATTAGTTTACATCACACATTATTTTAAATGCCTATGACTAGTATTTCATTATGTTAAATGTAAAGACTGATGAGGATATACTGCAAATACGTATCTTGTTCTGTAATGATAACATCGCTTGATGAATACTTCAGAAATCAATATTTTAGATGGATATGTTGTAAATATAAAGAAAGAAATAATTAAAAATAGTTAAGTATACAGTTGTACCTGCATTCACAGGGGAAGGATAGAAAAGATTAGGAGAAAAACTGTATTAGAGTATGTTAAGTACAGGTTTTATGTAAACTGTTAAGACCTTATATATGAGATTTGGCTGGATTCAGCGGAATTTAAGACGACTTTTTAAAACAAACGAACCATTCAAAACTAAGAGTTATAAAGTGCTGTTATTATTAAAATTTTGATGAAACCTTGATCAGAAGACATACAAAATTTTATCCGACTATTTAGCCTAATAATGATACAAACGGTTTTATTCTGGGTAAATTATTTAAACAATGTACAGAATTCTTAGACTAATTGATCAGATAATTTTTTTCTTTTCATCTAGTATCTGTAGTACATCGTGTGACGCAGTGATGTTCGCTTTCAAGCACGAAATTATCCCCTATTCTGTGAGATATGCCTACCGATGTAGCTTGAAAACCAATAAAAAATATTCGTGAGTACATTTTGTGACTCAAGGGCATAAATTTATGGTTAAAACAATAATAATTAGAGAACATATTATGCATTGTGTCGCATGGAAACTCAGATAGCCCACTGATTTCAGCAGGCTTCTGGAATAGAAAGGAATATTATTATAGCCATCGTCAAATGGTTATACTTTTATTTAGTGGTAATAAGTAAAGTAATATATGTATACATATAAAAATGATACAGATTGTTTGCTAAATAGCTTACTTTAGTTCGAGATATGAAACAATGAACCGCTTGAAGGACATCGGCGGCATGCAGCGCTGTGTGATAGGGATTGTAATTGTGATAAACAGCTTCAATAGCAGCTAAGCAGAAATTAAGTAATAAAAACAACACAAGAAGTGAGATATTAGTTCCTGGATTGTTATATATATATATATATATATATATATATATATATGAGTGATTGTTAGGTAACGGGAATGATGTAGAATGTATACTAAAGAGTACATTCAGTTAAAAAGTATTTAAAGAACTACCTGAATTCATAGAGCTTTTCGTAGTTAATAATGAATCTTATTAAAGTAAAAACCGAAAAACTAGCAGCAGTAGACAGATGTTTTACTCGAGAAACACTTTCTCTTAATAAATATCTATTAGCAATGATACTTAATCGTGAAGAGAACGAGAAATAGATGAAAATTCGAAAACAAGTGAAGTTACTCTTAGAGTGATGTTTCCTTTAGTCGTCATACAACTTAAACCGGTTAAATTAGGAAATGAGACAACCAGTTAGCAATTAAGTTTGTACAAATTACCTCGAATATGCTTCGCTGCTTTTTTCCGCTTCCTCTAAAGTTCTTTTCACCCAGGACATACTTTTTATTTGAATTGAAAAAAAGGAAACTGGATGTTAGCTGTAAACAGATTAATCAGATCGAGTGACACCGTGGCTTTCAGATAAGCTTATAAAACGTCAAATGTTATGGCTGAAATCTATTTCTAAATGCATTTATCATCTTTACTTGCCAATATTATTCGTGTAAATTTTGATTTCAAGAAATAAATGCCAAAAGCAATTTTCGCTTCCACTGAAAATTTCTACATTTTGAGAACACATGACTTCAGGTGAATGTCAGTTGAATTGTGTATGCACTTAGAAGAAATTTCAATGTTGCATAAAAGGCCTAATTCCGTGTCATATGACACAGTAGTCAATGTACTGTTTAGCCTTTTATTTCCATCCACTAGTTAAAGCTCCAACAAAACTCTAAGTTGTTCATTTTATATTTATTTATACCTATGATTGTCTGTATATATATATATATATATATATGTTTCGGCGTCGTACCATAAAAATCGGTTACAATGTGAATCACCATGATCAGTACAGTGGAATACAAATCTACATTGACAAGTGAAGTACCTCATGAAACGACCCAGAAAAAATGTATATATCAACTTTGGTATTTACTGTTTGGTAATTTAAATACAATAAGTGTTATTCGTTGTATTTTTGTGTTAACTAATATAATACTTAGAACTAAGAAAAAAACTTTCTTTTTGACATATAACTTTGTCTTCTATATGACAAGACAAAGAATAGCAACTTATAAGGAAAACGCTGGGAAGGTGGTGGGGGCAGAGAAAAGATGAAAAGTAAATCACATTCACTCTCATATTTAATTCTATGCACAACTTATTGTAAAAATAGAATTTGGACATTGTAGTAATCCCTATAGTTATACAATGAAATAATCTCTTTAATATGAGAGTAATACATTATTACATACTTTTCAGAAAGTATTAATCCAATTAGCACTTTATATGTTTTCATCTCAGTTATCCGTAACAGATTTTTCATGCACTGGATTACGGGCCACACGTTCAATATGCTAAGGCTGATGATACTAATTAATTGTCCAGGCTGAAGCAAGTAAGGCGAGACTAGGACCCGGGACCCATTGGTTTTAAGTCGGGTGCTTAGACCAATGTGTATTTTGACGAATCGATGAGATATAGTTGAACTGAATCATTCAGTGTATTTGTGCAACACATTTCGAACAGTATAATTAAAG
The DNA here is from genome assembly GCA_944472155.2 of Trichobilharzia szidati. Taxonomy (NCBI): domain Eukaryota; kingdom Metazoa; phylum Platyhelminthes; class Trematoda; order Strigeidida; family Schistosomatidae; genus Trichobilharzia; species Trichobilharzia szidati. Next base: position 91,028,620 of record OX235279.1, on the reverse strand, counting down.
CAAATGAACATTTATGATTTATTATGCAAATATGTAAACACTGATAGTTGTTTAGTTAAATGTGAAACGAAATAGTCCACTAGGTCTTATATACTGTGATTGCTTAGAGAGTTAAAAATGTACAGTAACATCTTAGTAAAGCAGTTGACTGTTTTGGTCATGATCACTGAAATATCTGTCAGAAGTATTAACTCACGTTAATATATGGGGTTTGTTTTATAGAACTCTGCTAGCCGACTTGTACTGACATTCACTTATGAGTTCCTCTACATTGATAAGAGTTACTTTTGACGTTATGTTTTACTTAACTTTTAAAAGTAGATGCCAGTATATTCTTTTGAAAATAAAACCCACAGATATCTCAGTTGAACTGCCAAAGGCTTATCTCTTGACAGAGGACAACTTGAGCAGTCATATGAAAATGATCTCTCGTAAATCACAAAATATGAATAATATCCATTTGTCTGGTCAAGAGAACTGTGCTAGGATTGACAATAATCACTTTTACACACATCGAACTAATGATTGAAAAACAGATTGAAGCAGTTTGGCAAGTTTCTACTCATTATAAAACACATAACATACGAACTTTTAAGACCTTAATTCCTTTTCTGTTGAACTAAAATCATCCAGGTTGCTGTCGAATGATAACAGTGACTAAGATCTCCTTTAAATGGACTTACTTTTGTGAATTAAAAGTATTAATTATTACTATATTTAAACTACATGACATTCCAGTTGATCATACATTACTCATCGTATAGATTTCAACCATAATCAAACATGCAATCTTAAAGCAGAGGACTACATAGCGTTTACTAAAGGATGAGCAGTTGTAATGAGACTAGTGAGTCAGTCTTAGTCAAAGCTGACGGTACACGACGTGTGGATGAGTCATTCAAATGCAACAGGATTATTAGTGAACTAGAATATGGACACATATTCGAATAATCCAGCAATTTACAGTGCACCATCAGCCTTTGTGAATTTTAAACTAACATCAAAGGAATAGATGTCTGTCAAACATTTTATGATTGGTATGAAAACTAGATTAGTGAAAGATGACTTAGAAATAAATTACAACTGCATAAACAATTGGTGCAATACTTTTTAGAGATATTTGCCGTTCCACCTTTTTCTCCAGTCGGTGATTATTTTCGTAACAAATCAGAGTTTATACAGCTGTTGGTAAGTTGATAAATGCATTTCTAAATAATAATTAGTATAGATATGTCAAGCCTTAAATACATACTCCAACAACTTAGTTGACAAGTTGAATGATTTATTACTTTAGTGCACTTCATTTTTTCTTCTAAATCTTTAGAGGTAGTATTAAAAATGTTGTTCATCTAGGCTTCGTAGTAAGACGTAACTTCTATACAATTATTTGAACTTGCCATATCGCCTAACCTGATTTTCATGCTGTAACCTTCATTGATGGGATTAACACAGTATTCATTACCAATTGATGACTGATTCGTAAACACAATCCGACGCAACACAGCAATCTGAATAGCCTAGTCCATTGGGGTTTTCAATTTAATGTTAAGAGCACAAGTCACTGAGTGAATATGGGTTTTCTCCGATTAGAAACGTCCGTCTTACTGATGACTGCCAACAAGTATAACGTCTAGGTAAAGCAAGGCCCATCCTACCAACTGAATCTTAACATGCGTTATAGTATACAGTAGTGTTGTGCAGCTTAGCTTAATGACCATAATGTGCAGATGACCAATAAATTTCTGTTAAGATTATGTTCCTATAAGGAGGTCATCCAAAGAAGAAATAACTAACAACTTTATGAACCAGCAAATATGTGTACATCAAATTTTGTATTACATTACTAAAAGTAAAAAGAATTATTATAAACTTTAATATCAGTTATCAGCATACTAACACTCATGTTTATATACACTAACAGATAATTACATTTAGAGGTATGCATACAAAGTGAACTTACTAAATATCCTAGCCATCATGAAATAATTTAATTTCAATTTTCGGAATAAGTCATATTCGTCCAAAATTTGTAAACCGATTTCACGAACTGTGTAATCTAGATGAAAGGGTTTTATGTCAAGAAACAGTTTTTGAATGCAATCGAAACTTGATACAGTGTTAACAAATAGTGCTATAATCAATTTCTGAAAGGTGATTGTAGATACTATTGATGGTGACAGTCAATATACAGACATCTAGTTAGAGTAACACTTACAGTCATAAATAAACTTGCTACTCATGGTATTAAACAATATTATGAGCAGTGTTCACTTGCAAGGATTTGATTGGTTTTAACTTCCATTACGGAGCGACATTAGTTAAGGAACAATCAAAATCCAGGCAGTACCGGAGGGTTGTTTCATCCTTTTTTGAGACTCTTTAGAAATACAAACTCATGACCCCGATCAGTCGGTCGGTTTTCGACACAGAACTTTGCACATATGTGCGGCAGTTCAAGTCGCCACACTCCATGTAGCACACAAAGCAAGAGAAGAAAGTAGGAGAAATGCATAATATAGTCAGTAAACAGAGGTGTGAGAAAAAGGAATAGTAATAATGGAGGATATAACAGTTTCATTGGAAATCATAAGTCACAAGGAGTGGATGCATCTGCACCATTGAGAACGATTTTTAGCCATATCACCAATTGTTTCCAACCATTGGTTTTTACCGTACGAGGACCCCAACTAGGAAGTCTGCACCTGCCTACGTGGCTTAGACTAACTGTTGTGGATTTCATTGATTGGTGTCATGTTTTCGTTTGACCGCCGCTAGCTCTTTTCCAGCCTAGCCCTATATCCGCTAACATTGCCCGTCGAGCAAGGCGATGACTAGGCATACGTAACACATGTCCTAACCATCTCAGTCGATGTAATTTCACAGCCTCGTCGACTGATTTCCATGCCTTACCTAGCACTCGACGCCTAACCTCAATATTGCTCACCCTATTATACCACTTCACGTGGGAGATAGAACGCAGACACCTATGATCGAACACAGCTAATCTTTTCATGTCTTCCGCTCTCAATGGCCAGGTCTCACAGCCATAAAGGAGGACGGAGCGGACTGTTGAGCAGTACATACGCCCTTTGGTCGATAGTCGGATATCACGTCTACGCTAGAGACGGCGTAAACTGGCATATGCGAAACGAGCCCTCTGTATTCGTGCTGAGATTTCGTCGGAGATCAACCCACCGCGGATAGAACCCAGGATTGCAATGTGAGTACACTAACCATGCAGTGATTGATCGGAATCCAACGGCCCGTGAATTCTAACCCCTGCCATTTATCGATCTATAGTGCCACCGCCAGACAATGTCATCGAAGAGTATTTTTCCTCACACTCAACCTGGTGGACTCCACTAACCACGACTTCATAATAGAAATACAGACAACATCCTCCTGTAGTCAGTTACTAGTCAGCATTGTAAGTATTAATTCTGAAACCGTTATTTAATTCGAAAGGCTGCTTTTGCTATGAAAACGTTCGCTACTTCAGAGAACCACTGCAACATGTTTTAAGTTCTCATGCAAAATACACAGGCAATAAATAATACTTATCATACTTCTGACTGTACCTTAGACTTTGATTCCTATAAAGCTATTTCACTTGTAAAAAATAAAGACACCGCTAAAGAATTTGAGATGTACATATGAATAAGATACCTCGGTCGGTCACTAAAATGCAAATGATGATGACACGGCTATGTTTGGAAGTAGACGTTTAAGAAACCATCATTTACGCCAGATTTACATGTAAACTAAGCTTACAACCTGAAACAAATACAAACAATGATCTAAAATGTCTTTTCAGTATTTATCCTCATTCATTTTACATCAAGCTGCGCTACGATGAAGAACCGAATGGCGTTGGTAAAATATGCTAAACACTTAGGACTAATAAGCTGGGTTAAACTAGTTAAAACTCAATGACTGATTGGTGTAAAGAATGTAAATCTTTTACCGACTATACTGAATTGATTTTTCACGAATGAAGAATAACAACAAGGTAAGTCTTTGATCATCAATATATAATTATAACAGTAGACTCCTAAGCATTCCAGTTTCACTGTAAAACAAACAATGAACTCATGCGTACATGACATCATTAGCTCACTAAATAAAAATAAAATCTGTGGACGTCAAAAACCATAGTTTACTGGATTCGCACGAAGCGGCTGCATGTCTGCGTTTGATCATTTACAAGCTTATCACTAGACATCCAACTAAATTTAAACAGATATTTAATGTCTCATGATTTCGGGTGAATTTTTTTTTGCAGAAAGTCTATTTAGAACACGAGGAAATTCAGAATACTTAAAAAGAAGTTTTTAAAAAAGAACTTACTGCAGCTTATTTTTCGAATATGAAAAATATTGAAATCCCAGCTGTTCAAATTTTTGAGCTGTAAATTAAAAATAAACCAATATTTTTTTAAAGATACATAAACAACATAAGGACCTATCAGATATTTCAAAAAAATAAATAAATACAATGTATTACTGCTTTTATCAATAGTAATTTACAAACAGGATAAATACCTTCACATTGCAAACAGTGGTTTGAAAGTATTATAAATTCATTATCTGTGTTCAAATCACCCATTAATAAATAAGTGGTATTTTAATGAATGCATTATTTAGGTTGAAGAGAAAACACGAGTTGCAATAAGATTTAAACCTGCTGGTTCATCTTCAGTTATTACTCCCACTACAATAACAACACCAATCGACCGAAACAACCTCGGTGATTCAACTGGTCAGAGGTTGGGTCTTAGAGATTAATTATTAGTGTACAGAGCTGGTAAACGGAAAACCACTAATCCAATTCTGTCTGTGACAGATGTTATTAATTTATTATATTGTATTGTTATTATAGTGAGATGCTGGCCTCGTAAACAGTTATGTATTGTACCTCAGGCGACAGTGCACCAGACTACTAGTTTAGATGACGCTGGTTCCAATCCTACCACATCCCAGATCACCAATAACATCACTAGCAGACTGTCAGCTCTAGGCACAAAGTAGTCTCACTGTCAATTATTATTAAGAGTTCATAATATTAGTCTGTCAAAAAGAGATTACCGCTGGAGTTTCTTTAAAAGTAAGCTAATAATTGCAAGCTAATGATTATTAAAATCACATTTATAGATTACGTTGTTGTTATGCTGTAAATATGTCTAGTCATCATTGGAAGGTTAATGAATTGTATTTTGTTGCTTTCTGGAAATTGAATGAATGGCAGATAAATTCAGCAATCAACTCACAGAACAAAAGCAGATGTTTGAAATTTGAACTACTGCTTTATTCTCAATCCTCTACAGTGGTGACTGAAACTATATACCAACAGTTTAAAAAAAATCAAATTCTTATTGTGTCTGAGTGTTTCCAAGATGATTGTATTTATAATCAAGTTATATTAATATATGTATATATAAACGAAGTAAGAAAGTTGTAGAAGTATCTTGATATGATTATGAGCATTACATTGTGCTCGAAACGTCATCAGTAAATATTACTGTATAACACTGTGGGACTTTATCAAAGTAAAATTTTATTCATAATAGAGTTATACTTCACCACAGTGTTCAAGTTTTATCCTTATATTAACTTTTCTAGTCATTAGTATTGCTCTCCTCATAAAATGTACTAACTATTACACCAATTAATACGCATAAATATTGAACATACATTACCTTTACATGTCCAGTAGGATAATCAATGAAACTAAGAAATATTTCATCTGTTCCGCATTCGATTTTTGATAGCTTCTCCTTTTCTCCAGAATTGTTCCCGTTATTGATGATGTTTGAACAATTATTATCTTCATATAAGTAAAATAATTTTATTGATCCAGCCATTTGTTCAGTTTGTCGACAACCGATTGCACTAAATGAATTCGACCGATAATGAAGTTGTTTGCATGGTGAGTTTTTAAATTTTTGTAAACCTTTATAGAAAGACAGTAATAACAATAATAATAATGACCATTAAAACAAAAGTTATGGCAGCTATAACACCAAGGTTAGTGACGAAATTAAAATAGTACAGATGACAACCAACCTAATTTTCTATCCCTAGTTGTGGTGATCAAAATATATTGATCTGAAATGCGATGGTGAAAACTCATGTTTGGACATCAATGACACTCGTGCATTCTGGAAGATGTCCTTATTTTGAAATAAGTAACCTAAAGTGGTAGTCATTGAACAAGATTACGGGTGCACATGAATCAGAATTTACGTGCATATTATGTGTAATAAATAACACTGTGATAATGACATTTAACATTCAAAGTAGAAAAATCCTGTGGACCAATGTGTTTTTATACGGAAATATACAAAATCCTCAAAAATCCTGTAATTAGAATATCAGTCGCCAGGTCACTGATGGCTACTGGATGGAATTCCTGAAGCCGCAGTGGGAATTCAGGGGTCACCACATCCCAGCCCCAGTGGCAGAATGGTCCGCGAACTTGGTCTTGTAACTTGATAATTCCTGGTTAGACCCCTTGTGGGGTCGTGGATGCTCACCATTGAAGAATCCCAAAACAATACAAAATAGCTCTTCAGTGCTCCCCGGTTTTTAATGATCTGTCTAACTGATGACTAAAAATTTAACAACTGAAATTAACCTGAAATCCCCTCAAATCCTTTAATCTGGATATCTCTCAGGGTTTCCATATAACACTGTGTTCAATACTGAAAGGCAATAAACAGGAAGCACTGACAGAAATAGATTTCATGAACAAGCTATATCTGTAACTCTGACAGAAAATTCAGTGATTTGGGTAATGCAGTTACCGATCATTGTGACACAATGAGGCTCCTCGTGTTAATGCGTAGATAAATATACAGGCAAAGCCACACAACCTTTACATCCGAACACCTACCATGTAAATGAAATAAATGGTGTTATGTCAGTGTAAACCTAACTTATAAACTTCTAACAACAACCAGATATTATCATCAGGTGACTGGTTTTAGTTTCATACGTAGTTATGTGCTAGTATATTACTACAAATGATCAAAATTCCAGCAATTACTCTACTACCAGGCAGCTTATAATAAAGTGATTTATTCTACAATACACAAAGTTTCATAGACATTATGATAAAAACTTATTCGTTAGACCAGTTTTCTTTTTCTGTATATATTCAATGTAATCACATGTTTGGGGAGATGAAAATGGAGTAATACAACCAACCGTTGTGGATTAAAAAATGAGTTTATTTGTCAGTACGTGATATTATTCCTCCGAGAAAAAAACATACTATAAATGCGTATTACCGCTTCATTTACACGTAGAACAATCGTTCTTCTCTATTTTAGCCTGAAGCTAGATTAAGTTAATAAGTATTACGTCATATAAGATTGTGAAGTCTCCCCCATAGAATTATACGTCAACAAACTTGTTTTAAAGCTATGACAAGATCTTGTTAAGATGAAATTATTAGAAGACAATGTGGATTTTAAGTTTTGAACATTTACTCTTTATTTTATGTGTCCCAACTAAGTTCACTTTTAACAGTTTGAAAAAATTTGGGTATTAGGTATATGATATTCATTGTTATAAAAGTTTTTCAATTTCCCAATGAGTAAAAAACAAAACGATATTGTTTTTACTGACGTTTTGTTATTTAATGCTAATAGCTTTATCAAAGTATTATTAAACAGAAATTGACGAAATATCAGCTTATATATGCAGCAACTTAATCATCGTTCTTCAGCATGAGGTAATTTTTATGTTGTCGTCAATTTACTACTTATCTTTTCTATTGAATTTTGAGGTATTTACCCAATGTACGTGATATTTAACAATGCAGCAAGCCAGTTGATTATAAGTTGGTTGAAATTTTTATAAAGATTTGATAAATGTTTGCTTAAATGATGATAACAATGATGATAGATACTATCTTATTCTCAACTAGTTAGGAATAAAAAAAACTTAAGTGTTCGTTCATTTAGATTTCCACATGCTATAAAATTTCAGTTCAGCTTCGAACAGTCAACTCTAATGGATGCAATAACTTATCAATATATAGATAATAAATGCAGAATCAAATATCTGTGGATAGCCCAAGTTAACACAAATTAGATAAAACTTGCAAACCATCAAGATAAAATTAGTTGTAGAACGCTTCTGAACCAAAGAAAAACATGTAAAGGAAAACAATGAAATTATGATTAAAAAGAAAATAGGATGACAGTATATATGCTATCCTGTGATTTATTTTTAAGTCACATTACTTGAAACCTCCCATATAGCACATTGATGTATACCGCGAGTAGGAGAGGCATAAACCACCCAAGGAAACAAAGATTTATAAACTCATACACTGAATCACATGCCGAACACGAAGTTTTTGTAATGTTATCATAGTGACTCTATAAGGTTTGATTGAAGTTATTTCAATTAAAGTGAAACCATCTTCATAATGAGAGTAGAATAAATGAAACTTGTTTTCAATTTAGTGACAACTAAAAATGAGTAAAATTGAATTTCTGCCGCAACTTCGCCTAGTTTACTAGTCCACTAACCGGTTGTAAGCTCCTTAAAAGAGGGGTGGATGGGTATAGGGCTTGCTACCCTACCTCTGAAAATTAAACCAGTCGTTACAGAAACTTCAAAAATGAACTTATTCTTCGCTGAAATCGGAGAGACGAAATGACTCAGGGTGGTGAAAACCTTCAGGGAACCAGTCAGTTGATGTCTTCTTTCGAAGGAAGCAAAAATAGGCATGAGGACATAGAATATATGCACCATATTTGAAGTTGAGGATGATGTATAGATTGCAAAATAAGTGAGAAGATATGGTATAGAAGTGCTAGGAATCTGTGAGAACAAATGGAATGGAAGTGGGCTATCCAAATTGTTAAGTGGAGAGTCTATACCATATTTCTATCATCCAGACGACAACCACAAGTACAATGACGGTGTAGCCGTCATGACTTCAGCAACATCATCGATGGCTTCCATGAAGTTTGAACCAATCTCCTCCAGGATCGTGACATCAAAATTCAGCTCAACTCAAAAAATAGGGAAGTTACAATAATACAATTATTCAGTGGAAGGCCTGACGTATAATGTCACTCAACGGTCTTCTCAAGGTATGTCCAATGTATCTCCATTTCCTTCTGCATGTTTTTTCGGCAGTAAATTCTTGGCTGGCTGCCTGCCAGTCAGAGTCCCTTGTTATTTACCCTTTCTGTTCAGCCATCTGATCTCTATTATCTAGTAAATGCGCCTGTAGAAAAAAGTCTGTAGTCTCTTAGAAATGCTTTTGGTGAGGCGCGCACCAAGTCTCCGAATCACATGAAAGCACTCATTTGACATTTGTGCTAAGAATTCAAATCTTTTTCCTTATACTGAGTTCTCTATATATCCACATTAATTTAAGAGTAATAGGCTCCTGTCTTGCTTTTTCGATCCTATTGTGACCGGCTTCAGCATCTTAACCCATGCCACTTTCCTGCAGTTGAAACGATGTTACCAGAGTGGGAAGTGGAAGAGACAACTCCCTTCAGATAATGATTGGTGCTTGATGTTGTTGTCTGGGTCTCTTCATCGCCTGTGTCTTCTCTATGTTCCCCTGAACTCTTGTCTTGGCTGTCTTTCCGACCAAATTTGAAGTGAACATTCTGGCGTTCTCTCTGTTCCTTCTCTTCGGTAATAGGCTTTTCTTCACTATCTTTCACTACATTCATCTGTTTTAAGCTTTTATCGGATGGCAACCTGGTTTATTCGGTACAATATTGTGAGGTCACTTTTGCCTGCAGCCTGTTCCGCTGTCTGTCAAGAAACAAATGAACAACCTTAAATTGTTTATTCATCATCAAGTTAAGTAGTCCATTTTGCTGCTAAATATAATAAATTCCTCTTAAAGACGCGATCAATGGAATCCTGATGATTACCTTCTTTCTCTGATTAACAGTCGACTTACAAATTAGTTATTAGCTTTGAAGTTTGAATACACATTAATTTATTGAAAGCATAAATCTTTAGACTGTCCAATTTTCCATTCTACACAGAATATAAAGTCTAAATCTAGAATTTTGTTTTATTATTCCATTATGTTCCCAATTTATATTATGTAGGCACTTGCATCTCTGTAACTTTTCCACCCACTACTACATATTTATTAGGAAAGAATTAAGAATAAGATTTAAATTTACCTTAACGTGAACAAAAATACAAAAAAAACAACTGTATAGAGCTTACTAATCATGAAATGAATTTCTACACCGAGAGAACACCTCCAAACTAGTCTGTTTTATTGTGATTGGTAGTTCTAGCCTACAGTCATTGCCAAAAATTCGCTTGCATAACCTATGACCGTCTTTAAACGAATTATGGTTTATAATGTCAATATCAAAGGCATGACAACGCCGAGTTATCCTAAATATTTGTGTGGGTGCTGCTATATTCATGTCACGAAATTTCACCTAACACCGAATTTTAGTCGGCTTGAAATAACTAAATTTTTCAACCAATGTAAGAGATTCCCCGTGACAGTGATAGACACTTCTTTGCTGATAGTGTATTGATTATATGACTGAATGAGTGCCATTCATGCCTTGATCAGTTTGTTTTCTGATAAATGATAACCACAGAGGGATTTGCTTGAACAATATGATATCTAAAGTTCTACGCTCAATAACTGTGCGTAGACTAAGTGGTGCACAGGAGGGACAAACACGAGAGAACCAGGCAGGCTTTAGTCCAGGAAGGCGGTATATCGATCATATCTTCACCCCTCGACAGATTCTGGAACATAGGCATCCTTACCAGCGTCCAGAAATCGCCATATTTCCTGATCTGAAGGCGGCATTCGATTCCGTTGACCGACAGGTACTATGGCGATGTTTAGCTGTGAAGGGAATGCCGAGAAAATGCACCGGCACTGATTATTTTATTTTTATTTTTGATTGCAGCTTGATTCTATACCGTATATTTTGGTACAGGTATGGAATTTTCAGTATGTGATATCGGTAGCCCAAATTTTGCAGGCCGACCATAGATTTCAGGTGTGCGTCGGCAGGGGATCGAACCCCGGACTGTGTGCATGGTCGGCGAGAGTCCTAACCACTGTGCCACCGACGCACTCTACTCGAACTCACGCAACAAGGTGTGAGCCTACGGAGAGTTGTCATAATAAAGTGAGTAATACTGAGGTTAGGCGTCGCTTGAGTGCTAGGTGGAGGAAAAGTCGACCAAAGAGGTTGTGAAGTTACATCGATTGAAATGGTTAGAACATGTGTTACGCATGCCTAGCCATCATTTTCCTCGACGGGCAATGTTAGCTGACATAGGATCAGGTTGGGAAAGAGCTAGTGCTGGTCAAACCAAAACATGGCATCAGTCAATGAAATCCACAACAGTTACTTTAAGCCAGCCACGTAAGGAGGTGTAGACTTCCTGGTTGGGGTACCAAGGATGGTAAAAACCAATGGAGGCTGGAGACAATTGGTGGTATGGCTCAAAATCGTTCCCAATGACACAGATGAATTCACTTTTTGTGATGATTTGTCATATCCAATAAAACTCTATTGTTCTTACATATTACTATGCTTTCTGCCTCGCATTTCTGTTTATTATTTCTCTCTTGAATCTCCTTCTTCTCTGTTCTCTTGCTTTGTATGCTACATGGAGGGAGAGTGGCAACTGGAAATGCTGCATATCTGTGCAAAGTTGTATTTTGAAACCAGTCAGTCAGTCAATAAATGATTTCTAAAAACAAACAAAAATCCCGGTTTCCCTTCTGTAGTTAGATACTTAATACAGATAAGAATCAAACTGGTAAACATTTCTCGTCATGAGAAAGACTTCGCAAACCGTGTATGTTTAAGAAATGTTTTCATATTCAAAGCTGGTAAGATAATATTCAAGTGTTCAAAGTTTTACGTTTTCAGGTAGGAAAACTGTAACCGTAAAGTAGGATGCAAAATACACGTTATTCAGATAAAATGTTAGATGGAGAAAAGAGAACTTGAAGAGGAATTATAAATTATATATGAAAACGCAAATCAATAATCATCTTTATCACTCCTATCACATAAATCTCTTCGAAATACTATTATTATTCATTTGAATTATTACTGCATTATTTAAAAACCTTGTCAAGGGGATGTGTATATTAAATGTAGAGTAACCCATACCATAAAAATTATATTGCTGAGAATATAGCTATTGATACTATTTGAAAACCCTTTGGATACAACGAGTTTAAAGCATAAATTGCGGGTAGACAGAAATTCGATGTTTTTGACCATGTCAATTAAACTGAAATATTTTGATTGGACACTAGTAATTAGTGTGATGTGTCTAGTCCTTTCTTTGCTACAGACTGAATTCTGTCAGTCAGGTTTGCAATGTGGTAGCTCACCGTCACGATGCACATTGATTTAATGATATTAGATGGTCTGAGGCAATCGGTAGGAAGCCTTAGACCTAGGTTTCGTGCTAGTTCGCACTCGTCACCAAGGCGTCTCTTACTGCAGCACTGGGTGACGTGGGTTCGAATCTCAGAAGGGACACGAGTTCCTTCAATGTTGCAGATACGCCTTACTGACGAGTGCCAACTAGCACGAAACCTAGGTCCAAGGCTTCCTGCTGATTGCCTCCAACCATCTAATATAAAGTTAAATATTCTGCACACGCCCAATTATTATGGTAAGAAATTCAACAGATAAAACAGGGTATAAAAACTCATACTATCACGACTAATAGTGGCTTGAACAAGTTTAATAAATTTAATAACAATATGTTAATAATAACAAGTTAATAAATTTTTATTATTTCAAAGCCTGTAATAGTGAAATATTATGAATTAATAGCTGGTGTGAATGGAGAATAGCGCTTTGAATACATTCTCTTCAGGTTCTTACAATTACAAAATGAAAATTTTTATCATCATAATAATAGTCAGATACGCAATTAATACATTTTGAACGTAGATTAAGATGATGGATTTAAAATTCATACGAGTTTTAAGTGGAAATAACGTAGAAGAAACCGGCTGTCTGCATTCAGAAAGAACGCATTGTTCTTCTCTTGGCTATCTTCAGACTAAACACTATCCTCTGATCCATATGATCTCCTTCTTCTAATCTTTTTGTCTAGACAATATTTGTCACGTTTCATATTTTTTACTGTACATTCAAACAACTCTAGAACAATTCGTGGAATTTTTTCACCCATATTGACTGACATCAACAAGCTATTCCAACTATCAGTGGTATAATCCTCCTATATATGACTCTGCTTCATTTAATTTACGTATCGATTATTTTGTAGTGAACTTGTCACTTTAGTCTTACCATATTCTGCTAAACGCATGCTCTACTAGTAATAGCTTTTCAACAAACACATTCCACAAACCCTGAAATAAATTAGCGATTTTCCTCACCTATGTTGTTTAAATTTACTGTGACTAATCAACATAATCCATTTCACACTGTTTTGTGATTGTATCCAAACATCAACACGCCTGTCACGCAAATACTGTTTATCTTGTTACTTTTCAACTAGAAACTTATCAACCCGTAATCATATTCTAAGCTTAAAAAATGTATTCACCACATAACTGGTTATTATGGTAATGATAACCAAATTTTATTTTACAACTGTACAAACCTGAAAAAACTTTATTCGAAACAATAGCCTTCATTCAGGCTAACTTTGTAACAAATTTACTTGTCTGAAAATAACTAGTTTTAGAATTTTCGATGGATCCCCTTTTCAAAAGCTATTTATGAGCTAGTTATTCAAAACATGTTCGAGCACGACATTGACAAAGATAATTACAACTTGGATACGAACTCTATCAATCAAATTATGCTCCTATTAATTACTTATTCAAAAACAAAATAAAACGCGATTAATTAGTAAACAGTAAGTGGTGAATTTACTTTCATCCTATTTATATTAGTTTTGATCGTTGTAATTTTATTTCACCAAGTTAGTCTATAATATTTCACGAAGTCAATATAACAGTTCACATGATTTATATTATCTTATTCAGTCAGTAAGTGTAATCAAGTGAATATAGACATATTTCAATTCGTACATCTATATTGGAATTGCATGATGCCCATTAACCCTTTAAGTATAGTGAAAAGTGTTAAGATTCAAATGGTTTGGGGTGCTGGAAATAGATGTCATTCATGCCGGCATTTATCTAAAAGGAGTAGATGCTACTATGGGAGAAACCCATGCTTTCTCTGAGATTCGATTCTTTTTCATTTAATTCAGAACTATTATTTAACAAATACGCAACGAAAACGTTTCCGACTTCAATGCTGTATAATTCAGGATAAAATCTTTGATATAACATGAACTTATAAAAATTAAAAAGAAACACATTTCATTGTAATTATCAACCAGAAAAATATCCAGAATATCTTTCCCGTTGACTAAACATCTGAAAGTCATTGGAAGCTCTATTCCGAAGCACACCAATTCGAAAGATAATTAAATGGGAAAGATGCATAAAGTAACTTTGTACTTTGCAGGTTTACAAAGCATTTATTTACTGATTTATGAACTGCACTCTTAACCAGTGAGTCGTACACTTATTTGATTTAAATATTTTCCTTAACACTGACGTAAAAACCATGATTGACGAGAACTGTTATGGTACATGTTTACGTATGGTTGAATTATTTGTTAATTTTGATAAAAATCTATCGATCTAGTATGCAGTGCTACTAGTGTGTTGAGTGCCCAGAGACTGGAAGGAACTTCTGTTTCGATATTAGGCGCCAAGATTTATGTTCCCACTGAGATTTAAGTATCAGCACATTTCTTAACCTAAAGAATTCATCAGTAAGCTATTTAATTCATAACTGACCCATAGCCAGATGAAATTATGTATACTTTTTTATAAAGAAACCATAATTAATGTGAATTTCTACTCCAAAGTACTACAATCTCGAAGAGAATATGAGTCCCACCGACTGTGTAAGTATACCACCGAGATGAACACCAACAAGCACAAAATTTTGGTTCATAGTTTTCAGCTAATTGACTTCTTGGGACATTTTACATGAAATTAAAATACACTACACTTTATAGCAAAGCCGTGTTCCCCAGCATAATGATCTGATCGAAAATCTTTGACCAACACACTTAGGACTGGACAGCTACAAAGGTTAACATGTGCGAATGCATCAATTTACCCATCAAAACCACTTTTGTACCTTAACCAACAACAATAATAATAATTCATTCATGTTTAATCCAATTTTTACTAATACGTAGAGATAGTGTTCAGATTCACTCTACACTGTCCATTTCCACGGAAAGCTATACACTTGGATCCTTATACGAGGAATGTGGATTCGGACAGGTTTCATAGCCACAAGACTTCGTAATTCTAGTCAGTTATTCAAATTTACGCCCCGACAAAAAGTCAGTATTATTTGTTGTTTTATACATATATAAGAATAACTAACTACTTTTAAAATTATAATAATTTAATCAAATCTTAATCTATGGACAAACATATGACACATCAACTTATCCCCAAAGGATTAACTGATTAGATAATAAGACTGAAGAAAAGATAACGTTTTGATCCAGATCGCAATCAAAAATATGACTAGATTAATAAAGGATTACTGAAGCCTAACTGACAGAGGTATTTTGTCACTGAGTCGATTCAATATACAAACAGCAATTTAAACTCTTCTAGTTTGTGTAAAAATTAGACACTCCAGTAGGATAGTTTGTTCATTGAAAGTAGGATACATTTTGTTCTCCTGAAACTGAGAGAAACTCTTTCAAATCAAACGATCAGGTCAGTAAAATCTAATTGGTTTGTAACAATAAATGAATGAAGAATTAGTTCCAAACAAGTGCTATACTATACATAATCTATTTGTCCTTTTACATTGAATTGTTTGTTTATTGTTTTCAAAACACTGACTTGATGGGCACATTCGGATTTTCTGTTTTTGAATTATCTAAACAGATAACAAACGGAGATGGAGCCTAATTTTGAGAATATCCTATGAGGTAGCTGTGTGTTTATATGTACATATATTCAATGACTACTCTCTTACAACGATGCGTACGCATGCAAATACATATTCATCCGTGTGTATGTGTGTTGTAAATGATAGACAGTTTATTAAAAAATTACTATAATTTAGTGAAGTCACTATGGTTTATGCATGTACTTAAATAATGTGAAATAATGATATTAGAAGAATTGAGAATTTCTTCCTTTTAGAAACAAAAAAATAATAAAAGACAGGAAGATTAAAACGACTCATGTTCATATAAAATCAGAGAAAAATTTACTTTCTATAAACACTTTTATCATCTTTCTTGTTCCAAGAAATAACATTATTTTAAAAGACCATTTTTGTGGAAATGCTTTAAACATTTTAAATAGTCATAAGTTTATTTACTTGGTAATACTGTGTTGGTCTTTTCAGACAGTGAAAATATTAATTTCTCATGCTTCAAAGTTATTTCCTCATATGTATACACTCAGTATATATGCAGTCACAGGTCTAGACGACTAAATAAAATTCCAATGAATTTTTTGTTATGAAACGGAGGAAAATCAATAATTCAATTTGGGACGGTAGAATAAGGCGTTAAGTCTCATCTACTAATTAAAATCCCTTGGTTTAATATCTCTAAACTGTCAGTGCGCGATACAATCCAATCTTCACTAACTTGATGGTTTTAAATTAACTCTGAAACATTGTAGGCCCAAAGTCTTGAATAGTCATTTACCGGGATAAAACAGCTGTATAGTAAGCTTTACTTTCTTTTTTTTGATGCTTCTTCAATTGGGGTGTACGTTTGTGACTCAACTTATTCACTACAAAATGGAGGGATTTATTACTTTTAAAAATAATATGAAAATTCAAGTAACTTCCTTATAATGATGAAATAAATGGTACCAGAGGAATGTGTGAATACGATTAACAGTTATCCTTAGAAAATGGCTGCATTTAAGGACGAAAATTGTGACTTTTCGATCCATCTGTTGATCATCAACACAGACATAAGTGGCAATCACATTTCAGCCTTATTTCACTTACTACTTGATAGTTAATTCCACTGCATACAGAGTGCTTCCTCTTGATTTATTTACGTTTATTCGAAAAGATAAATTTAATTACATAATTACTGGAATGAAAACGAAACCACAGTTTGCTTTCTGAACATCAAGAAACATAATCAATATTTCTTATTCAGTGTAAAACAAAGTAGAAGTCACGTATCAATCATTGAATCATAGAAGCTATCATGACAAGTATATCCCTGACCTCCTTCATCTATATATTCTTCTCCTATTTACATACACTTAATTGTCAACAAAGTTTATAGTATGAATATGGATATTTTATTATCTAAACACAGTGAATTTACGTTTTTTCAAAACTCTTCACCATGTTTCCAACTACAGTATATTCATTGTTAAATATTTCAAAAAAGAAAGGGGAATATAGGACAGTGCGAAAAACAATGAACATAGTTATGAAAGTGATAAAAGTGTGCAGAAGAAAATACATAGACAGATAATCAACAAAATGGTAACATAATAACACGATTCAATAGTCAGATAATGAACATAACGCCTAGTGGTACAGTCAGTTGAACCTGTGGAGCAACATTTTTATCTAGGCATCAAGATGGATAGACTAGAATAACATACATTTATTAGACCAGTAATCAATCAGTTTGCGAACCACTGCGACGCTTTACTCTCTTCAGTGTTCATTGGGATTACTTTTGAAATGTGCATGCAACGTTGAGACCTTCATAACAGAAGATATTTTCAACACAACCATCACGTAAACTTTCTTAACCAAAGATTTCTCAACTTTTTTTGTAAAATAAACAACAAAGAGTCTAATCGGATAAATATAGTATTCCTTTTTCCTATCATTTTACACTTCAGATAAATTATTCATCTGTTGTATTAATTATAGATTACAAGTTTCAGAGACACAGCTTTTAATTATGATTCTTAGTTTAAAATGTACACTAATAAAAGAAAAAGTCAAATTCTACACGTTGAGCATAACGTGGTACAACGTTAGAGAAAAAATAATCACTTTAAGATCTCGCGTCTGGACAGAAAGAAGACAATTTCTACCCCCTCCCGCCCCCCGGCCATTTCCCTATTGAAACAATAAGAAAATGGTCAAAGTGTATTCAGGTTTTGATATAATAGAGTGAAAATCGCTTAGCTAACGAAAATACAATATGTAGAAAGCTCACGAGTGTTTCGATTAAGCTTTCCCTGAAGTGCATAAATGTTTATTTGCTTTAAGTTAGTTGGATATTCATATATCTGACTGACTGCTAGTAGGTAATCTGGTTAAGCCTCTAAATTACTGTTTACTTATTCCATATAACGAGGTTTAATCCACTGGGCTTATTGAATTATAACAACTGGTTTTTATAGCTAAAGTCTAAAACCCCTGAATTAGTAAATACACGTAAAAACTGTGATAACGATGAAAGGATTAATCAAAACACATACTTCATGAAAAAATTTCATGAATCATGCGACAAAACTGAAAGTTACATTGCAAACTGGAATTACCACGATAGTATGCATGGTTAGATTCTGGTCCAATGACTTAGGGATAACTGGTTGACCAGGAGACACAATAACCGCATGATTGATTTCTCAGGGTGTGAAATATTCTTAAATTCCTGACACCTACAAGAGCAATACATAGTAGTAATTCGGTCACATTTTAGATTTTCCATGTTTCTATGGTTGGAGGCAAATGACGAAAATCACATCTCATAAGTGTATAATTGGCAGAAGAAAGTGGTATGAGTAATCGGGAAGGTAAAATAGACAAATTTACCAATGATAAGGACAAATTTTTAAACAAGTCTTTTTTATTCTAGAAGTGAAGCGTAATAAATCGATTAGAGGATTACTAGACAAATATGCCGACTTAAGTCACATTCTTTTGTCTACAATATTGGGTCGAACATTTTTTTTAGAATTGTCACTAAATGTTTCACAAACAAATACAGGATGGGTCTATAAAATTTTGATACATGTGTATTAGTGGAAACTGTAACTTTACATAATTTAGATTTGGAAAAATAAAGAGGGTTTGGTCTATAAATTATATATATATATATATAATCCATGCGCGGCTGTTGCACCTAGTAATATCACTAGCTTGTGTTTTCAATACTCGAAGTAGCTGAGAGCTGTTTTACACACATAGGAAAGTGAAGATTGCCTGTTTGGAATCCTCCGGTTGCTAAATAAAGTATAATCAGCACTTTATTCATAGCACAATGATCTATTTGAATAACCAAACACAGATGTAAAATAAAGAGAAATCACAGTAAGTGGAGTAGTCTATGAAATTAAGCTTTATTTCAACTTATCTCATGAAATGAAATAATCTCATTCTATCTCTTTACAGGTACTGGCGGATTAACTTGACCAATATGATCACCAAGTCACAAGACTTAGCATTATAATTTAATTTTGTTTAATATAATAACTCTGAAGGCATGACCAAAAGTCTTTGATCTGGATTTTGTTTTTCTACGTGCCAAAGTTTGCAAACATTTCTGACTAATAACCAGCCACCAATAAACACAAAACCTAATTCTTTAGGATTCAAACATGTACTTTCAACTATTAAACAACAAAAATTTGAAGAAGAGATCTAGATTTCTCAATATAATAAGAGAAAGTAATCAGGCTCTCATAACATTGATGTAGTCAATAGAAACAATTCTTTAATTATTATGGATATATAACTGTAAGGGCTGATGAAGTTTTTGAATGACTAACTGTTAGTACAGAAATAAATAAATGCAATTTCGTTTATTCAGTACAACACTGTTTGCAATGCATAAAATATTTCATTGAATGAAAAGTTAATTTAATGAAAGACACAAATGACAGGAACAAAATATTTCTAATATATAGGAAAACACTTTATGAGTGTTTAATTACAAAATGAATAGAACAATGAAAGTTACTATTTTTATGACAGGAGAATGAATTAGGAAAAAAATAGAACGGGAAGCAAGTGAACAATCAGAAGTAGTAGTGATAATAATAATAATTTCAGAAGACAAACGCGTCCAGATTAGATTAACAATGACAGTAACCATACCCTATGAAAAAATATACATCAATAAGTACGAAGTTCCCAATAGCACAAAGACAATAAACCGTGATATTTCATACAGAAATGCAGTACACTGAAATGTCTGATCGCTTAGCACAGAGCCTACACTGAGAACTTGGGAACAAGTTTACGTTACCGATCCCCGAAGCAAGTGACTGCTTTTTATACCCATTACGATGTGTACAGGTTTTCTGTTTCAAATCTCCCAGCTGCTAACAATCGATAATTAGAGATGTTTGATAGCACGTCTTAAAATCATTACGAATTGCTCAGATGGGATCTTTCCTTATTATTAAAACATAGAACATCTTCACTACTCTTCATTAGATTACTCCATGTTAGACAAACATTTAATCATTGCAGTAACATTACTTCTACTTTGTGTAACTTTGAGTAGTGTGATAAACTTAACTGTTGTACAAAGTTTCGTCTGACCGACTGACTAGTTTTAGCATAGAACTTTGCACAGATATGCAGCATTTCCAGTTGCCACTCTCCCTCCATGTAGCATACAAAGCAAGAGAACAGAGAAGAAGGAGATTCAAGAGAGAAATAATAAACAGAAATGCGAGGCAGAAAGCATAGTAATATGTAAGAACAATAGAGTTTTGTTGGATATGGCAAATCATCACAAAAAGTGAATTCATCTGTGTCATTGGGAACGATTTTGAGCCATACCACCAATTGTCTCCAGCCTTCATTGGTTTTTACCATCCTTGGTACCCCAACCAGGATGTCTACACCTCCCTACATTCATGTGTCAGTTAAAAGTACTTTTGCTGTTAATCGATGATAAATATATGTACATACTCTAGTCTTACAGCAAGTCAAACCTGACCTGAATGAGACACTGGCGATTGTCTCAGTCTTAGATACTTTCATGTCAATAAGCTTGAAAGGGTATATAATCGGATTCAAGTACAGTTATTTGCTAACTGTTAGTTAAGACATAATGCCCTGGCCAGCATAAATTAGAATTAAGTTTTTTAATGAGTTCTTAAAAAAGAAAAGAGTAGTATAAATTAAATGAATTAAATGGGTATAATGCGGATAAAAGTCAATAATTTCCAAGTTGATAGCTAATGGTTTTAAGTTTTGATGATAACATAGTTTACTTCATGCAAAACTGATCTTTAAATTTAATAGGTATCCTTTGGCTCATCACTTCAATGTTTAACTCAATAAATAATACATCTTCGCAATATAGTATAACATGCTTGAATATGAATCAGTGTTGACATGCAAGGATTGGTGATTTTAACTGGTTGCACAGGTTTGAATAGGTGGAAACAAAGGATTGGAACTCAGAACCTTCTGGATGAATTAATCAAGATTATTATTATTATTTAGAAAATAAACCCATGCATGCATAAATAACAGTTAAATAAGTATGTAGCTCAGCTCTCTTATGTCAATTAAAGACGAATTGATGCAATATAGTACTGCTTGAAGCTATTGGCTTTTGCATCAAAACAGGAAGACTTCATTTAGCTGACAAAAGGAAATTTCAAAAAAATACTTGCATCATAATAAACTAGTTTTAACTGTAATACCATAATACGTTAATATTGGGAAATACACATTAACTCTGAGTTGTATATTTTTTGATATAATACATAATTCTGAGACATTCACAATAGAAGTGTATATAAATGTACACCATTTTCTTTAGAGAACACTTTTTTTTCAATTAACAGTCAGTATAATTGTTGTTGTTCACTTACAACGCCTCTGACTTCTTTAGAGAGCAGAAACGAGTAAGCTGATCATTGTTTCCGCAGTAACAGATTCACACACTTGAATATTCCATATTATGGTAACAAAAAAGAATGAGACGAACTACATTAAGTTTATTTGAGATCATAAATACAATACAGAAACTGAAAAACGAATTGGGTAGAGCTAACTGACATGAACATTTTACAAAAGGTGACATTTATAAAATTCATTGTAGAAAAAGAGTACAGACTATAACCTTCAGCAGAGAAATAATGACCTAAATATATTGAATAGTCCAGTATTTGCATGTATATATATATATATATATATTCAGTTTCCTGTTTTCTTTACATGTCATATTCCTAACTGGTGCATACCATATATATTGGTACTAACATAACGAAACTACAAATCTACACCTAACTGCACATTATAAGATGAAGAATGATTACCACAATAGTGGTAGTAAAAACAACGATAGTGAAATTAGAAAGCAGAAATTTGCTTTTGACGTGAATAATCGTAGTAAATAAACTTCAGTTAAACTGCTGTTTTTCAACTTATTTTGAGAAAATTATTGGAATAAAAAGAGGTTGAAGTAACAACACAACAGCAACAACAACAACGTTAACAAAGCATTCAGTGAAATGCAGATAGTTACAGTTGTATCTGTTGGTAAAACGAAACAAAACAACAGGAAGATGAAATATTTTAAAGAAAGTTCAAAACTATTTACATTTCACTCTTATTTACCGAATGTATTTATTTGCTATGATGTATTATTAAATTGATAACTTAAAAATTTTACAACTTTAGTAGAGATAATAGCTGACAAGGAA
Source organism: Trichobilharzia szidati (assembly GCA_944472155.2). Classification (NCBI taxonomy): domain Eukaryota; kingdom Metazoa; phylum Platyhelminthes; class Trematoda; order Strigeidida; family Schistosomatidae; genus Trichobilharzia; species Trichobilharzia szidati. Next base: position 91,005,916 of record OX235279.1, on the reverse strand, counting down.
ATACTACCAAATAATATTAAAAACTGGAAACCATTCGCATCAATCAGTAGTATTCACCAGCTAAAATGAGATGACTCAAATAGCGAACGACTGTGTGTATCATTTGTTTTAGACCAGGGTTATCACTGATGAACATAGGTTGGTTGAACCCAGAGGATAACCGCTCGCATCACCCAAGACAAGCTCATCTATCTAATGAGTTACTTATAAACTGAACCACCTCATCAGAGAAAGTGAACTGTAAATAAACTCGCTAACAGCATTTCTGGACAAAATAAAAAATATGAGGATACGACTTCGTTTTTTACTTTAATCAACCAAACCAAACCTAGCTAAAGAAACAATACATGATTACTATTTTTCAAAGAGTAGAAAATCACAGTCACAAACCTAGTAAATGTTGATTTACACCAGACAGCCAAATGGTTTAGATCAATTGGATTTGCTTATCAATCACTACTGTTTGGTGTAAGACTTTACCAACTATTCATATCACTTAGTAGTGCTTATCTTATAGTAAACACGCAATCTCCAGGGTATTTATTATACTGGGTGGATTAAATCTTCTGGTCTCATTATTTTCCGTAACCACAAGAAATGGCAGTGAACTATCATGCCAAGCCGTACAATCTGCAAATATCTGGTTTCATTCTAGCTGAAATAATGGAGAAAATTTGTAGCTCATGTGGGTGATTTTGACCTACTTATGACCTCCAATGTAGTTGATTTAGTTGAGAAGCTTTCTTCGTCCTTCTAGACGACATCTTTAGCGCAGGCTTTAGTATGAAATGAACGTATTTGAATTCTCCTTGAGTGATATAATTGTATCTCCTGACAACCACTATCATGACTGGTGGTTACCTGATCATTTTTATTGACTTGGAATTTGAAATTTTTTGTCGTGTGATTTATTTTTTATTAGTTGATAAATTTGATCTGTAGCAATGTATTTGTTAATTGCTGATTTACTTGAGTACCAGGCTTGTAGAAATTCCCTGGCATGTTTGGTATTTCCTCTATTTAAATCTTTTACATTATCCCAATCAAATTAGTGTCCGTAATTATCTACATGCATTGATATGAAAAAATATTTTTCATGCCTTTTTACAGCTAATTTGTATTCTTTAATTCGGATTCGAAGAGGACGCCCACTTTGAACGATGTAGTGTGTATGGCAGTTTATACAATATATTTTGTAAATGATATTAATTTTATCTCCCTTTTCTGATGGATCTTTCCGTTTGTACAATGTCTAATGAAGTGATTGTACTGGCTTGTGTGTTATATCTATTTCAAACAGTCTTAACATTCTAGCTATTACTTCAGAGATATTTTTATATGTGGTAGGATGAATTTTCTTGAGGTCTTTGATGACGGTTTCTTGTTGGTGTTATGACTTTAGTTTAAACAGCTTTTGATGACAATGTGAGGGTATTTATTCTTTTTGGACACGGTTGGTAGCTTTTTTCCCTCATTCTTTTCAAAACTGGAGTGCTACAGTGACTTTGAAATCTTTTAAACATTGTCTGCATTTAGTTTCCTTTGTGAGTAATTGGGTTACTACTACTATAGCTGAGTATTTGGTCTGTATGTTTTGATTTTCTATATAATTGTGTTTCCAAATTTCCTGTGTTAGTTCTCTTGATTCAGACGACTATGAATGGATTCTGTGGCCTAATTCTTCTTCTCTTGTGAATTTAATATCTTCAGATATGTTGTTTATTAATTTATGGGTATATTCCAGATAATTTCTTTTAATTATTAAAAATGTATCATCATGTTGTCAAGATGGACGACGAAAGCTTCGCAATTAAATCAACTGGCTTAGAGAATACAACGAAGTCAAAATTCATTTTAGCTGGTTAACAACTTTGAAAGTAATAATTACTGAGAAGCTTTTCATATGTACTTAACCACAATAACTGGGGTACAGTGTGTACAGTTTTAGAAATTACTTTACCTTATGGTATCATGCTGATTATACTATTGATGAAACCAGAAAATGATATAAATTTAAAAAGATATGTTTGACTAACTTATCGACCTGAAACTTCGCACAAAAGTACATCAGCTCATGCTGTCACAACTAAAAAAAGCACACAAAAGTAGGAAAAAGAATTTAATAAAAACGTAATGGATGAAGACTTATAGGAAAGATGACAGATTGCATTACATTAAAGACGTTCCTGTATAAACAGCTGAATAAAACCCCAGTGCTAAATATAAAGCACGTTGGAAGATGTCGCAGGTCATTTTAAATCCGTGCTGCAACTTTGTCCATGAGAGTTAATGCAACTAGGAATTAGTACATACCAACCCAGTAGCACCATCTTATAACTGATAGGTGCATGTCAAATATTGACAGAATTCCGCTCAAATTTTCCAGAAGACTGCTCATTTTTACAGCATCTTCACCGAAAAAGGCATTATCATCAGCTTACTCTACAGCGATAAGATTTCCCTGGTATTGTTCAGTCTCTAAAAAACCGAATTCTAACAGTTACACTCGTCTATATTGAAATTAGATAAAACTGGAGACAGTTGGAATCACGGACTGATACCACTAGTTTTTGTCTCTCCAAATGACAAATCTTCATAGCGTCTTGCACGGCTGCATCAGAGTGCCTTGGTGAGTTAATCATACTTTCTCAGTACCTCCTCTACAACCACATACAGCATGGTAGCTCAGAAAGCAGATAAAGAAAACTTTCTTTGGTGAATTGCCTTTTATTTACTTCATGAATTATTGGGCATTGTCAGCGTTTTAGGCACACTTAATTATTCTGAAATTTGAAATATTGGTGACGCTTCTACTGGTAAGTAAAGCAACCATGACGTTAATATTTCTACTATTAAAGCTTGGATATTAACAGACCTCAAGTATACTAATTTATTTCGTTTTGCAACAGTGCCACTGGAAATCATAGGAAAATGAAAAAAATATATATTTTAGTTCGGAACTTTAATTTATTTCTAATGGAGAATATTGTGTAAAAGATTCCCAGTTGACATCTTTAGTTAAAATGATCACGTCATATTGGAAGAGACAGATAAATTGTAGAAAAACATTAGCAGCCTTTTTATGAAGGAACTAATAATCATCTGTTATGCATGAAAACTTAGTCTAATTTACTATGAAGTATTTGACATTAAGGCATGTTAATATTTTGAGTTATTTCCTGCTTAATTATGAAGACAATTATTGCCTTATTAGTGTATTATGAAACAAGTGACAAATGTAAAGCAAACGAGAAATGATTGAAATTTTAGGTTGTAGTACTTATCTATGTATATAACCTGATGGATTTTAGAGGCAATGAGTTTTTCTGAGTATTAATGACGAAGCCATATTTTAAAAATGAAAAAAAAGTGATTTTTAAGCAAAGAATACTACTTCCAATTAAATCGGTCTCAGGTTTTACTTCACATGCTATTGAGCTATCAGGCATTTTACTACTTGTCTGTCTTAGTTGTTTAAGTAAACATCCAGTGGACTCTGTAAGTGAAATTCTCATCTTACAGTTAAGTTTTTGATTTTCTTGAATGTATTCAAGAATACATAAGCGTATTTTAAAGTGTACAAAGCTGACACCACATATCTTTGGCTGTTGATACTGGCCAAAATGAATTCAAAGGTGTTGTAGCTTTATGTGATAACTTTATCCAACGTTTCACTCTTAAACACCAAAAGTATAAGAAGATGCATATCATATTTCCTAATAATTCTCATACATAACCACTCCAACACTCATAACAAATTACTGTCGAATTGTTCAACCACGCAAAATGAAAAAAGTGATTCATTAAAACAAAATTAAGAAATATGGTATACAGTGTCTACCAGATGACAGACAGAAGTAAGAAAATATTTCCTCAGAATTGTAAAAGCTGACAACTACTTATTAGTGAAATTACTGTTGGGAAAAATTCAGTCCTACAAGTTGAAAAAGGTATAACGCACATTATAGTAATATTAATAATAACCAAGTGTTTCACTTTGACTTACGTTCCTTATTAATTTCCATATGTCTCCATGATCCTGATTTCTGATCTTTTCTTGAGCGCCTCATTTTATAACCACTGCAGGTACTGCACAAATGGCACAGTAAACGTATCACTTTGCACAAGTTTTGTTCTTATATAAAGACAGTTGGATTAGTGTCTTTCGTTGTCGAAATCATACAACACTAAAATTCCTTTCAGACAGTATAGAATATCTGGTACTGTTGATCATATTTTTATGTAGTAGTTTATTAATAATGTTATCTATCTTATACAACATAATTTCTGTAATAAAAAGGAGAACAAGAAATAGAGGTCATTAAAAAAATAATAATAACCACTCACTTGAATATTATATGTAAATTATAACAAAAAAAAAAGAAATGCAGAATAACTTCTATAATTTTATGCTTTTATACGTTTAAAAGCAAGTTTTAAGGTCCATAAAAATTCGTTAGGATATTCACTTTTAACCATAATACATTCAAAAATACGAAACGCAAATATTTTACACAGGTTTCTTTTTACCAATGAAATGTTTCATCTTTCCGTACTTATTAAATCAAACGGTTCCTAACTTTTCTAAGAAATCAAGAAGTAACTTATCGTAGTACCTAAAGTACGGAGGCTTCTGCAATAAGAGTTTATAAACCCACTCTCTGTGTATGAAAGAAAATCATGGTTACTTTGAATTAGCTATAGTAATATCTTTCTTTTAACCTCCCCTAGTTAACTAGCTTGCTAGTTTTCTAGCTGGTCCCAACTCGGGTAAAGCTGGAGGGTTGGATGTGGGGCTAGCAAACCCACATCACTAAAACTATCAAACCTCTAAAGAAACTTCAACGCACAGAAAGTACATTAAAAGTACAAAAACTTCAAAGAACAATCTTATTCTTTGATCAAATCGGAGAGGCGAAACGACACAACGGGCTCTTGAAAGCCTTCGCGAAGCCAGTCATCTAGCCAATGTGTCTTCTCTAGATGAAAGCGAGAATACGAATGGGGACGTGGAATGTTCATACAATTTACGAGACTCGGGAGGGTGTCCAGGTAGCCAAAGAAATGTGAAGATATGGCATAGAAGTGCTCGGAATCTGCGAGAGCAGACGAAATGGAAGTGGATTGTGAAAATTGTCAACTGGAGAGTCAGTAATCTACTCCAGTCTGGTCATCCAGACGACAACCACGAGCACACTGCGGAAGCGAGTGGTTATCATGATATCACCAGTGGTATCCAAAGCTCTGATGCAGTGGGAACCAACTTCCTCCTGCGTGATAATGACAGCAAGATTCCACTCAAAAGGTAGGAAGGAGGGTCACAATTATCCAATGCTATACACAGTGCTACAAAAAAAGGAAGAATTTTACACACAACTACAAACACTAACCGAGAACACTACGAATCCTGACATCAAAATCCTCATGGGCGATATGCATGCCAGCCAAACTGAGAGCAGACAATACAGGAAGAGAAGTCATCATGGGTCGACAGGCTCTCGCTCGGAGAAATGAATGAGAATGGGGAATTATTCTCAGACTTCTGTGCTTTCAATGACCTACTGACCGTAGGCAGCGTGTACAAGCACAAGGATACACACAAAGTAACATGGATTTCGCCTGACAGACACACCACAAGCCAGATAGATTGCATACCAATGTTGCTCAGGGAAGTGGAGACGTAGCTAGTCTGCTGGATACAAAGTCGAGAAGGGGAGAAGATGTAGACTTGGACCATTATCTAGCTCAAGAAACCTTCAAGGTGAAACTGAAATCCATGAAAACCAATGGAGACAGGCCACTATTCAAGTTCAACATTCAGAAACTGAAGGACAGAACTACAAGTGGCACCCGCACTACAGATCAAATCAGAGCAAAGTCGGAAACACTATGTGTTATCAACGAGGAAACCTGCGTGAAAGAACATTAGAACTCACTGTCTGAATGCGATATTCAAATAAACGTGTACAACTGTCCTAGGAAAAATGACTCTCAATGAACACCCATCTGGTAGCATATAGAAGACAGAAGAGGAGGATGTTGGAAGAGAAGATGACTCAATGCAAAGATGAACAACAGAGGGAGAAGCTGATTTCAATGTGCACCACACTAAATAAAGAAATGAAGAAGAGTGCTAGGAAAAACAAAACGACAATTCTATGACACACTGGCTAACAACTGGAGCAGAACAGACAAGTAGCAGGTAAAAGAGATGTAAGGAAATTATATCAGATAACCAGGTCTCTATCGGGGAAGAGATCAACACAGTAGAAATCTGGAGATGCTCAAGGGGACCTGATTACCAGGGGGGAGAAACAAATAATCACTTCAAATTGATCACTTCAAAGAATTCTTGAATCGATAACCACCTGCAACTCAGCGAGAAATGCCACCAACAGCACGCACAGAACTGCTTGCCAGTAGAAACCAATCCTCCAACGAAATCAGAAATCCTAAATGCGATCAAGCTACTGAAGGCCAGCCGGGAAAGCAGCAGGACCAGACGGAATCCCCCCCTGAAGCACTGAAAACAGACCGAGAGACTGCGGCAGTTGTGCTCACTTCATTAATACAAAAAGTTTGGAAAAAAGAAAAGACACCTACCGATTGGAAGAAAGGCTGGCTACCTCGTCAAGCTGCTGAAGAAAGGCGACTTAGGCCTGTGCGAAAACTGAAGTCGCATCATCCTAGAGCGAATAAAGGATGCACTGGATACAGAACTCCGACCACCACCCAGAACAAGCTGGCTGGATTCAGAAAGGACAAATCGTCTGCTGATCACATTGCAACTCTACGCGTCGTCATCACACAACAAAGCACAGAATGGCAGTCAAACCTCCCCCTGCCTCAACTTCATCGAATTCGAAAAGGCCTCCAACAAACAGACGTAATTTTGAAACTACTTCAACACTACAGAGTGTAGTGCTCAAGTCTTTATCAACCTCATTCAACAGCTGGCTATATGGTAGTGCTACGTGTCAGCTGATTCACAACAGAAAACTCGATGAGGCGTTCAAAGTGCATACAGGAGTAATACAAGGCTGCCCACATACCATCACTGGTGGTATTCTTAATTGTGGTACTCAACTGGATTATGAGTCAGATTGTATGTGGGAGTCAGAAGACAGAAATATGTTGGAATGGCTGACAGGAAGACTCTAGAAGATCTGGATTTCGTGTGTGGATGATTTATATCTAATGTCACACAAACTCGAAGACACACAGGTGAAAACCAACAAACTGGCAGAAGAGGTGAGGTAGACACTGAAGACAGGACTCCAGGTGAACATGGAGAAGGTGGAGGTGATGAAGAATAACAACGAACAGCAGCAGCAGAAACAACAACAACCAGCACCAATCACCATCAACGAGAGAGATTTAACAGAGGCTGCCTCCTTCACTTATCCAGCCGGGAAGGAACGTTTCAACTACAGGTGGATGACACGGATGAAGATGTCAAAGCAGGCAAGAATCGTAAAGGCAAGATACGCCTTCATCAACCGGAATCCAGTTTGGGAATCCTCTGCACTCAGCCTACATAAGAGACAGGATTGGCATTTTTAACACCACTGTCAAGTCGGTAAGTTCTTCTATACGGGTGAGATACTTGGCCTGCGTGTCACGCAAAGGATTTCCAACAGGTCACTGCAGACTTTCATCAACATCTGCCTTCTCTAGCTTCATCGTGAAGATCAAATAGCCGACCAGAAAGAATTATTAACAAGGAACTGTGGGAACAAAGCGGCCAAGAGGCGATCGCTTAACAAATATGTAAGAGAAAATGGAGATGGATCGGGCATACATTGAGGAGACTGTCGAATGACATCGCGCGCCAGGCCATTGCTTGGAATCCAAATGGGAAACGACGAGAGGGTTCTCGGTACAAGGGTGACATGGAGGAGACTGTATGAGGAAGAGATGAGATTTTGGGCAATCGTAGACCCAGGTGGAGAGGACGGCAGAAAATAGAAGGAAAAGGAGATGTGTTGTTGAAGCCCTATGTTCCACTCAGAACCCAAGGGAACAATAATAATATCTTTCTTTTACTTATTAGCTGTTATTATAATTATTTTATTCCATCTCCGATTAATATTTTTGTCTCAGTTAAAACTATCTTTTGTAAATACCATTATCTTAACTCATTATTATTATTATTTATTCCGTTTTCAATTCCTAACGCTTTCAAGTTCTTTCTCTAATAACTAGTTGTTCATTATAGTGGCATACCTGAACCGTGATCCACTTTAGTTTAATCGCTTCTAGTCGTTTCCCATGGTTGATTCAATGTATTTTATTTATTCATCAGTTATATATCTCCCGATGTTTCTAATACTATATAAATTAGTATCAGAAATTCAACTAAAGTCGAATGAAGATGCACTGTATTACTTGAAAAATAATAAGGACTCATGTATTTTTCAACAATAAGTGAAATATAACGTCTCGTACCTACAGATTTTATGCACTGATTATCATGAAACGTAAAATAAGCAAGCTATTTTCAATTAACGACACTAACATGAATATGCTTCCTTGGTGAACAAGAATTATTTTTAAACATGAAGTATATCAGATAAAGTGAATGATGAAACAAAGGAGATATTCCAAGAATTTTTGATGTTTGACATAAACGACTTCTGTATATGCATATACAGCAATTTTTTTCAAAAAAAAAACCAGTAAATCATGCTGTTGTAGTGTACAGTTTTACTTGTTGAAGTTGGTTACAAAATACGCTAAGTAGATTCCAATCTACAACACATGATGGGAGAAAGATTAACGCAAACCAATTCATTAACCCCAAATAACGATGAAAATCAGTGAACCACAAAAAGAGATAACCGAACAATTAATCAAAATATTATGTAATGTAGAAATGAACATTGTCTATAACATTTTGTTTATGATATTGAAGACAGTGTTGTTAAAGTGATTTTAAATAATCTAATTATTGAAAAATTGGTTTCCAATGCCAATAAAAGTCGTGCCTATTTGCCGACGCAAATCATCCTTATGACTGTCAAAAACTCTTAAATGACTTTAATTACAATTAATGTTTTCTCTTCACGCGCATGTATGTTGACTCGGATTGACTACGTCTGAGTTGAAAAGAAAAAATATACCGGGTGCCTAACAAAATACTGCACAAATGGCACAGTAAACGTATCACTTTGCACAAGTTTTGTTCTTATATAAAGACAGTTGGATTAGTGTCTTTCGTTGTCGAAATCATACAACACTAAAATTCCTTTCAGACAGTATAGAATATCTGGTACTGTTGATCATATTTTTATGTAGTAGTTTATTAATAATGTTATCTATCTTATACAACATAATTTCTGTAATAAAAAGGAGAACAAGAAATAGAGGTCATTAAAAAAATAATAATAACCACTCACTTGAATATTATATGTAAATTATAACAAAAAAAAAAGAAATGCAGAATAACTTCTATAATTTTATGCTTCTATACGTTTAAAAGCAAGTTTTAAGGTCCATAAAAATTCGTTAGGATATTCACTTTTAACCATAATACATTCAAAAATACGAAACGCAAATACTTTACACAGGTTTCTTTTTACCAATGAAATGTTTCATCTTTCCGTACTTATTAAATCAAACGGTTTCTAACTTTTCTAAGAAATCAAGAAGTAACTTATCGTAGTACCTAAAGTACGGAGGCTTCTGAAATAAGAGTTTATAAACCCATTCTCTGTGTATGAAAGAAAATCATGGTTACTTTGAATTAGCTATAGTAATATCTTTCTTTTAATCTCCCCTAGTTAACTAGCTTGCTAGTTTTCTAGCTGGTCCCAACTCGGGTAAAGCTGGAGGGTTGGATGTGGGGCTAGCAAACCCACATCACTAAAACTATCAAACCTCTAAAGAAACTTCAACGCACAGAAAGTACATTAAAAGTACAAAAACTTCAAAGAACAATCTTATTCTTTGATCAAATCGGAGAGGCGAAACGACACAACGGGCTCTTGAAAGCCTTCGCGAAGCCAGTCATCTAGCCAATGTGTCTTCTCTAGATGAAAGCGAGAATACGAATGGGGACGTGGAATGTTCATACAATTTACGAGACTCGGGAGGGTGTCCAGGTAGCCAAAGAAATGTGAAGATATGGCATAGAAGTGCTCGGAATCTGCGAGAGCAGACGAAATGGAAGTGGATTGTGAAAATTGTCAACTGGAGAGTCAGTAATCTACTCCAGTCTGGTCATCCAGACGACAACCACGAGCACACTGCGGAAGCGAGTGGTTATCATGATATCACCAGTGGTATCCAAAGCTCTGATGCAGTGGGAACCAACTTCCTCCTGCGTGATAATGACAGCAAGATTCCACTCAAAAGGTAGGAAGGAGGGTCACAATTATCCAATGCTATACACAGTGCTACAAAAAAAGGAAGAATTTTACACACAACTACAAACACTAACCGAGAACACTACGAATCCTGACATCAAAATCCTCATGGGCGATATGCATGCCAGCCAAACTGAGAGCAGACAATACAGGAAGAGAAGTCATCATGGGTCGACAGGCTCTCGCTCGGAGAAATGAATGAGAATGGGGAATTATTCTCAGACTTCTGTGCTTTCAATGACCTACTGACCGTAGGCAGCGTGTACAAGCACAAGGATACACACAAAGTAACATGGATTTCGCCTGACAGACACACCACAAGCCAGATAGATTGCATACCAATGTTGCTCAGGGAAGTGGAGACGTAGCTAGTCTGCTGGATACAAAGTCGAGAAGGGGAGAAGATGTAGACTTGGACCATTATCTAGCTCAAGAAACCTTCAAGGTGAAACTGAAATCCATGAAAACCAATGGAGACAGGCCACTATTCAAGTTCAACATTCAGAAACTGAAGGACAGAACTACAAGTGGCACCCGCACTACAGATCAAATCAGAGCAAAGTCGGAAACACTATGTGTTATCAACGAGGAAACCTGCGTGAAAGAACATTAGAACTCACTGTCTGAATGCGATATTCAAATAAACGTGTACAACTGTCCTAGGAAAAATGACTCTCAATGAACACCCATCTGGTAGCATATAGAAGACAGAAGAGGAGGATGTTGGAAGAGAAGATGACTCAATGCAAAGATGAACAACAGAGGGAGAAGCTGATTTCAATGTGCACCACACTAAATAAAGAAATGAAGAAGAGTGCTAGGAAAAACAAAACGACAATTCTATGACACACTGGCTAACAACTGGAGCAGAACAGACAAGTAGCAGGTAAAAGAGATGTAAGGAAATTATATCAGATAACCAGGTCTCTATCGGGGAAGAGATCAACACAGTAGAAATCTGGAGATGCTCAAGGGGACCTGATTACCAGGGGGGAGAAACAAATAATCACTTCAAATTGATCACTTCAAAGAATTCTTGAATCGATAACCACCTGCAACTCAGCGAGAAATGCCACCAACAGCACGCACAGAACTGCTTGCCAGTAGAAACCAATCCTCCAACGAAATCAGAAATCCTAAATGCGATCAAGCTACTGAAGGCCAGCCGGGAAAGCAGCAGGACCAGACGGAATCCCCCCCTGAAGCACTGAAAACAGACCGAGAGACTGCGGCAGTTGTGCTCACTTCATTAATACAAAAGGTTTGGAAAAAAGAAAAGACACCTACCGATTGGAAGAAAGGCTGGCTACCTCGTCAATCTGCTGAAGAAAGGCGACTTAGGCCTGTGCGAAAACTGGAGTAGAATCATTCTCTTGTCCACGCCAAGTAAAATACTAAGTCGCATCATCCTAGAGCGAATAAAGGATGCACTGGATACAGAACTCCGACCACCACCCAGAACAAGCTGGCTGGATTCAGAAAGGACAAATCGTCTGCTGATCACATTGCAACTCTACGCGTCGTCATCACACAACAAAGCACAGAATGGCAGTCAAACCTCCCCCTGCCTCAACTTCATCGAATTCGAAAAGGCCTCCAACAAACAGACGTAATTTTGAAACTACTTCAACACTACAGAGTGTAGTGCTCAAGTCTTTATCAACCTCATTCAACAGCTGGCTATATGGTAGTGCTACGTGTCAGCTGATTCACAACAGAAAACTCGATGAGGCGTTCAAAGTGCATACAGGAGTAATACAAGGCTGCCCACATACCATCACTGGTGGTATTCTTAATTGTGGTACTCAACTGGATTATGAGTCAGATTGTATGTGGGAGTCAGAAGACAGAAATATGTTGGAATGGCTGACAGGAAGACTCTAGAAGATCTGGATTTCGTGTGTGGATGATTTATATCTAATGTCACACAAACTCGAAGACACACAGGTGAAAACCAACAAACTGGCAGAAGAGGTGAGGTAGACACTGAAGACAGGACTCCAGGTGAACATGGAGAAGGTGGAGGTGATGAAGAATAACAACGAACAGCAGCAGCAGAAACAACAACAACCAGCACCAATCACCATCAACGAGAGAGATTTAACAGAGGCTGCCTCCTTCACTTATCCAGCCGGGAAGGAACGTTTCAACTACAGGTGGATGACACGGATGAAGATGTCAAAGCAGGCAAGAATCGTAAAGGCAAGATACGCCTTCATCAACCGGAATCCAGTTTGGGAATCCTCTGCACTCAGCCTACATAAGAGACAGGATTGGCATTTTTAACACCACTGTCAAGTCGGTAAGTTCTTCTATACGGGTGAGATACTTGGCCTGCGTGTCACGCAAAGGATTTCCAACAGGTCACTGCAGACTTTCATCAACATCTGCCTTCTCTAGCTTCATCGTGAAGATCAAATAGCCGACCAGAAAGAATTATTAACAAGGAACTGTGGGAACAAAGCGGCCAAGAGGCGATCGCTTAACAAATATGTAAGAGAAAATGGAGATGGATCGGGCATACATTGAGGAGACTGTCGAATGACATCGCGCGCCAGGCCATTGCTTGGAATCCAAATGGGAAACGACGAGAGGGTTCTCGGTACAAGGGTGACATGGAGGAGACTGTATGAGGAAGAGATGAGATTTTGGGCAATCGTAGACCCAGGTGGAGAGGACGGCAGAAAATAGAAGGAAAAGGAGATGTGTTGTTGAAGCCCTATGTTCCACTCAGAACCCAAGGGAACAATAATAATATCTTTCTTTTACTTATTAGCTGTTATTATAATTATTTTATTCCATCTCCTATTAATATTTTTGTCTCAGTTAAAACTATCTTTTGTAAATACCATTATCTTAACTCATTATTATTATTATTGTTATTCCGTTTTCAATTCCTAACGCTTTCAAGTTCTTTCTCTAATAACTAGTTGTTCATTATAGTGGCATACCTGAACCGTGATCCACTTTAGTTTAATCGCTTCTAGTCGTTTCCCATGGTTGATTCAATGTATTTTATTTATTCATCAGTTATATATCTCCCGATGTTTCTAATACTATATAAATTAGTATCAGAAATTCAACTAAAGTCGAATGAAGATGCACTGTATTACTTGAAAAATAATAAGGACTCATGTATTTTTCAACAATAAGTGAAATATAACGTCTCGTACCTACAGATTTTATGCACTGATTATCATGAAACGTAAAATAAGCAAGCTATTTTCAATTAACGACACTAACATGAATATGCTTCCTTGGTGAACAAGAATTATTTTTAAACATGAAGTATATCAGATAAAGTGAATGATGAAACAAAGGAGATATTCCAAGAATTTTTGATGTTTGACATAAACGACTTCTGTATATGCATATACAGCAATTTTTTTCAAAAAAAAAACCAGTAAATCATGCTGTTGTAGTGTACAGTTTTACTTGTTGAAGTTGGTTACAAAATACGCTAAGTAGATTCCAATCTACAACACATGATGGGAGAAAGATTAACGCAAACCAATTCATTAACCCCAAATAACGATGAAAATCAGTGAACCACAAAAAGAGATAATCGAACAATTAATCAAAATATTATGTAATGTAGAAATGAACATTGTCTATAACATTTTGTTTATGATATTGAAGACAGTGTTGTTAAAGTGATTTTAAATAATCTAATTATTGAAAAATTGGTTTCCAATGCCAATAAAAGTCGTGCCTATTTGCCGACGCAAATCATCCTTATGACTGTCAAAAACTCTTAAATGACTTTAATTACAATTAATGTTTTCTCTTCACGCGCATGTATGTTGACTCGGATTGACTACGTCTGAGTTGAAAAGAAAAAATATACCGGGTGCCTAACAAAATACCAAAATCGTCGAAGCACCGCTTGCTCCAAACAGCAGAGGCTATTGCAATTCACTTCAAACAACCAGTGCTCTGTGTCCAAAAGAAACAAGTCCAGCCCCTACTACTGCCCTGGCCCTCAGTAGAGACTATAAACTAATGAATTTGTACTATTACCTTTCCTAATTCTCCTGACATTCAGTTTATTTTATGTTGATGCTGTTCAGCTGTAATTTATCAATATTATTGATTTGATGTTATTTAAACATTAATGTCGTTCATAAGACTAATTCATTCATTCATTATAATGTATATATAATTGTAGAACCTGGTGATGAATTTATCGAAAAGAGTTCTCTTTGTTCCGTGTCTATTCTTTTGAAAATTTTAATGGGCATTTTTAATCAATTAAAGAAAAAATTAGTGAACATAAGTTATGGAGTGACATGACTTGTAAAAAAACAATCAACTGGTCAATCAGAAGCAAGAGATTAATTTGATCGATTCTACAGGTAGACATATTTATTATTATCATCATTATTCCCTGGAACATAAGGCTTCAACACAAATTTGGTCGCATCTTCTGATCCTTCTTAAACAGAAACATATCAAACAACTTTGCGACAAATACAGTTTACTATTTAGTATCAAAGGTATAGTTTTAGAAGTACAATTCAACCGAAAATTCAATTTTAGATAATTATACAGTGGTCTGCAATCGATTCAATCACTTAAAATGACGTTGAATTCAGCAATACGTAAGCTTTGATCATGGTGTTGAAAGTTTGACTACTATTCAGTTATTCCAGCAAACAAATTTCAGTACAAACGTAAAAATCCAAAACGAGAAGCCACCACTTTACTGAAGGTGGGATACAACATGAAAGTAATGGTATTCATTGCATTGATAATAATAATAATAATGGAAACATCCATTATTGTCTGAAAGGTTCAGAAGTTAGGTTTAAGGCTTTCTTGGTGACTGATTCCTAATATCCAGTGGAAAAATCAATGTCTGAACCTTCGAAATCAATATTTCTAAGGATAGAAAAATAACCCAAATGCAGAAGATGGACCAGTAAACAGTGACATGATTCTTATTTATGCCACATACTTACAATCAACTAGATAAATATTATTTAGACCGAATATATATACATATTTCAAAGTTATGGTGTTTTTGCACCCTAAGGTAACCGGACTTCTAGTATAAGTAAAAGTGGATGACTTTCACAATGGTTTTATTCAAAGAACCTTTGTAGATCATAACACACTAAACAGATGTGGCATTCTAGCTCGAACCACACTAATGGTGTGTAAAATCATATCAGTGGTTTCCAAGGATTCAGTTTTACAATTTCCTGCAAAAAGGTTATAGGTGATAAAATGAAAACAACAATATTCCAAATCAAAACGTTAGTGAGAAATTGTGACATCAAATCTGTGGTTTTTCAATCAGAACTTTTAAAGTCCCAAATAAGAGCAATACGGCTGTCCACTGATCAATAGTGTACATTAATTTTGTACGCAACCTCAAATTGTCTTGAAAAGTATCTTTGAAATTTATCGATTTCCAATGAATTTTCCTACTAAAAAAATGATTTTCGGTTTGTATGCACGATTACAACTAGTAACAGTGTAACAGTAGAAGACAAGACACGGAAGCCAAAGTATATTTTTCATTGATCAGACCTCTGTTTATGTATATATATACATATAATATATATATATAATATATATATATAGTTTATATTCTTCAACCAATCACTGAGCGTGTGACTTTGGTTTACATTGAACGACATGAAATAGAATGTCCAAATATACATAGTATTCTGTTGCTAATGCAGTAATAAACTGTAGGAACACATTGTCTGTATCACTAGGATAACAGAAGAAGCCTCTCTATGCTATATAAAGTGGTAATGACAATTTTTGTGGAAAATCTTTTGCATGTACATGTACATGTTTTTGTAAGGAACCATTTTATTGAGAAGAAAAGGAAGCAGTTTCACTTCTTCCCCTTATATCGTTGTATTTGGCCATGAGTTATCAAACTAATACCCCAATGTATACTAATATACTAGTCATAAGTAGGAAACCGTTATCATGGAAATAAAATTATGTAGTAAGATTCCAGATTAGAACTTCGCCACTGTGGTAGAGTATAATTCCACCACAGAGTAAATTTATTTGGTAAGAGCACACAGTGAAGAGTATTATTTACTAGTAATAAGTACTAAGTAGTTAATAAATAGTAGATAATATTGTGTCACTGTGTTTTTATCAAATAAATTTACTCTAGTATTTGCAAATACACGAAACAGATAGACTGGATTATCTTGAACCAATCTTAGTTTTGCAGTTAAAGATATTGAAGAAATTGACCAGCATTTACAGACTTCAAGCTAGAAACTTCGGATTTCGGTATGTAGAAAATTAAATATGAAATATATAACGAATTTCTTCAAGTAATTAAAAAATTCAAATCCAGTATTTTCTACTGATTCACAGTTAGATACTTGACGCGGGAACACGTCTGTTTAACATTTGGATTCATAAAAGTTCAACTTCAACATTAATCACTGGTAAGAAAAATATTTATGAAGTACTGGCTTCATTCAATACAGTCAAGCTGTAAAAACGTTGGCTATATATAGTTTAGTATATAAACCAATTAATTTTAGTACAAAGTTTTTGACTGATAGTTTTATTAGTTTCACAACAGAAGTTTTGGTATCAATCTACGCTTCATCTTTATTCCTAATTCACGAGGAAATGTAGTCAACATTTTATGGATTTCTCGACCGTATCTGAATAATATTCACAATAATTAATTTATTGCTGTAAGTTCTGTTTCTTCAATGCATGACCGACAGATTGTCTCTTCGACTGTCCAAGCTTCGAGACCAAAACAAACCAACTGGACAATTAATTACAGATGGAGTTTGAAATTATCTAGGCTTTTATTTTCCCAGCTTTGTTTACTAATCTTCTTCAACACTGAACTGATCTAATTGTCAGAATGCAAATAGTCCTCAGAATAAAAATTCCTGTCCATTTGTCCTAGTTATCAGTCACATATGCTTCGATAATTTTGTTTATTCTTTTCATAAGTGTAACAACTCTTTCTTCATTTCTCGTTTACACAAAAAATAAATAATGAAATTCATTCACATTATTTTTATGTATGAAAATTTCTAAGCAGAATAATTGTTTTTTATTAGTATTTTTAATTATCTTTTACTCATAAACTGTGTAAAGTGAAAATCATGGTTATTTCTGTTTCTATCATATGATTATTGAGGCACACTAATTCAGAAACAGTAAAGACTGTGTCTTTCAACTGGATTAGAAAACAAAATTATAAATATACAACTTATGGTTCTCATTTTTGTTATAAGTTATGCTACTAAATGATATGAAATCAAGACATCTAATCAGTACCTGAAAATAATTAGAATAAGGTGACCTAAAAAGTAGATACTTGCTATTTTTCTCTTTTTATGAAACCTGAAATGATTGATAAATTAGTAGTGTTTGTAGTTTTGTCTAACATGAAGTTATATTACACAAAGTTATATGAATTGATCGCCAAATGATAACCGATCCAGCTGTCTAGCCTTAGATATGCTTTCAACAAAATCCACCAACCATTTATGGCCACTATTCTATGTAATATGATGTACACTTCTTTTGACGTAAGATATAAGGAGAATTCAGTTAACTGAAAACAACAGACTTGTGTTTCATACTTGTTAGAAGTTAGTAACAAAAGACATTTCGAATCTTAAAAGAATTCATGTTTGTTTTGAGTTGGTGACCTGTATCAGTCAACGATGAAGTCAGCTGCTGGCATGAACGGCTTCTGGCAGTCTTTTGGGTTCAGCATTGAATAAGTTAGAACCTTCGGATTTGCTGAAGACTATAGATATTGTTTGTAAAAAAAAGAGCAAAACTTGGGTCTGAGGCCTTCTGGTTAGCAACTTTTCCTAAAATCTATGCTATAGTTTACATTATGTAAGCCAAATCAAACATTTTTCAGCAGCATAATAAATAACTGTTACAAAAATAGTAAAAGATAGTCAGCGATACGACACAATGAACTAGAGATGTCAGATGCTTAGGCGGATTTCACTAAATATGAGAAAACAGGACCTAGATTACACCCAAAAAGGTAACAAAAGTTGTTTCGATGGTCCCAAATATTTCACAGATACAATAAGACGAATCCGTCACCGGTGACATTTAAAGTTGAAAGAACAACTTTTATTGATTCCACTTGAATGTAGCTTTGTTATCAGTTATTTCCTTGCGCCTGAGTATTTCAGCAAAATATGTATTAATGTACTTCCTAAGTGTCATAATTTTTCTCAAATGCCATCAAATGTATACTAAAGGATGAGGAAGGTAAGGAAATTAGAATGTTTATCAAATGAGACAGGAGATTTGGATGAAGACGAGGTGAATAAGTATTCATTCATTGAATTTCAATCATTATTCTCCACTGCATCCTCAACTTTGATTAGGAAGATTGCGCTGCCATATATAGTTCAAACTATCGTTCCGAAACTGAAGGTTTGGAATTCTACCTTGTTTTAATGACGTGATGTCTAGTGTAATTCCACGCTGAGCGAAAATCTATCAGGGTATGAGGCAATTACATGCTTTAACCTACGGAGTGACAGTTTGTAAATATGTATTTAGGGGCCACTAATTTTACTGCCTTTTAGGTCAGTAAATAGGCTGGCACACGGCTTTACATTAATCCTAACTGTAGATTTTTCGAACTAAGAACAGTCTGGTATACTCTGACTCTATTCCATGAACAAGAGTAGTTAAAACCTGTAACAGAAACTTCACCAAAGGAATAACGCATTTAACCTAACACTGCCTAAAACCATATGTATTATATGACCGGTGGTCAAATTATCACATCTTACATAATTCCTCTTAATTTTTATTTTTGCCGCGACTAAATAAACACTGCACCACATATTCGACTCCTACCATTCATACAGATTTGATTATGGTGTGAAAGTGTGTTCTTAAGATGACCGTGAAATACAGTAAGTTAATGGCCACTTCTACTCCCAAAATCTAGAATTATTAGCCATTAGGGTTGTAAATAGCAATCAGGGCCATGCGCGGTAACAGATATTCAGCAAATAAATATCACATTTATCTGAGAGTGAAATTTATCACAGAGATAAAAAGTTTATTAAATCCCTCAAAAAATTTACACCACTTGACCAATTTTATGATCATTAAAAAATTGAGTTATTCATGAAATTGCAGTAAGGTCTGGAGAATCCATTAAAAGCCTACATTTAATGCTTGTCGAAGCGTAAATCAGAGATATCATTGTAAACAAGACTGCCGTTTTCTGCATCCTTATTCATAGAACCTTTCAAAGGACTTTTAATTCTATAATTCTTTGCAAATAAACTCTTTGAAGATTAAAATTCGATTGTTACTAATTCCGAGTGACTTTTGGTATTTCTCAAAATAGGCGTTCATAGAAAATCAGTTAAAAATAGGTAACTAGTAGGTCAAAATATCAGTACAAAAGGAAGATACCAGCAAAAAAGTTTCTGAACTGTTAAAAGTGGTTAAATCCAATTGTTGTTGTTCAAATAACCTAAATCACTAAGAAATATTTTCCAATAATAAATAATAACACCCGACAATCATGAACAAATGCTCTGGGAAGATAACGGTGCCAACGGTTGAAGCATTAAACCAACCATACCTCTATGTGGAACGCAAGTAGCACTGACAGTGACCATCAAATCACTGTAGAACAGAAACCACACGAGTTATACATAATATCAGGTCTCTCCTATGACAGATGAAAATTTCCATGGTGATTCATTTTAAGCGATAATGAAAAGTAATTATTATGCTTCCTGAAAGTAGCACGTTTCCTGTCTTTGCGCAACTAAAAGAAACTTTTTACAGCAATAAAGACTCTTATTCTCTTTTGTGCGATTAACCTTATCTTAGTCGTTTCACTACAATGCAGATATATCTGCCAAGTACTATGGTAGACCTGTGTGGAAATTTGATTATATAACTAAAAAGATTCAAATATTGCGGAAGTAGTGAGTTATAATCAGAACAAAGGACATGAAAATTCTAAACTTAAAAGAAGAATGCCCAAGCACTATTGCTAAATTTTTATAGGAGCCCGAAAAAGATAAAAGAGACTTTTTGTATCATAGAGCAGGACATGTAATGTAAATCCATGGATATACTAGACTAATCTTGTCCCATTGAAAGACGAAGGGACGTTTTCATCAAAAGTGCTCACTAAGTTTCTATTCCTGTAAGAAGACAGCTTCAGGTTAAAATGCAACACCCTATTAGGGAAACATGTGATTTCACTTTCCAAATTTGTGGAATGAATAACACCAAAAATACGATCAGTATCTAATTCTGGCGCAGGTTTTGAAGCACTAAAACGAAAAGGATAACTAAAATATTGTGATATCTGCCAAAATATTTGATCAAATAACACTCACGAAAAATAACAACGACCTACCAGTTCGTGTTGCATATTCAAACTAGTGGAAATAAAGTCAAACAAACAAACAAATTTTACGTTCAATTATTTAAGAGAGTAACTTATTGTTCTCAGCGCTAAATTGTGCTGGTGACATTTCAACAAATGCTTCAAATGCTGTATCTTTAACATCTCTTACTGTAGACGGTTTACAGATTTTTATAGATTCCAGGTCTATATACTGGTTGAACTCAGTTGCTGTGAATGAACAGGCTGTTACGATATCCTCCAGTGATGGAATATTTTCTTGACAATAAGATTCAAGAAACGAACTCGAAGACGTTAGCGATTCAAATGTGATTTTTATGTTTACGCTGATCTGGCAGGAGTCCTTTCTCGAGGAAAGAGTTAGATATGGTAAACTAGCACTCAAATATTTATTTTGAACATGGAATCCTAAAATGACGTCACACCTCAACCGCCGATATAAAATTAGACCCATTCTCCCTATACGTTTGAAGTTGCGGAATATCTTCCGAATTTTAGTCCCCATTTTTCGAACCTTTTACAATTTATCTACTTCGTACTTGAAAAATACGCTCTCCTCCTGGACACCGTATCTCAATGGGTCTGGTATGGGTTAAATGTGATATACGAAATCTACCACAATCCACTGGGCCCTAAATGATAACAAATCATGATCAATAATGTCCACAGGTGGATACAAATTTAGACCGTCTGGATCATCTGTATTAGTGTGAATTATTAGGTCCAAAAGGAGGAGGCCATTACAGTCAGGAGTAACCTGTCCTCAAAATTAATAATAGACACTGGTGAACAGGGAAATATCTACTCAACTCTTGTGCATATATTTCACTTCGGGATAACACAATGGTTGAATTTATTACATTGACTATTGCTCTCAAATGAGATGTCACACCACCTCAATGATGTTTCCCATTTCTATACAAAAACACAAACTCGCCTAACTTACTGGATCAGCAGTTTTCCAGCAGATCCCAAACTCGCCAAAAGTGGGAAGTGAGGGCATTAGGCTAACCATCGTACCCAGGAAAACTCGGCTGCTGAAGTACTCATGTGCGGCGATTTTCCGTGACCTTAAAGTAAATCCATCAGAGGTTGGGCCAGCTGTGCGAAATGAGGAATGTAACAGCTATAAACATTGGCTAGACCAAGAGATCGGCGTAACTTTTTGAAAGAATCTCGGATGGGGTCTTCTTTTATGACTTAATAATAATTTATATTTCGTATAAACGGGTAAGCTTACAAGAAATGCATGCCATTTTTACAGGCGCGATCAGTAATGATACAAATTGCAATCCTGAAGTATCTTAAATTAATACTTTTTCAAAACTTTAAATTGTTCAATTATTGTACAAAAAATCAGAACAGGTTCTTGTTAATGTTAAATTGTAAACCGCTTACTAATGTCATCGTCAAAGTTGAGCGACAAATCAAACTTTGTTCTGTTTCCTGCTGATTGTTGTGGTCAACCAGTGAACAGCGTATATAATAATAATGATTTACTTTATTCCAAAAACAGTACTTGTGATACAGAATGGAGTTTTCAGCATTAATCACAATATTGCATCTAATTTCCTCAAATTATAAATAAAATTAACCACACTGAAAACTTCCTACATTTACGATAGAGGTAGTGTCAAAAACATGCAGCATATATAAAGGAAATAATGATAATGATAATAGCTCAGGTAATAATAATAATACAAGTGAAAATTTCCGTGGGATTGTTTCACGCAGTATTGTCGATGCAGTATAGAAATCCTAGCATGTTTAAAAATATTGAATATGATGTTCTCTTTACATGATATGGTGAGGGGAAAAACAAAGATTACAGCAGTCATAAAGATAAGTTGTTGTTCGCAATTATGGAATTAAAACAAAGAAGCAACAGGACCATAAATGCAATAGAAATAATAGAAGTAAAACTTTAAGGTATGTAAGGATGGATGTAGGAGATTGTTTATTTATAAGATGAAAAAAGGTTAGTTAATTCTTGTCTGACACTATTTTCATCACATAAAATACGTGCCAAGTATGGTATCATAGAATTTTTATACTTAGACGTGAGAGCATACAGTTTTCTGAAGTTACTTCTTGTTCTACCTGAGGAGATGCAAGTTGTTAGCTGAGGGTAAAGTGGATGCTCCAAGTCAGAGTGCTATACTGCCACGTGATCGAACACTATTTCAGGAAGATAAGAACGTCCTGGAGAGCTGCAAAATGCTATCAAATACAATTATGGATGATACATTATTGAAAGTGCACTTAGAAATATATACCAGAAGGAGCTGGAGACTCCTTGGAATGATAGTATAAATTTGCAACGTGTGTTGCTGACCATACTGGTCTGAGCATGGAAGCGGTGATGTTTTCGATGAAAATATAGTTATGTTCAAACACTGGTGTTGTTGTGTTTTTAATCAAAGCAACCAGACTTTGGGCAAACGACAAATACGAACAAAGAGCAAGTTTTAGCTTTCATGAAGGCCTAGGTAGTTAGGATCAGATAGAGTATAATAGTGCGTAAATAAAAAGATTATTGTGAGGTAGATAAGTGATATTTCAGTGAGAAGTCAATTCAAAGATCTGGGAGATTAGAACCCGTAGGACTAGCTGACCTGTGAGATATCTCATGAATTTCTGTAGGGCCCAATGGGTAGAGTCTTGACAAGAAGCTGAACAGGCTTATGGGCGGTAGGAGCAAAAGCACATTTTTATTTATAATTTAGATCTGTACAACCCTTATTATTTTTTTGTTGAGGGTCCAGACTAATGTTTAATTCTCGAGCAGTCAAGAAATGCATGTTGCTGTCCTACAGATCGGAGCGATTCACAATTGTGACCACTACCATATCTACTGATCAGCGTGCGCCACCCTCCCTCTGTTTTGATGTTAAGCTCTGAGATTTTTTGCAATATCTGTGATTGCAGCATTGCATTGCTTTGAGCGGTTCCTAATCATGCAGTATGCTGTACATTAGTAGCCTTCGTGACAAGCGCTTCCAATTAAGTCACTAGATACATCGATACCTGAGGACATTCTTAGCAGTATCACTTTCAGACATGCGTACATGTATACAAGTATTTTTTACAAACGCCTAGGAAATTACGGTTACTTTGAGAAGTATAAAATAGAGAATTAGCTAATATTACAGCAACTAAGTTATAGTCTATTTAGCCGAGTAAAATGTGTACGGGAGCAATTAGTGACAAATTATTTGGAATGATCCCGAAGAAAACAGCTGGTTAACAGAACTAGTAAAGCTATATTTTCATGACTGATTTTCATATGATATCCGTCAGACATTGCAAAGTAACCCGTCAACTTATGGTATGTTAAAAAATACTGCGAAATTTTATAAAATTATACGTTTTAGAAAAGTGTATGAGAAAAGGTAGTTATTGACGGATTAATGTCACTTCGACACAGAAATAGCATTGTATCATTGACTGTATGTATACGTAAAATATTAAAAGGTGTGGTTGCTAATAAAATTGTTTCCAGAGTTACTTATACCAACACAACTTGGCGAATATTATTGAGAACAGAAAGTCAGTAAATTAGTTAAACGTTCGCTGCATAAGTAGTAGACTCGAGTTTTACGTATGTGACTATACTGAAGACTGGACTGGCTTTCAATTACCGTTCTACCAACATTTGTGGTCTTTTAGGAAAGCTAGGGCGTGTGTCTTTCTGAGCTTCCTTTGAACCTATCGGGATTTTCACAACATCTAACTTCAGATGGTAGTCGGTTCCGAAGAGTGCAAAATTTAATGGTAAAAGTTTGCCCTCGAAGTTGTTCTGCTATCAATCGAATACCTTGATTGTCTACCAGGTGCCCCGAAAATTATACAGTTTTCTTACCGAATTCGCATTCACTTGGCTTAATGACAATCCCATATTCGGCCAAACGTTTATAGAGTGTTTCTGAGCAATGCTGGTGTTCTTCAAGTGATTTGCTGCGACCAGTATATCATCGATGTGCGCTTGAATGAATGTGAGGCCATGCAGGACCTGTTCATTGAGTCTCTGAAATAGTCACGCTGCGTTGTTTAAACCAAACGGTAGACAAAAGAACTCGAATAACCCGATAGGAGTGGTTACCGCAGTTTTGGAGATGTCCTTAGGTTAGACAGGTATATGGCAGTATGCACGAACGAGGTCACTTCTGGAAAATGTATGTGCACCTGGAAATCTATGTGCCATCGTTTGCTTATTCATGGCTCGATAATCTCCACATCGTCGTATCTCTGTTGAGTTCCTCTTTGGTACCATATGAAGTAGCGATGACCATGGGCTGTTTGATGGTCGAATCATTGCTAGACCCAACAATCTGTTGAACTTTTTCTTTGCTATCTGCATCTCAGATGGATTAAAACGGCGTGGTTTTGCTGCGACAGGCGGACCTTTAGTGACAATACGGTGCGTCACGTTGTGTTTGGGAGAGGCTGTGGAGTAACCGGTCTGTGTGAGTTCATGAAACTTCTTTAGCAAAATGTCGTACGTTGGTAATAATATATATCTCACATAAATTAAGCATTTACATGAATAACATACCGTTTGTACAGGCATGATCATATTTGACAAGTGCAATTTGAAATGGAACACTGTTTTTTGACATTAAAAATTGGAAAAATGGAAAAAATAACCTCTAGAAACTTTGTTAGAATAGGTTACAATATATTGGTTCAAGTCTAAATTGTAATTCTTAATATACCTATAGTCAGTCAAATTCATGCGGGAATTACGAAATGTTGCGTTAATGGAAGGCACGAAGAGAGGTGATACACAGGTGCCAGAGTAAGACACACAGGATACAGGTCTTGTGATGATTATCATTTTGTCAAATAATAAGGGTTCAAAAATTTATAAAACTCCACAATAACGGGTAAGTACAGCATTATTTTGGTATTAACAGATACGAGGGACCAACTTTGCGATGATAAACAGAATTCAGAATGGAATTTGTTCCGTTGTTCTTCGTGTGTGCCAACAATATTCTGAATAACGCTCAAGTAATACAAACGTAGAAAGCAGCATCATTGTACATTTGCAATGCTCCAATGAGATACCTTCGAGAAGTGAAGAAAGGAGAAAACAGAAATAGAGGTGCAGAGGCAGCCAGCAACTAATAATAATTTAAGCAAACCATATGCGATAACCGCAGGGTTTATTTCCCTCTATTGTTACTAATAAATTAGAGTCATTGAGTTTTATAGTGTTACATACTAACAGTTACTTCAAGTTTGTGGTAGTAAACAACAACAAAAAATATAGAATAACGAAAATAAAAAATATAAGGACAAAACGAATAATGATTTTCACACCTATATAGGGTAATGGGAATAAAAATTGGAGGAGTTAAATCCAAACACCAAATTACATAAAATATGTAAAGGGAAAAAAACAAAAAGAATGATGATACTTATTTATGCCGTTGTTCTGATTTATACAGTTAGATGTCCTCCTGAAGCAGAGAAATCGTACCATGAGCTTGTTTTCAAAGAGTTTATACACAAGCTTTGGCATACAGACAGCTTTTATTTCATTTTTTGTTGAAGTCATTCACACTCAGGAGCCTTAGCAATAGAGCGCATTCCCACAGATAAGGGTGGTTCTCTTAAGTCCCCACCATCATATACGCTGAATAGCAGTCACCACCCTCCCACCTTTTAATCTGCTAGGCGCTGGCGAAATACTTCTTTTGTTTTTAGAAAAAGAATCTTTTATTGCTAAAAGTCATATAGACAGTTTTTGCCTTCACTAGCTAACTCAACGAAACTCATGGTATGAACGACTACTTTCAGTCAGCCATTTTGTATGCATCCTCCCTAACAGCATTTTAAAAATATATATGTACAATAAAAAAGTAGGGAAATCAGAGATTTGCAGTCTACCTTCTAGATTTTAGTTATAAACATATGAAACGAAGGGGCAATATGAAATGTTACGAGAAGAGAAAAATACATAAAGGTACATAGTTATGTTTATATATGCATAAAGAGAGGCGTTCGTTAATTATAATAGATGGTTCAGAAGAATAATGGATTATATTAACAGAACCGTAAAATAAAATCCGCTAATATTTAAGACTCACAGTGTAGTCAAGCAGACTTTTTAGACGACCCCGCACAGGGCTGGAATTTGTGTAGATGTAGATGGTATTTACTCACAACATTAGCTAGTCACCAGAGGAGATTTCAGTCCCAGCCATATCCAGGTTGTTTACTACTCAGCCTTGATGTAGAGCTCCTACCACACTGAACTGCCCAAAATACAGTTTTGCCAGGGATATTCGCCATAATATTTGATTAATTTGACAGCCAGCTGCTGGGGTTAAATGGAGTTGAATGACTGTAAAGGTATGACATAAGGTGTGAGGGTAGTTCATGTAGATTCAGTGCAGCTCTCGTGGTATGTCAGCCTGTGTATTCCACTCCAGGTTTGTATGAAAGGATTGTGCATATTTTGTGATGATGCTTGCTAGACAAATAATTGAATCAACTAAAAGAAGGGACTGAGAACAGCATCAGTGCAACGTTGATTATTTTAAATATGTCTGATAATACTGACCGTTTCTGTTAATGCTTTGGGTGAACAAAGCTGTTTAGGTACGTAATTCAAAGGGGAAATAAACAATATCACGAATTTTCAGTATGTGGCAAACTGTTTCATGACTGTTTTCAGAGGAATATTTATTTACTAGGTAGGTGAATCGTTGTATTGTGGTGCTATTTTTCATTTCACTTCGCAAGAAGTTCCATGTTTGCCTATATTTGACTGTAAAGAAGTTGGAACGAGATTTCGTTCGACAAAGAATATGACTTAGGGAAGACCCGTTGCTGCGTAGTTCATACGTTGGAGAAGTAAAGTTAGGGTTATTATTGGGGAAGTATACTATTCCTTTGAGGATTTTAGATAGGAGAATGAGGTTAAGTCGGTGGCGCCTGAACCAAAAAGGTTCGATCTTAAGAGTTGTGCAACGATAGTTGTAGGGAACTTTCAGACTTGTTCCTAGGATTCTACTTGTAAATCTCCTTTGAACACTTTCAACCTTTAGTTTGTCCTTAACAGAGGTGCTGTCTAGGATAAATGGACAGTACTCAAGGAGGGGCCGTATGTGTGTCTTACAAAGTAGCATTTTAGATTCTTGTGTCTGAAAGTTATGGAATATAAATCCAAGTAATCTTCTGGCTTTAGAAACTTGGTTGGTGACATAGAGAGAGAATTTAAAATCAGCGGAGTAACGAAGCCCGAGGTCAAGTACAGAAGGAAAGATAGTGATAGGCTTGTCGTATATAGTTATGTGTGGTGTGATACGTAAGCGAGCTGGGCATAACAGTCCAAACTTCTCCACGTTGATCTGCATCATCCACGACTTACAACATGTCTCAATATTATCAATATCCGATTGCATTTTATGAGACAGGTCTGTCACTTCTTGGGTGGTACTGTGGTAGACTACCTTCAAGTCGTCGGCATATAAGGAAGGTTTGCGTGCTTTATAACATCACAGACGTCATCTAGGCATATAAGAAAGAAGAGAGGTCCTAGTACACTACCTTGAATCACGCCACTTGATATAGGAGTGGTACTGGAAAAAGTGTCGTTAATCTTAACAGACTGGGACCGACCACACACAAATGAACTGCACCACTGTAAGAGATTGCCAGATATACCGTAAGCCTTAAGTTTTTGCAGGAGTAAATTATGGCATACTTTATCGAAGGCCTTCTTAAGATCAATATACATTATGAGCACAACGAATTTTTGGTCTGTAAGTCCAGTTATAAAACCGAATAGTTCTAAGTGGCAAGTCATATATGACCTGGACTTTATAAAGCCATGCTGAGAAAGTATTATGAGGTTTTCAGTCAATAAGAAGTCAGTGATTTTGGTACTGATTATTTTCTCAAGTACCCTTGACAATACAGACGTTATATTGATCGGCCTGCAATTCTTTACATCATATTTTGAGCCGGATTTAAATCTAGGAATAATATATGTCTGCTTCCATTTGAAAGGATAAACTCCATTCACAAGGGATGTTGAGAATATCTTAAGCAAAAGGAGAGAGATCAGAGACACCATTTTTTAGGAAGGATGAGGGAATAGAGTCAGGTCCAGGAGTATTGGAGAATTTCAATTAACTGACTGCATTTTTTATAACATCAACAGAGTCAAATTCGATGCGTGCGGAAATATCGTGCGTGTATGAGTCAGAAAAGTGCTTGTTAAAGAGTTCAGCTATGCCTGCCTCATCCTTAACAGCTACATTATTACAAAGAATGTAAGGAATGTTAACTTGTTTTTGTTGCAGCCTTTTCTGGAAGAGTTTACGGAGAGAGCTAATTTTGCAACTACTTTTAAGGGCGACAAGTTCTTCTTTGTAAATTTTACTGGCATTATCTGATCTGATTTTATCATATACCTTTAGGATGCTAATGAGCGAGGAGAAGTCCATAGATTTATTATAGGTTTTACGGAGTCTTCTTAGCTTGTTCCTGGTAGCATTCGGTATATATAGTTGATTTACACTGTTGCGTTTGGATGTATACCAAGGGATAGATTCATTGAAGCAAACTGATATGTTGGAGTAGAAACTGTCAAGGACAGTGACAATGTCTACCTAGGAGAAAAAGGTATCCCACTCTTGGCAACGAATAAAAGATTGCGTTGTTTCTCACTTAGCCTTTGAAAAGTCTCTGACTTTTACTGTCCGACGACGGCCTTTGCCTTACCCATTTGCTGCTAAGTTAAAGGTGGAAATGACCGTGTTGTGGTCGCTACCAGGGAATAAAGGCCCAGCTTGAGTGCTAACGGGGAGAATGTTGTGTGTGAAGATTAGATCCAAGATGTTGGATTTACGTGTGGGGTGACTCCCATTTTGTGTCCATCCATAGAATTCAACCGAATTTATAAAACGATCAGTGTATTTAGGAAGATTTAGCCTATTCCACTGGATACCAGGCATGTTAAAGTCGCCAGCTATAATTTTATAGTCAAAGTTCAGAGAGGAGACTTGTTCGAAAATTTCACATAAATGGTTAGTTGTGTTAGTATTATAATTGGGCGGGCGGTATATACATCCCAATAAAAGTCTTGTATTTAAGTTAGTGTTGAGTGTAACCCATACTGTGTCTGTCAGTGAGCAACCCAAATCATCAACTTCTACAGCGTGGAATTTGTTGCTAACAAAGATAAGACAACCCCCACCACGTCCTTCTTCTCTGCCATGTCTAAAGTGTGTGTATCCTGGTGATTCTAACAGTCTGTCATTGAAGTCAGATGGTAACCAGGTCTCAGTAACTAACAGTAGTGAGGGCATACAAAGTGAAAGTAAGGAGTGAAGGTACGGAATTTTATTGCAGATAGAACGAGCGTTCATAAGGAAAAGAGTAAATGATCTTTGATCAGTGGTAAGGGCTGAGGCAAAGTGAAGGAGATGATGATGATGTGATTCAGCTGAGGTTAAATGAAAATTAGATGACAGTCTGACTGGTACATCGAGTGTTCGGTCCATAAAGCCTTCATCGTCTTCGTTAAGGTTCTGTGAAAAAGAAGATGGTTCCCATGGTTGATCGCTAAGCTCACGATCGCATGGAGATAGGCATACGGAAACTGGGGTATCCTGGGTGTCTGAAGAGGGCACATTTGAGAGTAAGGAAACAGACTGTTTGACATCAGGTTGATTGGTGGCATTACTGTCGGGTGCGGAAAAGAGAAAAAATGGTGAGGGGATTGATTAGTTGGAAAGTTGTAAAGACGGTTTTGGTGTCAAGGGAGTGTGTTTCTGGGGTAGTAGCATTTACTGGATGGATCCCCAAGCAGGCTATGCTGAAAGTTTAGGCGACTGAGTCCATGTGGCTGTGCACCGGGAATATGGGCATAGTTAAATTCGGCATTACGCAACCTCACAGTAGAAGTTGGGTAGCCGCAACTGGTTGTATTAAAATGGTGAATGAGAAAGGTTGACTAATGCCAGTTATATTTGATACCATAGACGTCCTTTTAGGAGATTTAAGCGCATGAGTAATAGAGGACGCTGAATCAGGCTTGACGGAGTGTATGCCAGGCAGAGGAATTTTGTTTCTTACATTTTAACTCAGAACCTTAGAGCTAGATGTGAAGATATTACGAGGGTGAGATTTTTATTGGTTCCTTTCGCAGCAAGTGAGTGCTTTTCAGGTTGTTTAACAACTGGAGAAATACTAGATTTAGTATTGGTAACTATATCAAGCTTCATTTTAGGGTAACTAGGTGGAGGGCTTCTTGTAAGGTTTAGGTGGTGTTTTGTATTGATATCAGTGGGGCCGGTTGTATCCTTTTGGTGATTTATTTCATCTGCTGGGATACTTTGTTTGGCACGACGCTGGAGTGGTGTCCTGTCGTGAATAATGCGTACATTTTTAAAGCTGCTTGCTTTCCTAAAGAGATACTGGTTATTTACAAAGCGACTAGCATCCACAATGCTATTAAACTCGAACATAATTGGACAACATGTGTTAGCTGAAGATTTACGCAGTCGTTTGCAGGTACAATGGGAATCTGGTACTTTACATGCCTTTACAAGTGCGTTTTTCAATGTTTTAATGTTCGTACTGTCGGACACATTGGAAACGATTGCATTATACATGCACTGAACACGCTTTATCACTTCCGTGGAAATGTGGTCAGTAATTCTCTCACAAGACTGTAGTGTATCATAGTCAGGATAATCAGCAGGCTTTATCAAATACCTAAGGGGTAAGAGATCATGGACTAACGGAAGAATGTTTGTGCTTTCTAGGTTGTTGGCTTTGTTGGATTTGTTTTGCGTAGGCAATGAGCAATTTGCTTTTTCAAATTTGGCATTAGGTTGATGTCCGTGGGTCACTGATGACCGATGGAAATTTTTGCGATGGGGGGCTTTATCGTTTAAAGCAGCGGTGGTGCTGCAATCTGCCCTCTGTACCGGCATATGTGTAGCCTGCTCAAAAGCATCCAATTGAATGGAACTAAATGACAGTAAATCTGCCTGTGTATTGCAATGATTATCAAGGTCAACGTCTAAGGTTACTA
The DNA here is from genome assembly GCA_944472155.2 of Trichobilharzia szidati. NCBI lineage: Eukaryota > Metazoa > Platyhelminthes > Trematoda > Strigeidida > Schistosomatidae > Trichobilharzia > Trichobilharzia szidati. The sequence continues at coordinate 90,974,097 of OX235279.1, read as the reverse complement.
AGCGTTTGGGGGAGTTAACATTTCTTTTGACACAGCCAAAAGATTTGATATTAGTATGTATAGATGATAGTGAGGCCACATGTATGTTCGGACCTTCTGACTGACAGTCCTGAGCAGGGCAAATGGAGGGTGCAGATTCAACCACATTGATCTGATGTAGCTAACATCAGGCGGATACTCTCGATATCGGTGGAGATGCCTGAAACCGATAGTTTGAGATTGTTATTTATCAATCTATGGCGACTAGAGTCAACTAGCAATTCGTATTGCTGAAAAAATTTCATCCAAATAATAGGAAAGGTTATATCTGCAATAAGGAACTCCCCCTCAAATGGTATACTGCAACCAAAATTAAGTTTTTGTCTTCTAGTTCCAAAAGTTTTTATGGTATATTTGTTCGCTGCCTTAAGTACTAATGTAGAATTTGTCTGTAAACGTTCTCTGGGTGTTGGGGGAACTACACTAATTTCTGCGCCGGTATCTACCAGGAATTGTGTTACCGTTATTTTATATGTCACCCTCAAGAGACGACTTCGGAACGGGTGCTGACCAGCGACCACAGTCGTCACCGACCGCCGGCCTTTTTCGTTTCCCGACATCACAGGCTGCTGGAAAGCACATGGTTGTGTGCACCGTTTAGCCTATACATCAAATTTTCGATGATACCAGCATATAGTCTGTTGTAAGCTATATTTGCGTACACTGCGCGAGCGACTACGCCGTCTTCTGTGTGCTGTAGTAGGTTGTCTATTAAATCTCACCGTCATTAATTGGCCGGTCAGAACTTCCATTTTACATTCTGGTGCTTCTATGCGTTCGTCTGATGATTTGTCGAGTACAGATGTGACTTGTGGAGATATCCGTTCATTCTTTCTGTCAGCAATTTCTGCTAACTTGTCGATTTCTGTGTCTTCATCTGCAAACGCTAATAGCTGCTGAATGCTGTGGGGTAACTGCCGCAGCCACAATTGATAGAAAAACCTGGTGTCTACCTTCCGATCTCCTAAAATGTTACGCATATGTCTTTTGAGTTGCGAAGGTGTTCTCTCACCCAGACTAACATTGCTGAGCAGCTGATCAATAGCTTTCTGATCTGATAATGAAGCAATCTTAATAACTTTCAGCTTTAAAACATCGTAAAGAGCCTTTGGATCTGGATCTGTGAGTGTTTCCCGTACTCGCTCCGCTACGTCGTCCGGCAAGATGGAGCTGGCACAGCCAAATATTTTAGCCTGAGAAGTGACGTGGTAAGCTAAAAAGTAGTGTTCTAGGAAAGAGTACCACAAATATGGATCGTGAGGTTTAAAAAGTGGTATAGATATCGTAACTGCACCCACAGACCTTCTACTATAAGTATTGTTTTCAGTATTAAATGACATTACAAAAGCGTCGAAAAAAATATAGATGATAGCGAAAATAGAAAAATTGAGAACAAGTACAACAGAATATAAGTATGTTAAAATATGTCCAAAAATAGTCTTCTTACTGGAGGTATTTTCAACAAAAATGTCAGTAAATATATATCCAAATGAGACGCAGTTATCAAAGTTAACAAGATAGTAATGCTGCTTTTATCTACTATGTGTGTACTTCGAAATGATGTCACCGATCAGCTAAGGCACGATTACCAATTGTTGAGTTGCTCTATTTGACCAATCCAGCATACGCGTACATCCTAGTACTTTTTCGCGTTTATTATTGTGTCCTAACGCTGTGATTACTCGACATCCACAACGTAAATCAAAAGGCGCCTGAGAAGGAGTACGAACGTATACTATCGCAGTAATCAAAATTCAAAAGTTGACCGAGTACAACGTATCAATTGTTATCGTGCAATCTTTAGAGTGATAAACAAATCAAAGTTCAATTACATAGTGAAAGTATACTATGATGATGAATAATAAAATGGGTCACTCCACATGCATTAAATCTAGACCTAATGCTTTTATCTTTCCTTTTCTAAAAATTGTGGAAAAGTTACTCTTACCTAATCTTGAACCATTACTGAAAGCCTTTAACGACCCCAAACAATTCGCCTATAAACATAGTAGAGGTGCTTTAGATGCAGCTGCAGGCTTGCATCATAACATTGTCTCCATTTTAGACAAAGGGGCTATGTTTGTTCGCTGCACCTTCCTAGATAATACATCTGCTTTTGACTTAGTACCTAGGGATATTTTGTTAAACAAGCTTGCTGAAACTCATACTGAGTGTTGGGTTGTCAAAAGGCCGCATCCTTATTTCTCGAGAAGAAAGCAGTACACTGTATACTACATGCGGGCATAATGTTTATGAGCTAGGAATGGAAATCAAAGTAAACGCTTGTACGGTATATTCATTATTTATAAGACTAACTAGCATGTAAGAACTACAATTTGACCATTTGTACAACTTTAGTATATTTAGCCACAATAAACGTACACTGCTTACTTCAGTGACGTATTGCATAAAGATACTTAGCTACCTCAAAATAGTTTCCGCTGAAGTTAATCTCCTGTAGCCACTACCTTGGTGAACAGTTACACGTTATCTTTGAACTACAAAGTAGACGTTAACATCCTGAGAACCATCTTGATTAAAAGATCGTCTCCTAGTCGAAAAAGGTAAATATACCCTAATTTCCACAAAAGCGTTTAGGTGTGCTTATCGTAGCACCTCAAATGACTCACTAATTGCAGTCAAATGAAAAGTAAAAATAAATTTACCGAAGACAGTATGCCTATGATTTCTAGGTGTTGTAATGCAGCATGAGGTAAAAGCTATATCCACTGAGTTAAAACAGTTAGACGGGCGATATTAACCCGAAGCATAGCGACTACGGCACTCAGCCACAGAACAAACTACTCTGCTATATACTCGTCTAATCGTGCCAACAAATGTTTTGACAAGAAAAAGAAGACCACCAAATCAAGGAAAATTTATTTAAAGCTTTCTTAAAAAGCACGGACATCCCGTATTTATATTCACCGAGAAATCCCAAACATCCGAAAAGTATTTCATCATTTGAACTGAAACAAGCGATTCGTATTCAGTTTTCACCCGGAATTATAACCAGCTTCCCAGCTTGTTGTAACTTCGAAGAAATCACCGATTGTAGACCACAATCTGAATCGTTATTTGTACTAATTAAAGTCTTACCTTTATTTAGTTTAATACGTACTCCCACCAGCTCATCGCATGTTATCAGCTTTTTAAATCGTTTTGCAACAAATTGAATGGCTATCAACATTGGCTTTACTACAGACAGTTCTAGTTCATGTATTTGGATCTAGTACATTATCATTAGCAACCACAGGTAACACTTATCCTTTAGGGATTTCTGATTGCCTTTCGATTTCTTTTTGTTCACACAAGTGCGTAAAGACACCACATAGAGACATGAAACTGTGGGATAAAACTGGTCAACAATCTGTTACTCAACACATATGGTTGAGAACGCTGAAATGCATAGGACACTCACCGAGAAAGCTGTGGTGTGACATTGCGCGCCAGATCCACAAGTGGAACTCGAGTGGAAAACGGCAAGGAATAATTGGAGGAAATCGTGCAATAGGTTATGTTGAGGTTGGCTAGAGAGGACCTTGAAGAGGATAAAGTGGAGATGTGCTGTTAAAGCCCTATACTCCACTCGGAAACCAAGAGAATGATAAATAAAGAATAATACAACATTCAAGTAAGAAACATGTAGCCATAAGGTTAAATTTTTCATGAGGGCAGTTAGAACCTAGTAACTCAGGGGACTTAACTGAGTCACAGGCAATGAATATTTCAGTGACGTAAGTGAGGGTTGAACTCTCACGTCAAATTATTGCATCTAGCTTATGGAACTTATTGGCTATAATACGTCTGTTAGTGGGAGTTTACTTTGGATCTTTCGCAGAACCCGGTTTACTCACAAAGTATTCTTTTCTAAGCGGTTTTGTTGTTTTCTCCTTCTCCCATAGACCTTCGGAGACAGACTGACAGAGCAAACGCCAACAATTTGTGTGCACTGGGCAAAAGCCAGTTTCGCCTGTCATATATATCATGTGATATATTAAGAAAACTCTTGTACATGGAATCCCTATTATCAAAGCAAGATATTTAGCATTTCCATTATATTTGGCAGTAAACAAATAAAAGATGCAAACGAAGTGTAGATTCGATAACGGCCAGTACCTGAGGAGCATTATCAGCCGGATGCAACTGATCCCAGAAATAGATGCCCAACATCATCTACAGAGACGTTTACAAGGTTGATTTCAGTAGTGCTCTTAAACTCATATATAAGACAAGTTTGGATCACATACACAAATTCGCCAAATACTGTCTCGTGTCCAAAAATTATTTGTTATTACGTTAAACCTGCCTTGGTAATCCGATATTTTAAGTAACCCACTTACAAACATTTTCAACACTTCTTTTTCTAATAATGTTGTACCTTCTCTGTGGAAAGATATTAAAATCATCCCTGTGCCCAAGTAAGGTTCTGGTAATAATGCTAAGTTTAGACCTATCGCTATTACCTCTCCTTTTTGAAACTAATGGAGAAATTATTGTTACTAAAACTTGTTCCCTCCATAAGTTTCTCAAACAGGATAGAAGTACTTTGGACGCTGCTGCTGTGTTTCATCACAACATTGTATCCTCCTTAGACAAAGGGGCCAAGTATGTCCGTTGTACGTTCCTTGATTATACATCTGCTTTCGACTCTGTACCTAGAGGCCTATTGCTAAACAAGCTTAGCCTTACACAAACTGAGCCTTGGGCTATCAACTGGCTACACTCTTACTTCTCTAATAGGATGCAGTACACGGTATATAATGGTGTATCTTCCTCTTCTTTGCTTACTGAAGCTGGAATTCTTCAGTGTGCGGTTCTCTCGCCGTTTCTCTTTTCCTTCTTCTAACATGATTTGCATCTTTCAGATGAAATCAACTTCGTCAAATATGCAGATGACCTGCCTGTATCATTTCCCATTAAGTCTCAGTCAGACTGTTTCAAAGATATAAGAATAAAACTTGTGCACTGTGATAGAGTGTAATTCCATTATGGGTAAATTTCATTTTGATAAAGTCTCACAGTGTTGTACAGTTATGTTTACTGATGACGCAAGCTACTTATAACGTTTTGGAGTATCAGGGTAGCTATGTTCAAGTTTACGAAAAGGAGTTGTCAGGATTTTTGTTTGACAGAATTCCCTCTTGTTCTTATCCAGTATTGTAGGTTCAGAAACTGCTCAGTGCAATATTTATTAGTGAACCCGCAATCATAGTGATTATCTCTTATATCCAAAAGTATTTATGCGGTCCCATCCAGTGACCTGTGAAGTTGCCTGCAAGTTTCTGAAAGGATTATTTCTATTCAATGGATTTATGTCAAGGCCCAGTGATATTCCACATGAATATTTCCCATTCTGATGCCATTTTCCTGAAATTCACAACAAATTAACTAGTGAACAATGCAATAGAATATGACATAATATTTTAAAATAATTCTGAGCTTTCAAAAATGTATTAGTAATGTTCAGAGTTACAAGATTTTGAAATTCTTCCTTAAAACTTTGTTTTAACTACTCGAATTGATTTAGTTGTGAACTAACTGCGCGGTTTATGACTATCTAGGCGTCGTTCTGGATGGTTTTAGGGGACTTTGATTGAACTTATGGACGTATCCGATAGAGATACGAGCGATTATTATGATGAGTTTCACGAAGGACCTATAACAGTTCCCCAACCAAAATATGATCCTTTTTTCACACGGAATGTAAGGATTATTGATGACCTTCTAGTCGATGAAAAACGTTATCACACAACACCGGGATTTTGTGTTTCTCAACCCCCTGCGAGAAAAACATGGATGAGGCGCTCTCTTCTCAACTGGCTTAGAGATGTAGGTTGATGCGTTTGGTTTAATAAATATCAGATCTGTATACATCGTGGAACAGATGGTGAGGTTCTAGCACATGCAACGCAACTAATTGACCGTTATATGCACATAGTCCCTACTGAACAAGATGAATATCAGCTAGTGGGAGCTACTTGCTTTTTTATTGCTAGTAAACTAAAGGAAACTGTACCTATTCATTTAAGGAAGGTAACGGAGTACACAGCAAATTCACTAACGGAACAAGATGTATTGGTAAGATATCTTTCAAATTATGTATTTTTCAGGCCAAGGAATTGACTATTTGTATATCGCTCATGTGGGACCTAAATTGTATAACTCCAGTAGACTTCATCGCCCCTGTCGTCGAATACCTTGATTTCGTACCAAGTTTGCGTCAGATAATTCGCCAGGCTGCTCTTTGTATCTTCATTAAAGCTTTTCATGGTAAGAAACAATTGTTTTAATTTGTGTCAGGTTGATTTGCCTCTTATCTTGGGTCCTTAGAACTCCCTATAAATTAACATTTGACCTAAGATAGTCTGCGTAATTTTTGCGAAGTATTATGCTATGTATTGAAATCCAGTTACAAGTAGATCTCAGTAACTGTAATATAACCAAAAAATGTGTTGCCACTTTTCTGGCGAAAGCGTGCGTCATGTTAACTTTAAATCCTATATTGGTGAAATATCAGTAGCGAAATAAACTTGATATTTCTATTACATTTCCTCACAGGGCTCATTATATTAAGATGTTCAGTAAGAAATCAACAAGTAGATATCGGTTCTGGAGCACGTTCTCAACACTACAAGATTCTTCAAAATTAAGAATGTCAGTAGCCGAGATTTCGTTAAAGGAAATAGGAAAAACAATTTAACTAAAGTCCAGTGTGTGTATACATCAGGGATAGATTGAAAATGGAAGGCTCCTAACCTACGATAATTATTTCCTACCAAGTATTTGCGACTGTCTAATCTCTTACTGAGATTGTTGATTTAGGAATCTTGATGCCTCTGTGACATTGTCGTTGCGAATACATTACATGAAAACGCACCTATCACTGACCACAGGTCTTTGCGTTCTATCTCGCTTATCAAGTGATGATACATGCTGAACATTATTAAGTCTAAATGTAGAGAAGGGTAAGTGAACGAACAACACTGAACTTCACCGATTGACATATCTAGAACGTGTTACGCGTGTAGAACACCATTTTCGTCCAGCAATGTCTGCTGGTAATCCAGTGAAAGCCAGGCTTTGAGCCTGGCCTACTCATTTTGGTTTTAAATCTACAGCTCATATTTTTGAGTGTAAACATTACTAGAGGTTTGTAAGTTATAAAGGTACCAATTCGTGTAGTATTTTTAAATTTTCTTGTTTATGGAGAATGCCCTTTTAGAATGTGTAGTGGAAGAGAGAAGTGGTCTAGCGAAATACACTTAGAGGGACTCCAGCAACACATGTTGTTAATGGTGTTTCTTTAATCCAGTGTGGAAAATATCACAACTGTCGTATCCGTTTGGTATTCAGTGGGAAGTCAGTCAGTCCACTATTATAATCTCATTTTAGTAGTAAGCCCAGTCAGTGGGTAGATATAACCAGACTACGAAAGATGTCTTCTAGGTTTCTGCAAGAATTTCAATGTACGATGCTGCGACTAGTCCGCAACTGTTGAGCAAATGAAAAGCTCTGAAATTCCGGATATTTGGTTACTTAAGATGTAGGACAAGTTTTGACACCAGCAGCTTCCTTGAAGTTTGTAATTCGTTTAAATTATCGCATAGTTTTCCTCTCTCTCAGGTTAAAGCAAATTGCATAGTAATGCGGTTTTACTCTGTGTAACATAGCACTCGCACTTCGCATTTCAATACAAACAATGGGCTTACCATATTTTGGGGATAGTCATAATATGCATTGTGGTTTTTCAGTAGAAGCGATCTCTATTGTCATGTGCTAGGTCATAACTTATTGCCCCGCTTAACAGGCTATCGAATATCTCGCTTCTTCTGTGAATGGTATAATCCGACTAGGTTCCATCAGTCATTTTGTATCCACAGAAGGACTTCAGCCATCAATTCACAATAACAGACTAAATCCATTTGAAGCGAAATGATCAATGCCATCAGCCTGTTATTTCTGAATATTTAAACGAGATAACAATGTCAGTCATTTCTGAAATAACAATTAACTGTAGAAAAGATATTTGGCGTAGAACCTTCGGCAAAAAATGTAGTTGTATATTCTTTGCAGTGGGCATGTGGCCATGTTCTATGGTCTGGTTACGCGTGGATATCTGGTCAGATTACTCAAACTAGTCTTAATCATTCTGAGCTTTAACTAAGCGTCATGTTGTAATGATCTGTACTGTTGATGTTTTAATCTGTGCAGTGATCTTAAATGTCGATCCATTCAGCTACTAAATCGATTTCACTACTTTTTGAACTGCACAAAGTTTGAAATCTTTATGGATTTGCATTTAGATTGCCACTAATCAGTAGATAAATAAGGCGTTGAGGCTGAGTTGTTCCTCTGTTTCGCTCTTTGTTTCACTTGCATTACGTGCGCGTCAGCTTTCTGATTAGTAGCTCTAGAACTCCTAATTTCTCAGTCCTTTTTTCTTAGGTCGCGTTTTCCTGTATCTACTCATCTACGTGCTTATCTTTCCCTTAACAGAAACACCGTAAAATTAGCCATTCTGCTCCTAAGTTACCTTCACCGTTTTTAGTTCTAAAGAGGCTGGCCTCTGTTGTCTGAGGGTGAAAACCGCTTCTGCCATATCCAGTGTTTTAGAGATGGTGACACCTCTACAAAGCAATAAAGATATTTACCGGTAACTGCTTGATCGGATCTTGTTTTAATATAGTTTTATTATTCTTAGGTCAATGAAGTCATAAAAGCACTTCATTTGTTGTCCTTTGGTATCTATTTCATCAAAGGTGGTCACGCAGTATTGTATGAATATTACCAAAATGTACCACAAGACACCAGGAAGGGTGCGTCATCTCCGTCACACGCAACATGTTTGTAGTTATAAGGATTCGATCTTTATACCACTCACGTAATTGGTTGGGAGAAATCTTAGGTTGTTCACGAGTGTCAGTTGTATTGCTTTCACATCATTTGTAGTGCAAAATAGCTTTCAGATTCTATTGTTTAATCATCTTACAATGTAAATGTTCTTATTGTTAAATAGATCAGAAACATTCGTCCCAGCTGAAGTAATCATCTTGTGATATGCCTATCCAACACCACGTTCGAATATCTGTAGGTTGGAATGTGATATGATGCAACATCCACTGCACAGCTTCAGGTGACTGCGTAGTAAATACAGTCCTCATGTAATGAGTGTGTCTGACAACTGTATATAACGGTTAACTGAATCCTCATTGAAGTTCTGTGTCTAGCAGATTAAGTTCAAAACTTAACTCCGAGCAGAGAACTCTTTTCACCTAACACCTTTGTATATATTGTTTCTCATAACTATATTGGTTTTTTCACAATAGAGCAATAGTTAGGACATTGTTTAGGTAGAAGTCTACGCTCTTAATTATTTCTACTTTGAGTCCTCCACTCAGTGTGATTTCTATGTGAGTTTGAATTTGGAGAAATATACGAATTCCAAACCAATATATGAAATTATTTTACTAAGACACTAGTTATGTGCCTGTCTTTGGTATGAGTTCTCAATTTTACAAAGTATCTATGCATAGTTTGTCTTTATTCATAACTCAGAGTTGTCTTATTGTTAAACGGTGCCATTTTATTCAGCAGTGGGATTTATTACTTAGGAAAACACTTCGTCACACATTTTTGAATTGAGATTCGCTTTTTACACTTTATTGTTTCTTGCAATTAATTGACTCCCTCTAGGTGTCTCTATAATCTCGCACACAATTGGTGATACGGCTCAAAATCGTTCTCAATGGCGCAGATGCATCCACTTCTTGCGACTTATAATTTCCAATAAAACTATATTGTTCTTCGATATTACTATTCTTTTTGCCTCATATCTCTGTTTACTGTCACTATTTTGCACATCTTTTTTACTTTCTTTCCTTGCTTTGCATGCTACATGGAGTGTGGAGACTTGAACTGCTGCACATATATGCAAAGTTCTATGTTGAAACCAGTCATTTAGACACATTCTGCTCTAGAAATGTGTTTTTTGTGTTGCTGGTGTCTAGCTAAAAAAGTAACTTATATTCAGTCTAAAGTATCACTGTGTCGTACTTAGTTTGTGACGTAACTACATCTTAGCGACACTTTTAGTGCTATTACGAATTCACCAAGTGCTGTTAAATCGCTTAAAATCATGCATCAGTTTACGATTAAACTTACTGCTTTATGTAAATAGGTAATAGTAATGATAATAATAGCTTTATTCCAAACAGTACTTTTAGTACAGATGTGGAGTTTTCAGTGTGTAACTTCCACTATTGATTTCGCGGACCTATTTTCTTTACTCTAACCGTCTTACTGTTATTAGGGGTGCACAAATTAACAGTTCGTCTTACATTTAGAATGTTAAAGACCTCGGTAGGCCTTGATATACAATCCATGTTATGAAGTATTTGACGTACTGAATTGATTGCAACATCTTGTAAGTAGTTTCCTATTTCTTAATGATAATCTTCCTCTTTGTGTTTGATTTTGTTTGGTAAGGTTTATTTTGGCTTTTCTTTACAGTCGAAGAAATTGGTTTGTACGTGCCTAGTTGCATGGCAGCTGCATGCATTCTCTATGCACTTAATTTAACTGTACATCGTGATTTGAGTGATGCTGCTATCCGATCAGTCACTCGTATTCAAAAAGTTTTGAAGCTTGAAGCGGTAAGTCATTTCCAACTTATAATGAGGGATTATTATGCGTGAATTTTGAATTAGTAATGCATATGTTAATCTACTTATTGTCTGAGTTTAATTTAGTATGGTTACTTTACACTGATATATTGAATAGTCTCAGACTGGAAAGATGTGTGGTGCTGTGTCGTTTTCTGTAGTTAAAAAACGTAAATTCGTTAGTGTTTTAGGTGTCTCTTGATAGTGGTCGCATTTCACTAAACATGGCATCGTTTTGCACCATTCTTCATCTATACAGTATAACTCTGGCTAAGTTATCAATGTCAACAACTTGACTTCTGTATTTTCCAGGCGTTTATTTAAAAATGCCCAAAATATTGTTCACTGAATTCGAGTAAAATACATCAACTGTTGTGCATCGCCTTTGAATGGCATCATGTGAAAGACACCGCAATCGATGTCATGTAAACTGTTCATGTATGAGTAAAAAATGCCAGTAAGAAGACGGAATCCAGCGGTAGGCGTGTAGGAGTATCGTTCAACTTTCTGAATATTTTTGTACTGTCATGCTCTGAATTATCTTTCATATAACTCAGTAGAATTGGCGATGTTTTGGTCTCGTGGATTGGCGAGTTATCCTGACTGTATCCTAGGTATTTTTGATTGTCTCATTTCCTTGCTAACCCCCCCCCCTACTTTGTAAATATACTTCAATTCAGTCAAATGATGCATATTCCGGAAATCCTCGAAATTTTCAGAAACTGCTTGTGTATTGTGTCAGTACCTGTCAAGTCTCAGTTGGCTACAGAAAAGCAGGGAGAGAGTTTAAGGCCATTTAGGAAGGTGGTAGGAATTTCTAAATAAAAGGCTGTCCTGGTTTTATCACCCACCTTTAGTTATGTTAAAAACCATCGTAATATCATCACTACTATCACGATAGTGCGTCTTTAAAAATTCCTTTCAAATTTCAAAGGTCTGTACTAGTAACACTTCGTAATTCGTAGGACATTTACCTAAAATAGTTTTTACAGTTCGTCCTGTTGATGGTTTTCCTTATTCTATTTTCAACCTTTTCAATTACAGAAAAAGATACGTGAAGCATATCAAGTCCTTCAAGCTTGCTTTGAACCAGGAACAGTGCAACTAACTAAAGCTGTACTAGATGGTGATATAGAACCTCCGGATAGCCCTGTTCGAGAGGTCTCAGTCCACTCAGCTCATCAATCGCTTCCTTCTGCCATGGCATCAGTTAGTGCAACTGTACTACAGCCTGTGACAAATGTGGTATATACTCATTCACATCTTGATGTTTCGAATCAGTCTTCCACCGACATCCCTTCGTTATCTAATTCTATGGTTTGTGCAAATAACGGTGTCAGTTTCGATCGTAGCTGCAAACATACCGCTTCTACTTCTCTTTCAGCATGTTCTACATCGTCCCCTCCATCAGAAGCTGAGACCTTGGGGTTAAATGAGCTCGAAAACGAGAACTCTCGGTGTGCATACAGCAGTCGATCCCGGTTATCCATGCCCTTGATACACTACTCTCACACAACTCAGTTTTGTCATCATTCCGATGAAAATGATACTGTGAACTTGAGTAAACGTAAACTTGTCCCGATAGTTTGGAATAATTCAGTTTCAAATCGGACAAAACAATATAAATAAGGGTTGTATTCAATGTAAAATTTTATTCTACTTAAGAAAAAGCAATCGGTCAGCTGTATTTAATATTTTTTTGATTTTTTTCTTTGTACTTTATTTCTGCGGAATCATTGCTTGCTACTTTTAAATCCATCTAAGAATAATTTCTTCGACTCTAATCATTTTTCTTTTAATTACTCTGACACAGTGTGTCTGCTAAAGTTTTTACCTACAAACAGCAAATTATTATTATTGTCTTTTCATTTTATTTGAATCATGCTTTTTTTAGTAGCTATTTCATGATAATCATTGTACAATTTCGGTCCTCATAATATCCTCAACGGACTCCTTGTACCTATTAACATAATTAATGATCATGGTAATAATAATCAATTGATTTATTCCGAAAAATATGTGTTTTTATCCACCGCTACAAAATGTACAGCATATCATTTGGTATTTTTCAGATAGAAAAATATTCCAACCACTGGCTGTTAATTCCCTAAACGGTATACTGAAATCCATTCAAAAATACACATGAGTATATATTGTACTTCAAAAGACGTAGTTAGATTAATCAAATCGTTCATTTTCTGCCCGAACTTGGAGTATTCTACTTCTCAACGCGTGACTTATACTGATCCTGCTTCTCATGCTGCTCAATATATTCATTCCATTGATCCTTTTTTAATGACTGATTTCTGTCCATTTAATTGATTTTGGAGCTCTCGCTTTTATTTTCTGAGTATTTATGTGCTTCTTTAAAAGAATGTAAAGTCAACCTATCCACCATGGTTCTTACTGTAGCAGTCAGGAGCAGCTTCAATTATTAGCTGATAGCTGGTTACGTGTCATTGTAACTTGAAGATGCCTATAAACACGGTTCATATATCTTTGGAAGTAGCCTAATTTAACGTGGAGTTAAAGTCAACAATTCCGTCATTGTTGTTTCAGCTACATACAATCATATATGTATATATATTCTTAGTATGTTGTAATGGCATGCTGAGATATTTACGCACCTCATCAATGTTTACAAGTAACTAGATTAATTGATATAAGAATAAAACTTGGGCACTGTGGTAGAGTGTAATTCCATTATGGGTAAATTTTGATGATGATGAATTTAGGAAGTTGTGTGATTACCTTGATATGATTATGAGCAATAAATTGTGCTCGAAACGTCATCAGTATATATTACTGTATAGCACTGTGAGAATTTATCAAAATAAAATTTACCGATAATGGAAGTAACTAGATTAAATCACACGTTAAACTTGTTATTTGGTAAAATCATGAAAAAATGAAGTAATTTCTGCAAGTCTTTGTCCAAAACTGAAAGTGTTCAGTGAATGTGTTTCCCCGACCGGTAGCTGCTACCTTGGCGTGGTGGTTGGGCTTGCACATTGCAATGACCCAACAAGCTACACTGGCTGGAACTATTGTTCCTGCAGAAAGGTTGTTAGGATAGCGATTAGAGTAAAAGCAGTTACCGGCTTAGTGTAAAAATTCTTTGTACACTATGCTGGGGAACAGGGATGTAACACCAGCTATGCTGTCTCTCCACTCTGGAGGAAGGGTGTTAGAAAAGGTCGACCCCAAAAATTGTACATCCCGACTTACCCTACGGTGGTCCGTAACCGGCGGTAAGTTTAGTGATACGGAACCAATCCAAGAAACTAGTTCATACAAGCCGGCTTCAAGCAGTTGTCCCTTCGGCGCTGCGGTCACGCAACACTAACACTTTGTATTTCAGGTATCCGAAGAACCAATCAACTTCTACGGCGTGGGCAGCCGGGAAGTAACAACCGCCCACACACCTCCAAAAGCACACGAAGCTTTCCTGCGCATCATTCTCTTTTGCCTTCATCATCTTACCGCCCTACTACAGTCACTACTATTCTTCAGGCTAGCGCGGCACCTTTTCTTCACTCTATGACCACAAACAACGATGAGAGTTATAGAAGCACCCCCGACAGCCTCTTAAAGTCACATCGCCAACTTCATATAGGAGCTTTCAACCTCAGGACCCTCTGCCAAATCGGACAACAGGCATCTCGAGCCATGTATGTATGTTGTGTTTCGGAAACACGCATACAAGACCCGAGTGTGGCCATTCACTTAACCTCACCCGGCCAACAAGGTGAGTCCGCAAAATTCACTTTAAGGGTGTCAACTAGTTCATGAGGACTCGCAGGTGTGGGGATAGCATTGAGTGTTAGGGCAGAAAATCACTTCTTGACTGGATCCCAGTAGATAGTCGTATGTGTGCGGTCCGTTAGAAGAATGAAGGATGGCGTTGTCTTTTCGAGGTCGACAGCAGTACTCCTCCTGAGGTAACCTGGCACAACATACAGTTAGCTGTAGACACAGTTGTGAAGGCTGCAGCCGAAAGTTAGTGAGAGCCATTGGATCTCTACCGCCTCATCCGAACTGATTGACGCAAGAAGACTGATTCCGGCGAGCTCCGATTATGATGAGGAGCGAAAGCTACTCAACCGCAAACTAACAAGAAGCCCTCGTAATGACCGTGAACAGTGGTGGGCTACAAAAGCAAAGGAGATGGAAAAGGCATCGGCAATTGGTAACTATTTAGGCTTATCAGGGAAACAGGTGGTAAAAGGCAAATGATAAATGAAGCAATCTCTGGGGAAAATGGTACCATAATTAGCTCCCAGGATAGACGACTAGAATGTTGGAAAGAACACTTTGAGGAGCAGATTAATTGGCCTACAGCCATACTCAACTTACCGAACATCCAACATCTCCCTGAATGGGATATAGACATAGGTCGTCCATCCCTAACTGAGGTTACTCAGACTGTCATTAGTCTGAAACGAGGCGGAGCTACGGGACCTGATAAAATGACTTCAGGGGTAATTAAGTACGGTGGAAATAGTTTACTGTCTGCGTTAACTAAGGTCCTAGGCAGCGTCTAGGAATCAGAGGAAGTCCCATCGGGTTGGTGTAAGTCATTCATTATCCCGATATACAAGAAGGGAGACAAGTCTTCCTGTGATAATCACAGAGGGATTAGCTTGACTAATATGGTATCTAAAGTCCTAGGCTCAATAATAATGTGTAGAGTAAGTGGTGCTCTGGAGGCACAAACACGAAAGAACCAGGCAGGCTTTAGATCAGGAAGAGGGTGTATTGATCATAGATTCACCCTTTGACTGATTCTGGAACATAGGCATACTTACCGGCGTCTAACAATCGTTATATTTCTTGACTTAAAGGCGGCATTCGATTCTGTCGACCGAGAGGTACTATGGGGATGCTTGGCTGTAAAGAGAATGCCGAGAAGATAAATTGCACTGATCAAGACACTACTCGAACTCATGCAGCCAGCTGAAAGCTTACAGCGAGTTGTCATCTGAAGTGGTGTTCGTCAGGGATGCCCACTATCCCCATTTCTATTCAATTTCATCATAGACGTAATAGTGGACTTAACCCTAACTCACTTCAGAGACTGAGGGATTAACTTGGTACCAGGGAATAATCTCGTTGACTTCGAATATGCAGGTGATATAGTCCTTCTAGGGGAAGATGCTGACAAAATACAAAGTCTTCTGAACACCTTGAGCTGCGATCTACGAATGTTTGGCATGCGATTCGCT
Organism: Trichobilharzia szidati; assembly: GCA_944472155.2. Lineage (NCBI taxonomy): Eukaryota > Metazoa > Platyhelminthes > Trematoda > Strigeidida > Schistosomatidae > Trichobilharzia > Trichobilharzia szidati. The sequence continues at coordinate 90,958,169 of OX235279.1, read as the reverse complement.
CCCGCCAAATGTAAGATGATGCTACAGGATTGGACTTCATTGACTCCTAGCTTAAAAATAGGGAATGAAGTGGTTGGTGGAGAGTGTTGATGACTTCACTTATTTGGGAAGTTGCATCAGCCAACGCCAGTGGGTTGATCGCTGACGAAATCTCAGCACAGATACAGATGGCTTGTTTGGCACTTTCCAATCTACACCATCTCTGCTGATTAAGTTTTATCCGGCTGTCGACCAAAGGACATGTGTACTGCTCAGCAGTTCGCTTTGTCCTCCTTTATGGCTGTGAGACATGGCCGTCGAATGTGGGAGACATGAAAAGGCTGGCTAGCTGTCTTTGATCATAGGTGCCTGCGGTTTATCTCCCGTGTGAAATGGTATAATAGGGTGAGCAATATTGAGGTTAGGCGTCGAGTGCTAGGTAGAGAGTGGAAATCAATAGACGAGGCTGTGAAGTTACATCGATTGAGATGGTTAGGACATGTGTTACGCATGCCAAGCCATCGCCTTGCTCGACAATGGGCAATGTCAACTGACATATGGTCAGGTTGGAAAAGAGCCAATGGTAGCCAAATCAAAACATGGTCTCATCAGTCAATGTTATCCACAACAGTTAGTTTTAGTAGCGTAGGAAGATGTAGACTGGCTTCCTGGTTGGGGTCCTTAGGATGGTAAAAACCAATGGCTGGAGACAAGTGGTGATATGGCTAAAAATCGTTCTCAATGGCGCAGATGCATCCACTCCTTGCGACTTATAATTCCCAATAAAACTACTTTGTTATTACTATTCCTTTTGTCTCATATCCCTGTCTACTGTCTCTACTATGCATTTCTTCTCTTACTTTGTGTGCTACATGGAGTGTGGCGACTTGAACGGCTGCACATCTATGCAAAGTTCTATGTCGAAGACAGACAGTGTTTCCTTTTGATCGATCTATGGTTTGCATGATTTCGTCCCTCTTGGTCAAGATGCTGCAGTAGTTATCTGCACTAGCATCTAGTTTAAGGATAAGTTTTGGTACGAGTGATTGTGTCCAATCCATCCTCTTCTGCATATTTTGTTAACAAGAGAATAGTTTATTGCCTGCCGTAGTTCCTTGTTGCTTATCCTTTCGGCAGACCATCTGATTTTCATTTTTGAGATATCAAAGGTAGCTGTTGATGAAGTTTGCACCAGCTTGCTGGTGAGGAGCGTATCACTTATCTAAACCACTTATACTCATTGAGTTGATATTAGTGTTGAAAATTGGAATCTTGTTTCTCATACTGAGTGCTTTTAATTTTCACACTAGTTTCAGAGTAATAAACGCAATATCTACCTTTGCCGATCTGATCCTGACTGCCTTTGATATCCTCATGCGTACTGTCTTCTTGTAGTTGGAAATAAACTGCCTTTTCAGGTAAGTGGATGGAATGATTTCCTTCACGTCTCTCCTATTCATATTGATTAGTGCTTGTTGTTGGCGGCATATCTTCATCACCTGTGTGATCTGTATGTTTACCTGAAGTCATATCTTGGCTACCAACTTGTTGTTTTTCGAGTTCACCATGAGATGTAAATCATCTGCGGAGTTTCGATCTTCTGTGGTGCTTTTGTGGGTCCAGTGAATACTTGTCCGAAATATCGGGAAACAGCGAGACTTTTCTACTTCGTCTCATCTTCATATGCGTTTTCAAAATAAACAGAGGCCATATTGGATGCCTGACAACATCGCAGACTCTGTAAATGGTGTCTGACGTATTCTCCCATCATGATTCATTGGAAATAAACTGTTCACTTCTTAGCAATTCCAAGAGTACTGTCGTCAACAAGTGTTCTCACCTCCATATCATCCACTAACAAACGGAGAAGCTGGTCAGTTTGTCAACATTTTCAAGGTAGTTCTACTTAAAGCAGAGGAACAGGCCACACCACTTGATGTCACTCAAGAATTTTAGCCTGTATATCGTACAACTCTAAATTAGTTTTTACTAGTTGATCACGGATTGATATCAGTTAGAGAACCACTGAAAACAAGGGAGTACTGGACAGCTGTTTCATCCGTGATCAACTCGTAAAAACAAGACTAATCCTTACAAACCAACTATAGAAAACCTAAATTAGTTACTTTCACTATCAAAAGCTAAGAGGTGTTAATTATTAATTTACCAAATATGTTATTCGCCATTCTATTGTCTGTAGGCGATAAAAAGCTGTGATAGAAATTAATTGGCTATAAAAAGTAAAGTTGAATATTTTCTACTTGTTAGAAATGTTGTGTTCATCTTCTAAATAGAAATCCAATAGTAAGTACTTAAAAATATATGGCATTCAAACTAAAGAATGTTGGTAAATTTTACTATGACCATTACACAGAAAATCACGCAGAATTCAGAAAATTTTGCTATGTACGTTGGATTAAATGACAAATTTAGTCAGTTCAATCATAAATGCAGACAAAATTAAAAAATCAGTGGCTAGTCGTTATTAGATTTTGAGAGGGGAATATGAAATCAACTACTTTGAAACATTAATTACCCTAGTATCAAAAGTGTGAAGGGATGCGGAAATAACTGAAACTTCTTTTACAAAGACATTTTCTAGTTCGCTTTGAAATAAAAGCAACCAATATAATGTCTATAGGGTGATTTGAGACCTAAAATTTACAAATTAACTTGCGATTTGCAATGTACACAGTTTGAGGCGAAATTTATGTATGCAGGAAATAATCGTCATCTCCATACTACATTAAGTACTAAACACTTTAAAAGCTACTCTCTTATCTTAAATAAGTATTTGTCAGATTTTTCACAAATATTTCCCTTTCATTGAAACGAAATACTTCAGTTGCCTGTTTTTAAGCAACGTGGTGCAGATGATGTCTCATTGGCTCACTAATCTACTTGTTTATCACTTAGTCTGATCACGAAAATCCAAGTGTACAACATATTCTCAGACGAATATTCCTTCCCAACATTTTACGAATCACTATCCTGCCTGAGTATAACATGGTTTTTGTAGATCTGTCTCCGGTGCATTAGTCGAGCCAAGAGTTATAACGTAAATGTTCAACACTATGGAAATTTATAATAAAGATTTTAGTATTTCCCAACGAATGAAAAACAGAACGGTATTGTTTTTACTGACGTTTCGCTATTTAATGCTAATAGCTTTAATAATACTATGAAAATTTCTTAACTACGAATAAGTATTCTACCACCATCTTTCATGTCATATTATCGTATTTCTCGGTAGTGTTATTTTGTTAAATTTATCTCTCAAGAATAACATCTGCAGACTTTTGGTTCATAGCGAATTTTGTTAATTCCAATGTAGGATTCCTCACGAGCTAAATAATTCATATGTGAGAATACATAAGGATTGAAAGTACTATGTGAAGGTGGCCTTATAAAGTAAATTGGCAAAAATCAGAGGTCACAAGCTGAATTTCAATTCATTGGTTAGGTTCGAAATGTGACCAAACAGTGCCAAGTACGTTAATTTGACGAAATGGGACATTTTACGTAATGACAATGATCCTTCGTTATTCTTCAGTCCATTCCAGTGATAAATATTTAGTAGTAAATATTGACTACATTTGTCTTTAAGATTTATAAAAATATGCCACTTCCTGACTGTATATTCGTACATTTATAGATGAATAATAACCAGAATATCTGTTTAGTCCTGAACAATAATCTAAATCAGTCTAACACGATACTCCGGTTAACTTTGTTCGGTGTCATTCACCTGAAGTTAATCGGTAAGACGTCACGGACATAATCGTTTATCACAAAACATAAGGTCATAACAGTAAGACATATTACTATTTCACAAAGTGAATGAGAAACCAAATGCTCGAGAATTGAGCTAGTAATTGTCTTACATTGTCCCTTTGCTAACCATGCCGGATAATGCTCAGAGATGCGTTTGGAAAGCGTGCGCTTTGTATGGTTAGCAAAGGGACAATGTAAGACAATTACTAGCTCAATTCTCGAGCATTTGGTGAACTCAGGCCACGTAGCTCCACCAGAATCCTCTTTCAAGATCATCTACAAAGTGAAGCCAAATGATTGAGAAACTGTTAGTTATCTGGCTGAAGCCAACATGACCACTGGAATCTACGATGTAAGATTCTACATGATGACTGCCTCATCGCCTGTTTGATCATGGTATTTTCATTTCTCTGTATCGTCTTCAACATTGATTGTAAGGCGGTTTGCGTCATGAACAGTTGTTTTTGTCTAGCGCTATTGGAATTTAACCACTGAATTAGTGAAGACTGGATATAGTCTCTACTGTATTCTGTAGCAGTTGTATTCATGAAGACATCAAGAATAAAAAGGTTAAACTTGAAAAAGTTATATCTTGGTAATACTTGTGTTTCTAGTGGTCCACCTAGATACCTGACCCGGTTTCAATGGAGGAGGTCGGCGACTGGAGGTATGATCGAAACCTTATTATTACACCCCCTTTAAGCTAACTAATAGTTAATTTTTTCTGGAGGTTGCTAATAAATCATATTGTGAAGGCGGTTGATCATCATGAAAGCTGTCAAGTTCTACCCATGAGAACATTTCAGGTATATATATTACGGGGGGAAATGTTCAGATTATAATCCAATAATCCCTACCTTTTTAAAGTTCCTATTTGAATAAAATCAAGTCGTGATGAAAGCTCCATTTAAAGCATGAAACCTCATAAACTTCCAGTTTAACTATTGCAAATTAAAAACCATTAGAATTCTTTTATAATATTGCACATGCGTAGACAATGGTGACCGTATACTTTTAGTGCTTAAACATAAAAGTCTGAATAGATCATTAGGTCATCATGACGTCTGGTTTTCAGTCAAAGTGTTTTTATAGGAAAAAACGTTTTCTTCATTCATTCATTTATCTGTTATTGTTTGTTTTTCCATGTAGTATATGCATACTATTATTTCTCCGTGTATTCTACCTATAGTTGTTTCTTTCATAATGGAATTATAATAACCTCATGGTTTAGATGCTTATCAAACTGAAGTTTACTTTATTATCATAGACAGTTTATCAGTTTAACTGCGTGCTGGTCAACACCACCATGGATGAATTATATTTAATATACTTATACAGGACACTATACAGTAAGGTGTAGTTAATTCACACGATAGGTGGACGAAAGCTTCACTAACTGAAATGAGACTGACACTTGATTACCACCTGATTGTCAAAGGTTAGTTAATAATAGGTCAGAGGTTCTCACTGCACACTAGTTATTCAGTGTAGCTACCGTAATTATCATTTTAAGAGTAACATTCTGTACAGCTTCTAGAGGATAACTATGTTGTGAATGTTATTTTCAATAAGGAATTACTATCAGTTGATTTATCACGGTGATGTAGCATCACTCACTGAATGACCTTTTATATTCATACTAAATGTTATTCTAGAACTTTGAAACGTGGTTTTCATAGTTAGCTGTATGAGTAGTTAGGTTGCTAGTGTACAGATTTATCTGAACTCTGATCATACATACTCTTAATAAGACAGTAAATAGAATACACTATTCATTTTCAGATTGACATTATCGTATTATCACACTGTTCAGAATGCCACCGCATTATTACTGAACACTGAGTTAATTTCCAGTTCTGGTTGATGGATAATGGTATATGTCCCAATGACACAGTGAATATCTTCAAATTTATTACAATGGGTCTTTTTTTTTGAAAAAAACAAACATATAACTTAGCAACTAATTTATTCATACTTTTTTCTCTGAAGTCTCTATCATTGAAATTAGGCATGGCGAAATGGAATATCCTTACCATTTTTTGAGGGTGATTGGCAAGGCTGCTCAAGTTGCACAAGAAATGAAAATTAAGGGTATAGGAATCTGAGAGAGTTAGTGGAATGGAAGTGGACTCTTTGAAGTTTTTAACGCGAGAATCAATATTCATCTCTGATCATTTAGATGACTCGCGCACTGTGAGGATGTGGTTGTCATAGTGTCATCAACAGTATCGAAGGTTTTGTTTTATGATCATGGCAGCAAACTTCAACGCAAAGGGAAGGGAAGTTACAATTATACGAGGTTTCGATTCTGGAAGAGATTAGTGCAGATAAAGCCAGTAAAAGAAAATGAGAGAAATCCAATTACTTAAAAAGTAGGACAGAAAACACTAGATGTATCACTTCAAAGCACTCTTAAACCGCCTCCTATCTGTCAAGTTTACAAACGTATTCTGGAACATTGTCCAGCTAGGTTAGTCAGATTAAAAATTATTCTTTTGTGAATCAACTTCTTTGGAAAAAAATTCACATCCTCCATGCGTCATTTATCAGCATGACTCATATAAGAAGTATACAAGGATAGATTTTCACAACAACATTTGATTATCTTACATTTAATTGTGTACAGAAAAATCTTACTGAGATACTGAAAGCAATGAATTTGATAATCCTGTTTTGACAATCTTCAACAGCGAAAATTCTCAGCCTTAACAGTAGAAGACTCCTGCCTCGTTGATTAATCAACTGACTAAATTCTCATCCCCTCGACGTTTCATTTATCATTTAATTTAAATTGATTTAGTATTACTGTCATATATTGTTATCTTTATATGTCAGTAATCTACCATATTTATATGTACATCACAATAAAACTTTGAGTAATCCTTTTCAGTGCAAGTTAACAATAAGTGTACAGTCATTATTGAGACTTTTTTGTTATCAAGTGAATATTGTGAAGATCGTTTCACTTGAAGACTGTGGAATAATGCGTTGACAATAAATTAAGTACTTTTTTATTCTGTTTCTTTTGGTCTTGATGGTGGACAGTGTGCTAAGACATTTGAAAAAACAAAAGATATGCTGTAAAGCTCTGACTTCAATTTTTTATGATAACCTCCCTTACATGATCATAATTCCCTTAACAGTCATCAAAATTTGAATAAGGGCTATTATGTGGAAAGCTTACATAAGCATGTAAAGTTTCTAGCTTTTATTATTCTAGGGAAAATAAAGCTTCTTTAATTTATTGCCGATTGAGAGTAAGTAGTATCAAAATCTTACTCACTTGTTTACAGAATAAATTTAGCTGCAAATTACAGATCGCCTTCAACAGTAATCAGTCATTTCAATAGGTTTCATAAAGTGATGAGAATACTGTTGTGACTGTAGGGGATTAAATGAGGACGTTGTCGCCTTGTTCTGTCTGCGCCTGACTAATATGCCTATCTGCTTCTGGTACCTTCCGATTCAGCGAACCACGCAAATATCAGAAGACAAAAGCTGGTCTGTGACTGTGTATTGTAGTACAACAACTACGACAAACTACGACTACGACGACAAAGAAACTTATTTAGGAAATGGTATTTATACATTTTTACAACCAATACAGACAGCTAACAGTATTTGAAATAATTGGTCGTAATAGTCAATAACAAAATGCGTGGGAATGATGATATACCACTTATGCGAGATTAACAGTCATTAAAATAATTGAACAATAACAAAGTGCCTGGGAAATGATAATATACCACATATGCGAGATTAACAGTCGTTAAGATAATTGAACAATAACAAAGTGCGTGAGAATTGATGATATACCACTTATGCGAGATTAACAGTCATTAAGATAATTGAACAATAACAAAGTGTGTGGGATCCTATCAAATACACATGTCACTGAATGATGTGTCACACTTTGTTCATCACTGAAGTTGTTCACGTCAGATATACAAAGTAGGTCTGTCATTATGATGGTTGATATGAATTCGAATTTCACCATAAAATATTTCTGTACTGTTGCTTGCTGAAAAGTCACATTATTGGATGTACTAACTTTAAAACAATATCTCTGTAGGAAGGTTTGTGGGGATTCAAACTGTAAAATCCACCTTTGAAGTAGTCGTTAATAAACACTGGATTGATTTTAAGTTATTAGGTTCTGAGAAAGTAAAAGATGTTGATTGTTACACAAGATATGCTGTAAACAGACATAAGAGTTTATCCTGTTACCATCAAAGTACTCGTTCTACTGACACCAGAGGCAAGTCAAAACAAATTAAGCGCCCAAAATACAAAATATATTTCGGCGGGAATGAAACGTAGAGCGATGGTGATTGCTTATCTAGTATCAATTAGAGAATCGTTGGAAAACCTGGGGAGTACCGGACATCTGTCTCATCATGGTCCGGGAATTTTTATTTTACGCATCCACCATTGGGGCTCGAACCCAGAACCTTCTGGTTACGGACTATTCCGCCGATGGGACGCAAACCAATGGTCTATGAATTCCAACTTCTGCTGACTCGTGATATGTATTCAGTGCAACAGCCAGTGAATGTCATAGTCCAACTCTGTGCGTATGTAGTGATGAAGAGTCCCAGACTAGGACGAAACGGCTGTCCAGTACTCCCAGGTTTTCGAATTTTTGTCTAACTGATATTAGCTGATGATGAAGTCCTCCAACCAATTATTCAACTAATTTCCATTTACGACTAGGAAAATGTATTTCTAATCCTTGTTTTTCTTATTCTCCAGGCCTTTGGTTACCATAATAAAAATGAACATAACAAAAAGCAAAAGTACCAATGGGATAGTAACATTTGGAGAGGGAAAAGTGCAACCACTCATCGAAAAAGTCCAACAATAAATAAATAACGATATGTACGTATACTTAAGAGACGAGTATTAATCAATTTGAATACACAACGATATAACCTCTGACAATTTATTGATCAGGCAAATCTTACTTATGCTTGTAAGATGAACTGAAATAAAAGTGCAGGTGTTTTCATGTTATAGTCATACAATGGCGTGTCTAGTACCGACTATGAATAAACATAAGACTAGAGTTTTTCATTTGCTAAATCACTGCTTTGGACTTTCAAACCACAATTGTCCTTCTATCAGAAAAGTAAGAGAAAATTAGTCACCTGTTGATGATAACCTTATGTGTTATCCAATTTAGAATGTTCATCAAAACGTGCTTGTGCAGATTTCAGATGACTCAGCAACATATGATAGTGTATTTGAGTCCTAACCACTGTGTCACCGACGCACCCACCTTGACACTACCATACTCCTGAAAAGTGTGAATATGTATGCACTGAACTTCACTATCACAGACACTGTAACCTAACTGTCCTACACGGAATGGTTTCATTGTATGCAATTTTTAATCGTAACCTACTGGTAACTAACAAGCTTGAGGAGATCAATTATGTTTGTCGGTGAGCAAAAGTCAAAGGGATCATTTTCAAAGGAAGAACAAAATTTTTCCATATAAAATATTCACATTTTATTTCAACTACAGACAGTCTAAAATGCACATAAGATTATGAAATAAGGGCATTTTCTGTTCTTTTCAACAGAAGTCGTTTATGGGAACAAGAATGGGTGAAATGTAATAACATGATCAGTTACAAGTAACACGGAAAGAAAATGGTTATTTAACATAAGTTTGATATTAGATGGTTGGAGGCAATCGGCAGAAAGCCTTGGACCTAGGTTTCATGCTAGTTGGCACTCGTCAGCAAGGCGTATCTGCAACCTTGAAGGAACTGATGTCCCTTCTGAGATTCGAACCCGCGTCACCCAGTGCTGCAGTCAGAGACGTTACCACTGAGCTATTCGAGCTCGCCTTGCTGACAAGTGCCAACTAGCACGAAACTTAGGTCCAAGGCTTCCTGCCGATTGCCTCCAACCATCTAATACCAACAATTCACAGTGCACCGTAATGGCGAGCCACCTAGCATGGTGGCCACATTGCAAACATGACTGATAGAATTCAGTCTGCACCGAAGATAGGACTAGACACATTACACTAGTTACTGACTAGTGTGCAATCAAAAATAAGTTTGATAGCATATTCGAGAGGTTTTGGTATTTGGCTAAAAGCCAAAAAGGCACGCTAAAGGATTAGAAACACACAGAAAAAAATGGTTACTTAATGATACTATGCAAGCAGTTAGGATTGATTTGAAATTAACTGAGTTGATATCAGTGGGTCAAAAAATAAAAGGTCATGGTAATTATAATAGTGAAGATAGAAAGAAGTCGAAAAGCAGAATGTCTTATATAATTATTGGAAAAAATTATAACTTAAGCAAACTAAGATTATTCACTGTTTGTTTGCATGTACACAAGTGTGGTTTGAGTAGCTTGGTGACAGTAGATTCAACAAATCGTAGTAAAGTTGGATTTTTTATCTGTTGATAATGGTAAATGCAGTTTGAATATTTACTGTGTATCCTGATTCGATTTGATTCTAGCCAATGGCTGTGGTAAAGGACTGATGACCTTTGAGACTTGGGCCACGAGAGCCACCTCTTGTGCAACGGTTCATATTAATTATTTAACTGAATTTTAGATTTTCCCGTCGATTGATTGGACTCTCGTGGCCCAAGTGGTCTAGTGGATAACGCTTTGGCGTTTGAAACTATGGGCACTGGGTTCGAGGCCTCGGTGGGAACATCATCACTCACTGTGGAAAGCAGGCACATCCAGATGACGAGTCCCAAATAGGACGAAATGCGCATCCTGGATTCCACTACTAGCCACCATCCACCAAATTAACCTCTAGGTATTATCTATTTGAATTAAATTCCTCTACTTCAAGCTTCGTGTTCTCATCTCTAATTTCAGAAAGATCAATCTTAGAAACTAGCTGTCCACTAAAAAAACTATCTTTTATGTAGACTTACATGGTGTATTAATAATATTTTAATATAGTTTAGGTGAATACAACCATTACTACCATCAAATTCATCTCTAATACAATAGATGGTGAGATCTGCATCACAGGTATTTATTTTAGCTTAGGTTGGTCTTATCTAGATGAAGCTAAATATCTGGCATACATCACATGAGTCAGGTCATCTGTTTATATATATATATATATATATATATATATATATATATAATTTGTTTAAACCTATTACGTCCTGTATCAATGATCTATCCCCTAGACAGGTATTATGAGATAAAAGTAGAATAGATACGGCTGTTCAACTTTTGGGATAGGGAAAAAAGATAATCTTATTTGCTAGACCATAGCTACAGATACAAATAATCTACCAGTAACTAGAATGTTACCAGTATATTCACATATGTACGGATCAATGATTTTTCTGAACTAATTCCTTTGAAAGATAGTTTTCTTTACGAATTTTAAACATTAAAAAAGGTTTGATCATGGTGCTGGTATTTGGTGGACACCTGCATCATGTTTAGAATTAATAATTTAATGTAAATCTGAACGGGGGGTTGATGATTTCATTTCCATTGAAGATGTGGATTTCACAATTACTGATAAGCAAAACCAGATTATGAAATCTGACCTTATATACAGTAAATTCTTCAAAGCCATCTAGAGAGACACTTCTAAAATCTCACATTATGCATGTATAACTTGAAACTGATGAATACTGCAGACAGAAAAAAAAGTCTCATTAAGTTGTCGTCCATAAGCTTCGACTGCGCACATTTCAGTATATCGGCGGTGTTTTCAAGCCTCTAAAACCATTATTGTTTTTTTCTCATAGACTAGGAAATACAGTTTCTTAATGACAGGGTACACATTTTGTTTGATCTTGCACAAAACTCTTAGTTTGTTTTATTATTGGAAGTTTTACACAAATGTATGTTACATGCAGTTTAGTTTGTTTGTGCTCGAAACGTCATCAGTTGATATAACTGTACAACACTGTGTGATTTATCAAAATAAAATCTTATCCATTATGGAATTATACTCTACCACAGTGCCCAAGTTTTATACTTATATCAATAATACATATGGTTCCTCACCACCTGTTGGCAAATTCATGAACATAGGATGTGATCTCGTTTGAGAAATTACTTATTCATCCCTAATATGCTGTTTTCAGTAGGTGATGTGATAAATTCGCCATAATGCTACATATCATGCAGTAATAAAAACTGTGTTGCACAGATCTGAACAAAGACTACTGTAGACGAAGGGAAATGATAGATCTTACTGTGAATTGTCCCGAGAGCATATTGACAGTTCAGCAGGATTGTTATTCTTATCTCCACCACAAAAGCAGAAGATTGTCAAACTGCATTTGTTGAAAAATGTTTACTGAACCTTTTAGTTGATACAGGTCTATGTAGCAAAAGAGACTGAGTTTGCTGAAAATTTAAAAAGCACTCAAACTATTATTCAAATGTCAATTTGTAATTTTAAAGTAGACTCCATAATGGACCGTCAACTTGCACGAGATTACCTGATGATGCTTGATATCAATGACCAATAAAAGACACATGAGTGGTGACATAAAACAATTCAATTAGATAGAATATTTGACGATGTGAGAAAGGGTAGGCTGTAGTTATAAAACAGAAAAGATCAGGTTATTCTTCATGTGTTGGTTTGCGGGAACTTGATTGGTCTGTTCACAAACTGACAGCAGCTAGAAAACTAGGGAGAACCGGAGGGCTGTTTCGTCCCAGTTCGGGACTGTTCGGCGGTACAAATCCACATGCTGTATATCGTGAACTAGCAGAAACTGAAATTCATGGACCATTGAGTCGGGTCCCAGTGGCTGAATGATGTACCAGTTCGTTCTGTAACCAGGTGGCCCTAGGTTCGAACCCCAGTGTATTGTTGAAGAGTCCCAAACTCAGGCAAAACAGCTGTTCACTGCTTTCCAATTTTTATCTGACTCATATCAGTTCTTGACCAAACCTCTACCGCACTTTTGTAGAGAAACATATGTTCCAAAGCGAAAATAACTAGGTCGAATTGACTTTGATGAAGAAAGTGAATCGTGGTTCGCTTACCTGAAGTAAAACACTCAATCCATATGCGTGACTTGCTCGATATTAAGAATTACTACAATAAACGCCTATACGACATTTAGTTTGCAGAGATCATTTATATCATATAGTAGTATTCCTCAGTCGCACAGAAATGATCTAAGCATCAAATGTCCACTGCTCACTTTCGAAGTTGAGCCTACCAACAATGTAGACGGAATAATTAATTTAAATTTTTCAAACAATCTGAGTTCTGAATGAACAGAATAGAGGATAATAATTAAATTTTGTACGTTTATAGATGAAAAGATCTTAACACTGATTCTACTTTGATAAGCAAGTTTAGACGTCGATTGACATTCAACACCTTGTTTTCATTTGTCATATCAGAGTGGTTTCATCGCAAAGTAGTTAGCTTTACACATACACCGTGTTCATGAACGAAGCAGAAGACATAGTGCTTAACATTTCTCGTACAGGGACAATATAAGTTAATTACTATAACCGATGTACATATAATTTGGACTGACGACAACAGATGGGTCAGTAGACAAATAGGTCATTGGGATAGCCGGGGTGTATTTGTGATAAATGATACAAAGTGTGGTATATTTTGAACAGCTGTATTTCCAGGAGATTAATCTTTTCCACTATGAAAAGTTAAAATGTATGTAGGCTATCTAAAAGTCCGCTTTTCTGTATGGCTGTAACACTTCTTAAAATGAATTCCGAATCTTTACATTATTTTCGCATTTGTAAAATTTCTATTCATTTTAAATAAAAATTGGCACAGGAAAAATGAATGAATACTTTCAATGATTACTGTTATTTTGAACATTCACATTATTTATTCAGAACAAAATAGTGAGAGTGAACAATTGTTTCCAAAAAGTCTTCTTCAGGCTCTACAATTATAAATCCATTAACTTAAGCATACAGTAGCCAGTAAAGGCAAATCGGAATCATATCAAAAATGTATTGTGGATATGATTCAAATTTGCCTTTACTGGCTACTGTATGCTTAAGTTAATGGATTTATAATTGTAGAGCCTGAAGAAGACTTTTTGGAAACAATTGTTCACTCTCACTATTTTGTTCTGAATAGATTATTGTTGTCAATGTTTCTGTAGGAAAATCTAATATGAAGGCAACATTAACTAAGTTTACATTGCTACTTTTAGATAACTTCATGCATTTATTCCCCTTGATGAATTTGAATAAAGCAAGAACGAAAGTGGTTTGTGCTGAATAATATGGTACCATCCTTTAAAATTATCAATAGACAAAGGAGCTCCATTCTCCTCAAGTTTACCGAAGCAATTTCTATCAAACGCTTCAAACCAGATTTATGTGTTCAGAAAGAAGCAGTTATTAATCTCTCTTTGCCCTGGTAACTGAATGTCTTTATTCTCTCATCTGATTACGTAATCTTTGTCTTTAACCTCACCCCCTTTTATATTCTGTAATTTTGCTTGTCTCTTGTTTCTATGATTTGAGTTGAACTCAGTACATTGTTACCTAATTTATTAGTCACTCTGTATCTAACTCATATTTCGTCTTTATTACGTAACTCCTTTGCCATTGTATGCATACATCTATTTTGTTTAAACTTGAACTGCATGTGTAAAAACTATATAAGCGCAATTTTCTGAGCACTGTTCACTTACTGTGGAACTTTTTGTCAACTGGCAACATGTAAAAATTTGCAAGTATGTTAAAACTTTTCTGTACGCAAACCTCATTATGTATTTAGGCTGTAAGCAGCTGATGAGAAGCCTACGAAATAAATGATGGTACCATATTATTCTGCACAAACCACTTTCGTTCTTGTTTTAGATAACTGTCAGTATTGTGTCAGTTAGTAGAATTGGAAGCATATATGCTATTAGACTGTGACCTAATCATTGAATTGTAACGTAGCGAAAAATGTTATACATGGTGAAAGTGATAGAATTTGGAATAAAACTTCGGTCTTAGTAGGATCAAAACTAGAAGTTGTCAGCTCATCAGCCTGAGACTCTACCATTCATTTTGAGTAGCATACATATTAGACTTCCTGTCACCATCATCATCACTTGTGTCTATCAGGACAGGGCTGTTCTAGGATGTTTAATCAGTGACGGGGTGTACAGCTTAATATAAAAACACAATGATCCCATGTCTGGTACGCATTTCGTGTGAAGAAAGAAAGTGTTGAGCATGAAGTTACTAGTCTACTTAGTAACAGTGAATAAAAAGCTATTCCATTCTTGCTCTTACCAAAGTTTTGTTATTATGTTATGCGAAGAGCAAATTATATATGGGATATTTTATTTCATATTGAGAATTGCACAATACAACAAAAAAGGCTGTTTGTTGTGCAATGGTTATCATTAGTCTATCCCTTAAACCATCATGGTCATCACCAAAACTTGGTACATAAAACTGAGATTTTCGTTCACCATTTGTGTCAGGTATTCAGCAATTACAACAACCTAGTTCAATAAAAAAAAATTCTACTAGATCCTAATCAATATACCAAGGTCATTGAATGAACTCTTCTGGATATATTAAGAAAAGGAATAGAAACAGAATGTGTCACCTAGATGTATGTCTAAATGGTGCAGATTGTTTCTACGATAATTCCTCGACTAGATGTACATAAATGATAAATTGCAGGACGGAAGTCAGTTGTACTTGTCAACAATGCTTCTCTGCATAAACAGAAGATACATAACTGTATATGCATATGCATTTGGCAGCTTCAAACAATAAAAACAAGTTCAGAACTGGAAGTCTGTAGAATAGTACTGTCACTTTGCTAGCAAAAATCTAGCTTGTCAGTGTTTTGTTGGGGTAACTGACTTAGTCTAAAATCTATGCAGATCATAAATTCCACCTTATTTATGGAAATTTAAACAATCTTTTGAACTGTTACTTGATACTATCAGAAGACGAGTAACTGTATTCTCTTAATAATGCAATATAGACGTTAGTTGTGACTTACAAATCACTATAACTGTTATTTAACGTTGGATCATTTTTTCAGGACATTTGGCATCAGGATTTTTTGAAGACTAATGATGTCGTTTGTACTGATGGAATAGTCAGCCCCACGCCATACCTTCCCTCTTTTTCAGGCTAACTATCGGCTAGTAAATAGGGTGAGGTTTAGGAGTGCATCGACCGGGAGTCGAACCCGGATCAATTTTGTAGCTGGTGAATACTTTAACATGGAACTACTGACTCTACATTGGATCATAAGATATCATAAAGTTTATAACTTGTGGAAAAGTATTGTGAATCTGAGTACATTGCTTTGAGAAGCGGAATTTAAACTAGATTTTTTTCAATCAGTCCGCTGGCTCTTGCATAGTACCATCATGTAGGCTGGTATTCGAAACCCTGTTTTGAGAGACTACACTTTCAGATAACGCTGCCTACAGAAAATGGAATTCACTTTTACTGTATGCTGTTTGCTTCCATACTACTATTATTTGTTTTAGTACTAGTCGTAGTATCAAAACTTTTAGTCTAGGCAACAAAGTTGGAACATTTCTGAGCATTATAGATATGCCATAATTTAAACGAACTGTCAGCCTTGGAGGTTCAACACGTACATAGCAAATCATGTATGTCATCTAGAATTTTACTAGTCATCTCAAAACATTTACTGTCACTCAAGTAATTGATTGGAAGAATATCGTAACCAGTAAGAAAGACGTTGTTAACTCAGAAGAGACAAGAACATAATAAGCAGTTAAGTGTTATAATATGCTGAAGCAAATGACCACTCAGACATTGTTGAATGCATACGATGTTATACGTTTCTTTGTGCTTACCACTGAAGTAGTATCAACCACTATTCAATTTTACCTAAGTAACTGATACACATCAAGACCACCAAACATAACATTCATTACATCTGTCTTTAAAACTTAATTATTTGTACTCTGTAATTCCATGGTGTAACTTTCATCACAAAACAACATTGTCTTACAGTTCACATTAATTGGATAGTGTGGCTACATGTCTGTTAAATATATTCCATTGTTACAGAGAAAATGTGACCTCTAAATTTCAGATGGACTATTAAAAATTAGCATGCTTGTCGTAATATCTTACTATTGTGTATAGGCTACTGTATTATGTCGTAGATAAGCAGTTTCGAAAGGTCACTAAAAGGATGTCAAAATGAGAAGTATTTTCAAATTGTAAAAGTTAAATTAAGGAAAGATCCGAAAGTGAGCATACAAATGTTTGCCTTTTCAACAGTGTCCACTATGTTCAACTTATATTTGATAGGAAAAACAAATGTGAAAAACTAGTAACAGCATGTGTAGACAGACAATTATTGTTCATTGAACTTTAGCTTGAGGGAAAATTTGAATCCCGAACGCCTATGTTTATTTTCTATACATAGTTTGTTTTAAATGAATACTGTCTGAAATTTTTCATTCATTATTTTACCTCAACAATAAATTGTTTATCTGTCTGGTTGAAAGTATTTAAAAACGTGTTCAGTAAGAACTTTACAGGCTTTTCTCATTATTTAATTTTAATGACCAATGTCTGAATTGAAAAGTTCTAGTTTTATTGTTATAAAAATAAATAAAAGTAAGTTGTGTTATCTTCAGATTATCAGGTCAATATCTTAAAGGAAACACGGAAACAGATTACCCGAGTATATGATCAAACACATGTAACATTATTTGATTTATATATAATGACTATAATGAGACATGTTTCATATCAGATGAGACCTGAGAGACAGTGGTTTCTTGAATAAAACATTCTGAAGAGTCGTAAAGTGAAAGGAAACAGTTATACAATATTCCTTAATTTTCAGCTCTTCCCTATCCTTCATCAGTCTGTAAAGGAGACTACTTCAAAATAGGTCGAAATAGCTTACACATTTGAACAGAAATGTTACAAAAAGCAAAGTGGTAAATATTTTTTATCTCTAAATTTCAGCAAGCAAATTCGAAGAGTAGTGAAGCATTAATAAAGCTTTGAGTTTTTCTATGTACTTCCAATCATCACGACAATCTAACTACCAACTTTTTACATCAATCTCTATCCTATATATAAAGAGTATAATTTGAGTAAACACTACTTCTATACATTTTATGCACTTAGTCATTTGTAAACAACATTGTAATCGTTTGAGTTCTATGATCCCTCAGATATTGATTACAGATATTTATCGTCATCGGAGGAACTTATATAGCATAATAATGCTTCTCTCTTACCACTGTCGAGGTTTACAGTGTGTGTTATTCACTGTTAGCCGATAGTGTCTTTTATAGTTCTGTAAGCATTTGACAGATGCAGAATATCTAAAACCTATAGATGAACTTCGCTTCATTATACTTTACGTTAAATATAAAATTTGATGGGGATGAAGCAATCATCTTATATGGTGAGTTTTAGACAAACTGATCTATAATATCAGTTTTATGAACCAAGTCAAGCGATAGGAGATAATAAAAACAGTCCTAAAAGCAATTGAATCATCGACTAAAATGTGGAACATATAACTGAATCTAACCAGTTTGTAAGTAATCATCTGAGTGGGAATTTTGAAATAATAAATTTAAGTAATATTGAAGCGGTAGAAGACGAAAGACTTGGTAAAGGAATGTTTATTTGGAAATTGGTATCTCTATATAGCTAAATTATGTTTACCTTATTTTCAACGCACCATTTCCACAGATCTTTGTGTTGTGATACCCCTGGACTTCACCTTGTGTTTCTTTGTGTTCCTTTCACGTCTCCCATGTATCTCCACAACACTGTATCATTTGCCTTCTCTGAAATCAAATGTATCTCCCCGTTATTTGATGCTTTTATGCCGATGAACTTCTCTTTATATACTACTGATAAACCTTGTCGGTAGCACTCACCACAGAACAGTTAATTTCTTATTTCACATGTATAATGTTAAAAAACTGCTTGTTAGCCTCTCTCTCTCTAGTCAATTAATATTGTGAAAATGTCTAGAGACTTTCATGTGCTATGATCACCTAAAGATAGTCGTTTCAAGTACGGTTCCAAAACACAGTGTTACCTAGTTACAGAGATGTAACAATGGGTCTAATAGAAGTGGGATAACTGAATATTTTTCTGTATTATTAGTTCATTTTTGACAACTTCTCTCCGTTCTCGTTTAATTACAAAATAACCTGTCAAAGTCACTGTGTTTCTGTATCCTTAGTGTTACCGATTCATTCACCGTCAGTTGTATTCAGGAAACGAAACTTGGTACAAGGTTGCTAAAGTGCTGTTTTCACGATTTTAATCTTCATTGTTGCATGGATGCTTCTGGTCTTTTCATTCAATTTGTCTTCTACATGACAGTTTTTAGTGCTGATTTTTTCAACCAATTTATCACGAAGTGACATTATTTAAAACTTATGGGTCACTGGATTTTAATCTAAAGGTTAAATGCTTGGTATTCTGGCTCGGATTCCTGATGGAGACACAAGTACACAATGCTTAAGTGTTCCGAAGTCGGGTAAATAGGATTTACACTACTTTAATTGATATCCTTTGACGATCATGAAATCTTTGGGAAACATCATGTTTTCCTATCGACAATCACTCATACGGCTAGACTGATAAAACTCCACATTAATTTGTATGTTGAAAATATTTCATGATGAACTAAAATTGTAAAATAAACGGTTTCACTGATTTATGCACTGCCCAAGATTCGCAAAGAATGGTTATCCATACATCCAGTTATAGATATACCTAGATCACTCCGCGATTCTGTGACTCGATGGCCAATAAAAATTTTGGAATTTATCAGAAGAATAATGCTGAAATTTTCGAATTCAGTAAATGGGATACACGTAATTGATATGGTTATGGCTCCATTAGATGTTGCCTCTCTATTCACTAACGTTCACTTGACATAATTTATTGATTTAAATAATTCAAAAGTATATTCAGAAGCTAATACTGAAATGTACATTCAATGTCCATTTCCGATTAAGTAATGAAATATATCGATAGGAGTACTGAGTAGCCAAGAGGTTTCCACTTGGTCTATTAACTGCCGACTGTTTTAAGCCACATCTAAGATCGGGTACTCTACTATCAGCTACTGAATCTATAAGCTGTGTAAGGAAGATATTTTCATCACTACAGATGAGCGTATTGATCTAAGTAAAATCCATGAAACTTTTAATGATTTTTATGCTTGAAGTAGAGTCTGGTTCTTATAAATTCGGCTTTCAATGAGAAATGATGGATGAACCCAAAGGTCTATACATCAGTGACCGAAATGGGACAAAAAGCTGATTAAATTCTACAGCTTTGTTCGAATAAATTGAAAAAGAAACCTGCTCAAATTTCTGTTCATGAGAATGTGTCGCGTAAGCACGGAAGAAACATTAAATAGAGAGCAGTAGTCCTTCCGAAATACTCATTCAGAATAGCCATTTACTGACATTCATCTATAAAAGTATGGAAATCGGAACTGGTAATCTGCAAAAGACAGAAACACTAAAGAAAATTCTTGTAAATCTGGAATTCAAAAGTGACATCAGCTGAAACTACCCAAAACAAATAAGTGATGCAGTTCGGAAACGTGCTTCACTGCATATCTACGTTCCACCTTCTCCGTGCAACCTCTTATTCATCAGAATATCAAGTACAATGTTCGACTGTTGGCAACATTCATATTTATATTTATCAGTTCACCTGCTACGATGGAGCTGAGTACACAGGATGTGCCAGCAGGATATTTTCCAGACGTGCACAAAACATCCACTATGGTTGCCAAAGTGAGAAGTCAAACCGACCAATAGCTAAATTCTTGAGCATCGTTTCCTTACAAATCATTCTGCATCAACAGAGAAATCTTTTAAAGCGAAATATGCGGTAGGACCAAGTCGCCCAAAAGATATCCAGCTACATCTGTCCTCACTGAGAGCTCTTACATCTATAAGGAAGGGATTTGTCCAATCCTTTTTACGTCCATAGCGATAAACCCTTCATGACTCGTACAATAATTTGGCATCTAGTTCGTGTTCATTGGTGTTTCTTTGCTTCTTTTTTTTTTAAAACTCTTAAATTTGGAATATACTTTATACATGTTCTGAATTCGCTAGTCTTATTAACAGTATTTCTGTTTCCAGGTGTTTACATTTTTAATGGTACTCACTTATTAACACACTAATCACTTAGGGTTTTTTTTTAAGATTGGTTAAACCACTTACCTAAGCTTAGCAATTTATCCAATTTTTATTCTTAGTGAGTAATTACATATGATTCGTTACCAACTGATATTAATAACTGACCTTTATTGGTATTTCCATGACCTTTCAGAACGCTATTTAACTGCACAGGTTTGAAGATTCCGTAATAAGAACCGAAATATCAACAGAAGCCGAACACTTTGGTTCAGTCAACAAATAGGAAAAACAAAATTGACTTAAACAAAATCATAATTATGTCAGTTGTGAATGCTCATGGTTAATGCTCATAGTGAATTTCATTAAGTCTGTTTATAAGCTTAATGTGATATTAGATGTTGATGTTAGCGTCATTCTCTCCGCTTTTTATACTATTATGATTATTATTACTATTCATCCTCTGGGTTCTGAGTGGAACATATGGATACAACAGCAAATTGTCAATTCACTCTCTTCCCTGCAATCGTTTTTTAGACAGATTCACTGTTGTACATAAGCTTTCACCTTTTCCGCACACAGTCTCCACATGTCGTCTTCGGACTTAACCCCATCTCGGTATTTCCGAGTTGAATTCCACTCGATAGCCTGCTTGGCGTGTGATTCGACTTGAATGAGTTTCCTCAGCGTATGTCTGATCCATCTGCATCTCATTCGGCATACTTGTTGAGCAGTAAAATGGGTTGTTGGTTAGGTGGCTGCCTGCTAGATTTCATTGTTGCTTATCCTTCCGGACGGGTCAATATTATCTTCATTATCGAGACAGTGAAGACAGATGTTGATGAAAGTTTGCAGTAACCTGTTGGAAATGATTTCCTTAAAGCGTACCAAGTCTTTAAGCCACAGTGAATCACTTACTTGACATTACTGTTGAAAATCCGGATCTTGTTCCTTATAATGAGTGTTACAAATCTACACACTGGATTTAGACTAATGAAGGACTGTCTTATTTTTCTGATCCCGGCTTTAAACCTTTCCATCCAACTTACCGTATGCAAAAGTAATTTGATTGTCCCTATAATTTATGCAGAAAATGGGCAATACTTATATTCTGATCTGTAGTCAAATAATAATTTAATACCTTAACTTATGTGAAAGTGTAACTGTAGAACCAAAGACGAATTTATCGAAGAAATACTCCCCGCACAATAATCTGCACTTAAAAATTTAAAATGGGCAATTTAAAAGAATAATCTTTTAATTGAATTCCATAGGAGAAACACTGTTCGTAAATGAGAAACGTTAGCTTTAAATTAGATCACTAATAGTAACACCAGCAATATTTCATAGAGCCAGTTCCCTTCATCAGTTTGAATAAGGAAAGAAAGAACATATTTGCAGGATAATACAAGCCCGTCTTATTTCGTCGATTCTCTTCAACTGCCTACATCCCAAATAAATCAATTATATGCTACAACATTTTCTGAGCATACTTTTTACAATGATCTCAACTCATAGATAGAAAGTATGAGCAACATAATTTCAAAGATGGTGTAACTGGACAATTATTTAGTGTTGAGGATAACTATTTATGTAGTATTCAAGTGTTGGTTTGCAGGGATTTGACTGGTTACAGGATTTTCATCATGAGCTGACATTAGTTAGAGAACCATTGGAAAACCTGGGAGTACTGGACAGCTGTTTCGTCCTAGTTTGGAACTCTTCAACAGTACGCACCCACCGAGATTCGAAGCCAGGACCTTCTGGTTACTAGGCGAGATCCTGGTTTCGATTCCTGGTGGCTGCGTACTGTTGAAGAGTCTCAAACTAGGACGAAACAGCTGTCCAGTACTCCCAGGTTTTCCAATGGTTCTCTAACTAATGTCAGCTTATAATGAAAATCCTGTATTTATATAGTAATTAGACGATGAGGTGGACTTTTAATTTCATATCGAAATATGGGAAGAAAAACCAGCTAGACCGAAACCCGGTATAGTTGAAAAGAAGCCAGTATTTATTTGTCTAGAGTTCAAAGGCGAGGAAGTATCCATAAGAACGGAAAACAGAATTAAAGGTGCGTTGAAAAGGATATTTCCCGTCACTAGACTTATTCCACTTTATAAAACACTATGCTGGCTAACGCAGTCAAAAGTAGATAAGTATCCTGCTCACGTTAACTCCAACCACATTTACCAACTCACCTGCGCTTTCGGCAGCAAGTGCATAGAAAGGACTGAGAGGAGGAGAACGTTTACTAGGTTTTCTAAACACATCCCTAAAAGTCTCCGTCTTCAAGGTAGCAAAATATTTTCAAGAGCAATCGCCAGGCATCTAATTGACATGAGACATACAGTGGAACTTAGTCGGGTTTTCAAATTAATCAATACTCAAAGAAAAGCATGGTTACTTCGGTTCACAGAAGCCACTGGCATACAGAAAGAGAGTGTGACTAATCTCTCACTACCCTGGTAACCACAATTGCTTTGTTCGTGTACTTTTGTGTTTTGTCCTGTTGTGTAACATTCCACTCAATGTTGGTTTTGATTCTGACTCACTGAGTTGAACTCACCACTAAGGTTACAAATCTACTACATTAAATTATTTTATCTATTTTATAATTTTACTTCACTATTCACCCCCACCCTCCTGAACTCTCCACCATGGTATGTATAAATTAACTCTGTTTTTCTACCTTGTATTTTGTCTCCAGTCTATTCTTGTTTCCAAGCGAAATTAAAAGTCCACCTCATTGTCTAATTACTATATAAATAGTTACTGTCAACACTAAATAATTGTCCAGTTACACCATCTTTGAAATTATGTTGCTCATACTTTCTATCTATGAGTTGAGATCATTGTAAAAAGTATGCTCAGAAAATGTTGTAGCATATAATTGATTTATTTGGGATGTAGGCAGTTGAAGAGAATCGACGAAATAAGACGGGCTTGTATTATCCTGCAAATATGTTCTTTCTTTTCTGATTCAAACCAATAATATTACTTTTTCATCCTAGTTTGGGAATCACCGGCAGTCCGCACCCAGTGGGATTCGAACCCAGGACCTTCCGGTAACAAGGCCAGCTTGTATACCATTCAGCCACTGGGACCCGATTCGATGGCTCATGAATCTAACTTCTACCAATGCGTGATTTAGCGCGACCCCAACCACTGTCGTTGGTGGGACATCCATCCACATGTGACATCTAATTGGACCTCACTGGTCACGATTTCTCACTAGAACTCCAGGAAACTCCATCTTGTAGCATATTACTTTTGCTTTTGGAACAGTGTCTAAAAGAGTCTACACATAAAAGTGCTGTAATTTCCACTTTCAACAAGATATTGTATACCAGCATAAGATTGTTTTTAAAATGTTTTAAGATAATGTTTTTTATGAAAATGTGATTTCGGAAAGTCCCTCATAAAATCAAGATACCACTATAGTTACTACTGGTAAGATAACCAAGTTGATTCTTTGGAAGCAGTCACAAAACAAATACTGTGTCATTATCACACTGCACATATAATTAGTTTATATTTGTCTGCATTAATTTCATTTCTGAAAGAGACTTTATCAGTAGGTGTAGACTGTTGTAACTTAATTCCCTCTTATCAGGAAAATGCCCATATAATGCTAATACTTTACACAGTGTAGACTCCAAGAGGCTCCAAACTTCTCTCATTTTTTTAATTTGGTGTATCTAAGCTAGCCACATGTTGCAAAGCTCCATAATCATTGGATAACAGTCAGATAATCCGAGATCTCATACATTTGGTTCCCTTGATAAATTTTGATAGAGAAAGAAAGACCAGATTTGCAGTATAAAATGATATCATTCTATTTCACAGGTTATCATCAACTGCAAACTACCTGAAATTACAATGATTACTCATAGACACTAGTGAGTTCATTTCACTAAGCAAGTTTTCAAATTGATGAACTTTGACCTTGTTGAGTTGCCATGTTGACACTGTTTATTAGATTTTTCTGTTTTCTGTCTTCTCTCACCCCCCCCTTTTTTCTTCCTCTTTTATAGTTTGATAGTATATAAATAGATGGTAACTTAAACTACAAAAAATTTTAATCCTTATTTTCCGGATGCGTTTATCTTATAATGCTTTCTGTATTACCTTTCAAACAATGAAGTATGAAACGTTATTAATTATAACCATTGTAATTTCAGGTAGTTTGCAGCTGATGAGAGCCTGTGAAATAGAATGATATCATTTTATACTGCAAATCTGGTCTTTCTTTCTTAATCCGAGATCTCTTTGAACTGAATCAAACTTTCTGGACTGATTTGACTCATTTCCCTCCAGTTATATCTCAGTACTGTTGCACATTGAAGATGTTGTAAAGATGGAAACTGGAAACTTCACAATTAAACCAACAGCTTAGAGAACACAAATCCACCATAAAGTATTCCTTCTAACCATTTGTTATGCTCAAGTTTGAAAAGTAATACTTTCAATCGTGAAATATTCCAGCATAAAACTTTAAATAGCTACTGATTTAATCCTCTGGTAATCTAACGTACTGACTATTCAAGTCTCAAACTGTGACGAAGAATAGAAAGTCGATGATAATCATCACAACTGCTACCAACTTGACCTTTCATTTCCTTTTCTTACGGTATTAAAGTAGTTCCTTTACAAATTGTCAAAAAATAACCACAATGACTACGGAATATTGTCCACACATATTCCCACACTTCAATTCAACAGTAGCAACAGAATACGATATATCTATTTGACAATTCTATATAATGTTAGCCACAGAACAGATTTCCCACGGTAATATCCTCCATTAACAAAAGAATACTATGCATATTTAGCACTCTATATCATACCGTTTAGTGTGAAAAGAAATCACAAGCTAAGTGATAGGTTAACGAATGTAAACTCTCTCTTTCTATATATATATATATATATATATAAATACTGTCTCATTTTATTTGAATTTTTTCATTCTACAGGTCAGCATAGTTACCAGTATTATTTAAGTTAGCCACAGTGACAAGGGCAAAATTAGGAGGAGATAATAATTCCTTAACTTGCTGTGGAAATATGCAAGTGTGGTGAGAGATTTTATTGATCGCCTTGAGCATAGAAACCAACATCATGGATACAGGCTTGAAATACGGTTCCGCAATAAGTAAAACATATTTTCAAATAGTAGTTGTGATCACGATAGGCTTAGAAACAGGATGAAATTTTATTTAAAGTAGAAGAATAAAACAATCAAAAGAAAGAAAGCAAAACGAAGTTACTGGTAGATGCAGGCATGGAGCGAGCTTCTTTCGAACACAACTGCGGCTTTTCCCCATATTCGGTGAAGACTGATGCAGTGTAAAGAGGTCAGAAGCCTACTGACTTTGGAAAATGTAAATGGCTATGAATGGTAAGTCAGTTGAAATTCTGTTTCTGGTGTCGAAGAGGTGCCTGATTAAAGCACTTCTGTTGAGGGGTGTTCTCCAGCTCGTTTTGAAAATACGCTCATGGGACGACCACAGGAGTAGGTGACCTGGAACGAACAATGTATATGAACTCCGGTTGTATAGTTATTGAAAATTAAGTCGCCGTGGATACATTTTTACTGAACTTCTTGTCTTCTCTCTTTTTAACCAGTTAGTAATCTCGCATATAATCTATTTTATACTGTTGGCAATGTGTAATGACTTAACACATATTATTCCGGAAAATTATTGTCATTAGGCTGTCAGACCAATACAGTTAGTCGTGTATAATGAAAAATCCGCTGCGGTGACTACAACAATGCTGGCACAAATAACCGTTTCAAGTTTACGAAAACAATAATTATAAAATATTCTTCCCCTCTTTTTGTTGAACATAATCTAGGAAGTTTTCTAATTAAGTAAACAGAAGTCTTCCCTATTTAATGCCTAATTGCATCATTCACTCTAGAAGCAACATGATCTAGACTAGTGACTTTCAGACTATGGGTTTGGTTTTGTACTGAGAAAGTCATTGTGCTAAAGGCAAGTTATCTATGGACGACTCTCAGTCCCATAATAGATAGACAAAACTCAGCTTTTAAAGTGAAAATGAACCTCTCCAAGACTTCTAGAGTTGTGGGTTAGTACCTTGCTTCAAATTTTCTTCGAATCCATTTTCGTTTATCCGAATTTTTTAATTTGATCATTTTTCCCCTTCTAGATACTAAATTTCCATTCTATATGACACTGATCTTAACCTGACTCTCTGTGGTCTTTCCTTCTCTATCGAAATTTACCAAGGGAACCAAATGTATGAAAGTTTCATTTGAGTTCTACTTCATTCTGTCAATTATGTTACGTCATTGAATTTGTCTATTTAATTTCAGTTTGTACCCCTTTAACGCTTCCTTCATTACGCAACCGTTATCTATGTACTCTCTTGCTGAAAAAAACAACTCTCTGCATGCCCCTTCTTTTATATGATTTAATGGGAATTTTGTAAATAATTTATTTGTCGATATTTAAGTTTTTAACAATTAACAAAATCATTCTAAATTTACTACTCATTTGTTTCAATGTTACTCTGTCGATACCTATATAATTAATTTTTAGCACGTTTAGGGAAAATTACTCACGAGAAGGGTATAAAAACTTTGCTTATATTGAGTGTATTAATAATAAATGGGTGGGAAAGTTCCAGAATAATTTCCGGTTAAAGGTCAAATTAATGAAATTACAATTAGGAATTAAAATGCCACAATAAACAGGGGGACGGATAAAACTCAAACAAAGTAGCATCATAATTACGGAGAAGATTGGCATATTGTGCAATTGGGGGTTAGAAATGTAGAAATAACAAAAATAGATAGGATGTTTGTGTAAAAAAAATCTAGTAGGATCATAACTATATACGATTGTACAGGTTGATGATAAATTCGTTGAAAAGAGTCTCTTCGCTGAATCATTTGTTTTGATTTTCCATAACTAATGTGACGAAAAATTGTTTATGCAATCAAGGATTAAATATGTAAAAATAATAAAATGACAAAATAGACAGGAAGTTCGGATATGAAAATATGGTAGTATAAATAGGGATTAAGATAAACTAAAAATAACATGAATAAACAGGAAGTTTGGATATGAAAGGCAATGGGATGGTCATTACTAAAAGAATTACCTGTTTATGATGGCCATGGCAGGGACAGGGGTTGGACGTATTTGTTTTGAATACAAAGCGTGGGTTTGAGCTTTTGGATGGCTAGTGCCTCGGTTATGCCCTGATGTCCTAATTTCACTCCCTTTCATAGGTTTCATCGAATCTTGGATATTATTTTGAAAGATTTTTCGAATGGCGCTGAATGTCCTGAACTGACCAGATGTTTTGTCACTGAACTATATACACAGTTTTGGTCTCTTTTTACTAGCCAGGCTGGATAGTGTTCATGAGCGCGTTTTTCAAGTCGGCGCATGGTACGCCCGATGTACTCAGCTTCGCATGAGCAAGTGAACTGGTATATGCACGTTGAAGTGGCCCATTGCGATAGTTTGTCTTTTGCGTTCTGGCTGAACAGTTTCTTGCTGGAAAACGTCAGTCGTAGGCTTGTGGCGAAGTATGTTTTCCTCAGAGATTTACGGAGGCGTTTACGAAGGATTTCTGCTTCAATGTCACCTTTGAATTCTAGATTGGGCAGAAGTATCTTCTTTGGGACGGATTGAACTTGTTCAAAAGTCTTCTTTGGTTTGAGATTCTTGTGTATGAACCTAGGCGAAAACCGTTTTCCATCAGGGTTGTTCGGAGATTACGCAATTCTTCGTCAATCACTTCCTCGCTGCATATCTTCGAAATCCTCGAGGAAAGAGTATATATAAGGTTCCTCTTTCTGCTTAGGGACACGAAGCTTTGAAATTTGATGAATTGTCCATTCCATGTAGGCTTTTTTATATAGACCTTTTTTTATCCAAACATCCTGTCCATTTTTGTTATTTCTACATTTCTAACCTCCAATTGCACAATATGTCAATCTTCTCCGTAATTATGATGCTACTTTGTTTGAGTTTTATCCGTCCCCTTGTTTATTGTGGCATTTTAATTCCTAATTGTAATTTTATTAATTTGACTTTTGACCGGAAATTATTCTGGAACTTTCCCATCTATTTCTTATAAATACATGAATGTACAGCCTAGTTGATGTCTTCGTTGAGAAGAAAATTTTCTTCGCTGCAACTGTCTTTTTAATAAATCCTATGATCCAATGAGTATATTCGTTGATTATATCGAGTGTTTGTTTTTCTTCTTGTTATAACA
The DNA here is from genome assembly GCA_944472155.2 of Trichobilharzia szidati. Classification (NCBI taxonomy): domain Eukaryota; kingdom Metazoa; phylum Platyhelminthes; class Trematoda; order Strigeidida; family Schistosomatidae; genus Trichobilharzia; species Trichobilharzia szidati. The sequence goes on along the minus strand of OX235279.1, from coordinate 90,929,043 downwards.
GTAAAATCTGCTGGATATCTAGGAGACCATTACATAATCATGCAGAATAAACGACTGGGAAATGACCTAATTTTTCGATCAAGGTGTAAGATAAGATCAAATGGAAGGGGATTTTCAAGTGTATTTATCAAAGAAAATAAACGCAACACAAACCTATTATGTATATATAAATAAATGCTTGAAATGAAAATAATCAGTGGGGTAGAGAGAAAAGAGTGAACATTGTATTGTTTTGATAAGAACAACTATATCTTCCTGATTACTCTACATAACGTGAAATGGTAAGACTAGTCCTGAATGTAAGCAGTCTTTAGTTAGTTGACAACTAACAGATTTATTACGTAATTCGACTAGCATAACACTGGTATACCGTCTATTAGAAAATGACGAAATTTATTATCGCATTTATTTTGTTCCATTTGAAGCAAGCTACAATATTGGATAGTGAGTTCTTGTCACAGTTGGAAACATTGTCGCTCACTGGTATGCTGATTCATCTAAATGACTAGTGAGACATTATGAGCCCTTTTTACACAATGGAATTTAATTTTGTAAAATCTCAAAGAAAATGAAATAAGCAAACGTAAAATCTGTCAATACTAATAAGTTTGTGGTATTTTACATTGTGGATCGCTATCAGTTAAAAGTGGAAAACCATAAACATGGATTATGCTTGTATCCTGCTTTGAGACTCTTCACCAATCCATACTTAAAACTTTGTGCAACATCAAGTTCAGAACCACTAAGCCTCCTCTTAATTAGGTAGTCACCTCAGAAACATGCATTACATATTACAGTCGAAATGAATTTTACTTTGGTTAACTGTGACTAACACTGAGGTCTCAGATGTTCGTTTCGTCCTATTTGGGACTCCTCATCCGGATGTATCTGCATCCCCATATGGTGGTGGTGCTTCAACTGGGAGTCGAAACCTACGTCCACTGTTTTAAACGCTAAAATTCATTTACTAAACCACCGGGTCAGGACTGTCACTTATTGTACAACTGATATTAATTATTATTTTATAAGTTAGTTTGCATTTCCTGTTTACTGGTTATATTGAACTGGAATTCTGAGTCTCGGTTGACATGTCTACTATTGCAGATGACGAACGCCAAATAGGACGAAACGCCCATCCTAGATTCCACTGTCAGTCACCACCAACCTAAATAACGTCAGATATAGTCTAACAGTCAGTACTAGGAGGCGACATATCGATAGAGTATTTCGGTCCTCCTTTCCTTACAAATACACGTCTTTAATAAACTCTCTGTATTCTTGCTAACATCTTACTATCCTTGAATACCAGATTGGTTCTTTTAATAACATTTTTTACCGAAGACTCAGCAACTATATGGAAATTTATGTACTAGTTAGTGGCAATGAGTCATATGTGTTGTGTTAGAGCTAATGATTTCTGCTTAACCAGTAGTTAAAGGGTGACTTCCTGTTTATGTAAAACAAAATTTTCCAGACTGCACAATAAATCTCATTAGGCATTCGTTATAAAATCATGGACTGATAAAAATGCAACATAATTAATATGCTGCCAGCAGTAATATATCCAGTTGTGTTGGAGACTGGTACGCAATATTCTACATTGTGATTTCGATTTACGGTTCTGACCGTTTACTTCAGTTGTTAAGACGGTGTATCTGTTTTAAATTTCTATTATCTACTTTTCCTTTTAATATGTCTTTCCTAAGGCTATTTTTTCTGACTAATAACTTTTTGATGTGAAAATTAGTAAACATGACGTTAATCTTTTTAGATCTCCAACATCCAGTCCACAATTATAACCATTAATCATCCACCAATAGCATTAAAAAACAACCTATCATAAAGACAGTCGACCTTGAGGCGTCCAGTCAGACTTAAGGTCACATCAATGTTGGAAGTAGCTTAGCTGTATGGTTATTACTGTATTAAATGTCGTCTTAATCTCTAACTCCAAACAAGATTCCAATTTGTTTTTCTACTTCCATGAATAGATTTCTCTCTGTCAAAAACAGACTTACATACAAATACACACCCACTCAATCCAAACAAAGATGGCTTTTCCATAGCAGGGGATGCAATGAAGAGTTAACCTCATGATCTGTATATATAATTTTTACAAATCTCATGATTTGTAGGGAGAGAAATTAAAAACTAACTTTATTCATTGGGGGGAGGGGAGTGGGAGAAGTGAAAACGAGAGGGAAAGAGTTAAATTCAGTAAAATATCTGGCTAATATGAGTCAGACATTACTAATCAATAATTATTTTTGCTTCCATTTTCATCTTAGACTTAGTTTTGTCTCGTTTACATGTCTGAGGACTGTGTGAATATTCACATTACCTTTCGGTGTCAACTACCATTTTTCACTAAAAGCTAATTTTGTGAACATAAAAGAATAATGTCCTAGCCAAATTTTATCGTTTTTTCTCATCACAACTGTAATGTTACAGATGAACAGTATGGTGAAAATTAACTTTTTATTTCATTTAAATTAGCAAGAGGTCAGTGGGACACAAAGAAACACTGGACAGCTGTTTCGATTGCACTATCTAGTGCAGAACAGTCATTTCCACATATTCGAAATTAAAGAATCCATGTTTTCATTTCGAGACAAGGCTCGACTTTGAAGTTCAGTTCACTCTAAATCTCGTTAACCACAGTTGCAAAGGTTCAGTAACTTATCTCACGTCCTTTTATATTTTACGATACTGATTTTTTAAATATCATAGTTTGGCTGATATGAAAAGACACTCACTTCTCAGACTATTATTTTATGGAGAGCATGCAATCAGCTTGAAGAACATCTAAGTCAAATAAACAATTATTTACCTTCATCATGGGTTTCCTTTTTAGTGAATAAATATACCCGTAAACAGAATTTACTACGGGGTAGTAAAATTTTGTACTCAGTACGTTACTACTTAGTGTTTAAGTTCTGCTCTTTCAAGTTTTAATCATTCCACGTACTGCTGCCCTATTCATGTATTTACTAGTCAGTGGTTAATATTAGTCTGTAAAAGCGTAAATTTCAAAATATATAATTTGAAAAGAACACACTGTTGACTTTCGCAAATGAATCAACACAGTCGTAGTTTACGAGCTTATATGTTTTCTGGATTGAAATGATTCTGCAATATAACTGATTATTTACGACTTCTAGTGTATAGGATTATCATTTTATTGTTGTCATTATTACCTAGATTAACCTATATACATGTGACGAAATAAAATGAAATCTCAGTAGGTTTGTTTATGAATCAAAGTTTGTAGAAATTCCAGTTTGTGTCAAGGCTCACTTCTTTGTGATTTCAGTAGAAGTGAAATGTAATCGAAGACTGAGGTCAGATAAGGACACTTCATCTTATGCATTCTGTTAGTTGGTTCATCCAAAACGAAACGCATAGAATTAAATTATTTGAACTTAAGAGTTTAGAAATTTAGATTACGTCAGGTAGATAGGTCAACGTGAGAAATACGAAACAAAGAAATAGTTATATTCTCTAAACATCTTACAAATAACCTTTGAGTTTCGTTTCGTTTTTTTATGTGTGTACGTATGCGTCTTAGCACTTTGTTCTTATTGTCTCTATTTAGAAGGTTGGATGTACGAAGCTGATACTTTTCTAGATGAAGTTTATTCCTGCTGCCTTATGGAGTCATACTCTACCACAGTGCCCATGTTTTATACTTATATCAATTTATCCCTACTGTTTATTCGCTTTTGAATTTTGCGAAGCTGGAGTATTTCATCTTAGATTTTATTTGGTAGATAGCGGTTAGCACTGGGATTTATAGGGATGTTTCGTTCTATATAGTACCCGTCATCTGGGTTGATCTGAATTCCAGTGTGATAATGACTTCCTCGGGATTCGGACACAGGGCCTATCATTTCAAACCCCCAAAGTGTTATCCACCAGGATATTGAGCCACACTTATTGCCTCTTATGCAATTTGTATCGGCTATTATTTATTAGGAGTTTAAACTTCCAACAGAAACCGATCATCTTGGCCCAGCAAAAACAAACAGTAGGAAATTCAAGTTTCAAATATATAATAAACAAAGAATCCCAGATTAGCTCTAAAATAAACTTTAGAATACTGGTTAACCAAGTTTCCCAGGGAAATGGAAAAACTATATGGGTTAAATGAAGAGTGCTGTAATTTTAACATGAATCTTACCTAGTACATGGAGTATACTTTATCTAGTTGTGTTATTTACAACGGTCTGATGCACACAACTTGTTGAATCATGGCCTGACTATTCACATTTTTGATACGTAGTGTTGGATATGTGCTGCAAAATGTTTGCATTATGTTTTCAAGAAATGTATACTCCCTCAAAAACCAAAAAAGGAAACTGCGAAATAGAGACTGAAGTTAGGTAACAGAAATATGCAAGTAAGAAGTAAGAAATCCAGGTAGGTTTTCTGTGGTAAGAGAAAACGGTGACAATCCATTGCTTATATGGGCAGAGTCTTGAGTTTACGCCTTTGAAACATGAAACGATTCAGTCAAAAACAGTATTTTTACTTACAATTCTACCTCTTATTATTATTTTATTATTACTATTATTATTCTCATTATTATTATTATTATTCTTGATTCATTTAAAACTATCCTTTATCAGTAGCATTATCTTAACCCACTTCAACACTATTATTATTATTGTTATATTATATTATTGTTATTATAACTATTACTATTGACATCCCTCTGGTTGCAATTCTTGTTAAATTCTCTAATGTCTAATTGTTTATCTAAGTGATGTAATTGAAGCGTAATGCAATTTATCTTAATTTTGATCTCCCATACTCTCTCTCCCCTTATCTAATTGCACATGACCTGGAAAAAACATTCGCACCTGTCTTTCTGCATGACTAATTCAATGTAGTTTATTTACTTATCAGTCCTATATCTCCCAATGTAATTTCAAAACTATATATATCCGTGTATGTAAAGAATTCAGTCCTATATCTCCCAATGTAACTTCAAAAGTATATATCCGTGAATGTAGAGTATTCAGCTGACGAGTTCTACCGAAATTTGATGAATTCATTAAATCCTGCTTTATTAACCTTTATTGCTTGTTTTAAATTCGTATCGGGAAATAAATGTTTCCAAAAACAGTATTGTTACAATAACCTACCCATATGTAAAAATTGAATTTCACAAGCTACAAGTAAATACGATTTTAATCTTTTTAAGATTGTCCTAGGTCCAAGGCTTCCTACCGATTGCCTCCAGCCATCTAATATCATCACAAACAATGTACACCGTGATGGCGAGCTACCTAGAATGGTGGCCACATTACAACCTAACTGATAGAATTCAGAGAGAGGACTAGACGCATCACACTAGTTACTAGTGTCAAGTGAAAATATCCACTACAGTCCTACAGGAGGTCAATCGTGAGCCTGAATAGCTCAGTGGTAACTTCTCTGACTGCAGCATTGGGTGACGCGGGTTCGAATCTCAGAAGGGACATGAGTTTCTTCAAGGTTGCAGATACGCCTTGCTGACGAATGCCAACTAGCACGAAACCTAGGTCCAAGGCTTCCTGCCGATTGCCTCCAACCATCTAATATATCACAGTATAATCATTTTGATCAAGGTAAACATGAGATTTACTAGGCTAGTACTAGGGAATTATCAGAAGGCTGTTAAGTTTGGTATCTAAGTAGTCCACAAAGGCGAAACATAATACAAATAACTTTTTTTTATAGATGATGAGTTGCTTCGTAAGAACTCTGAAGTAACAGTCAGAAAGTTATGTGCTGGAAAAAGTAGATTTTTTCAGTAGAAATCTCAGCAATGAAAAATTGCTTCTTTCTATTTGGAAAAATGAAGGTTCATTATTGGTATCTATAATCTTGACTGATGAAATTCGAAAGTGCTGTGGTAATGACCAAATTGTAGTGGGAGGACTGAATACGTCTGTTACACACTGTGGAAAGTAAAACAAAAGACCTTCTGATAAACAGTCTTCACTACGAAATTAGTACTGTTTTACTTTCTGTTTCATGGTGTACCAGGCGACTAACTAATCTTGGAGAACTTTGTAACATTTTTACTTCTAGATTTGGTGTTACAGCAACATAGCGATGATAACCATTAGTCTAAGATAAATGTAAGTGAATGGAAAGTAATCATTTAGAACAATTTTTGGCCGTTAGGGATAGCACATTCATTCAAACAAAGTTAAATATACGTGAGCTGGTCATTAAGATGATGATATGATGCGTCTAGTCCAAGTTGTTTGTCCGGACTGATTTCCGTCAGTCAAGTTTGTAATGTGGTCACCACGATAGGGAGTCACCTAGCTTGATGACCACATTGCTAAACTGACTGGTAGAATTCAAGCTAAGCAAACATCTAAGACTAGACGCATGAAAATAGCTACATCTCATTGATCAATCAATGTATCCTCTACAGTCCTACAGGAAATCAGTCGTAAGCCTGAATGGTTCGGTCATAACCACTCTGCTTGCAGCACTGGGTGGTGTGGGTTTGAATCTCAGACTTTGCACATGAGTGCCGTGAAGTACAGTATTTAGGTTCAGTGCTTCCTGTTGATTGTTTCCAACAATCTAATGATGAAAATATCATGCAGGTATCCTTGGTGGGACAGGCTTATCCTGAGGACTGGTTATGCTACTTTTACTCTAAATACATATGTCTTATTAAATTCTCTGAGTTAAACAACAGAGCTAGTCAATTAAATAAACTGGCCTGTACAATCCTAAAGGAAGGAAGAAATGTGGAATTAGATTGGTTTTCTAACAAAACTAAGGGTAAAAGTCATTCCGCCTTTTGTGATAAATCGGATAATTTATTTGTTAATTATTTGCCAAGATAATTAGGTTAATCAGTTGCAGTTTGCAAAAGTTTGACTAATTCTCAGGTTAATCCAACTGGTATTCAAACAAATTCATTGGTCTCTTCAATATGAAATTATTTACATACAAATAAATGAACACTGTGATTTATGCACAATTTCACAGGTTTATTCATTCTTTTATCAATCAACCATATGTTTGCAGAATTCTGTTTATTATTCTCTCCTAGAGAATTTCGTCTCCACCCAGTTTTAGTATGCATAAATCAATCTCAACACAAATAAGTGGAATACAAGCATATAAATTATTTTAATTACTCAGGCCTATTTATTCTAGTGGGAAGATTTATTGAACTTCATAAGTTTATCTAAACTACAGTGCATAGATTGTCACGCTGTTCAAATTGCCCCACTAATAATATGCGCTCCACTTTTCTACTATACTATCAGTATGTGTATTCTTTAACATCAAGAAAAAAGTATATCTTGTTGACCCCAGTGAAAAGTAACCTGAGTAACTTATTTCAGCACTTACTTTGAATTAACAATTTGTTTTAAAGAAATATGTATTTTAAACCTTGAATTTTGTGGGACGGACTGCGTTCAGTAATTTTACCAGAAAAATGTATTTTTTTAAAATTTCTGGTTATGAATAGTTTTTCATCAGTTAGAGAATCATTGAAATCAAGGAAGGCTTGCAATCCATTTTATTCTAGTTTAGACTGTTCAGAGGTTAGCGCATATGACTCCGCTAAAGGTAGAACTTAGGAATTTCAATATGATAACAAAGCTTGTATTTTTCCGTCGAAAACAAAATGAAGCAAATTGTTTCCACTTGTGTCTCATTATATAATGCTGATAGCTTTCTCGAAGTAATAATACCTAGTGCTCAGATTTTTTCAAACTATCAAATTAGGACCTTCAGATTGTCGGCTACTGAGGTGGAATTCAGAGACACTTGAATCCTGAACCCCGTCGTCTCACGATTCATAGCGAATGAGAATTCTCTAATCTTTGGGTCACGATGTCAGGTAGATTCTCATCAGTTACATTAGCTGATGATGGATTTACATTACAAACTCATAAAATCTGAAATTTGTCTCTACCCTTGGTCAAGTCACGAGTGCACACTGATGAATTCCCCTTAACTAGGTTGGAAAAACTGTTAAATTCATCCTGGTTGTTAAGAATTCTATAAATTATATTGCTTCATAACTATATATATATACTAAAATATATTTCTGTAAAAGACTGAACTGCGTGTACGTACATGAGAATTACCACAGATATCAGTAGCCAATTTCTGGAGAATGATAACAGGCATAAGAAAATAACCGATAAAATAACAACAAATATATCAGTAGAAAAATGATACTGATGATGTTTTGCAATTCATTATTCCAAAGTATGACACTTACTGAATAAGCTCACCCTAGCAGCCAGAGGTCAATGTTTTCATGGCAGATTTAATTACAAACCAATATTAGTTAGTGAAGTATTAAAACTCTGGGAGCACTTGGCATCTGTTTCTTCACAATCTGTGACTGTTAAACAGGGCTCACAGACACGGTTAGGATTTATAAGGTGTTGGTGAGTACCCTTGAAGAGTCTCAAAATAAGATGAGAAAGGCCATCCACTTCTCTTTTTTCTATGACTCTTGAAATGATGTCGGTTTGCGAAGAAATTCTCCTTGAAATCAACTAAGGCTTAATACACCCAAATTTTGAATGATCACTTTCTTGTTTTGTCTGGTCAATAAATACTAATAGAATGCCTATAATGTAATTATCTTGAATAACTTTCAGTGACGTCAAATCATGTCAAAATCAACAACAAAAATGAAGAAAACAAAATTTGATGAATTCATAAATATCAACTCACTCACTCAAAGGATTACCTTAAGTACTCGATTTAATTGAGTTACACCATTGTGGGAGTAGTAGCTAGTATGATGCTTTAGAATCTTAACGAGGTAACATCAAACACCTGTTTTCTGTTTGGATTCATTTTTTATTTTACATATAAAGTAAGGCAGGTCTTGAGAATTAAAATAATCTCAGAGGAGTAGATTACACAAAATTCGATCTTAATCTTATCTTGATTGTTTCATGACTCATCTTCACTCACTTGAACAAAACAATACTAGGAGAATAAATATCTAACTGCTCCTTTAATTCTAACAACATAATAATTTCATACAAAAAAATAAGAAATTTAAATACTGATAATGATAAACGACACCCACCCGAAGCTTTCAGGCTAATTTAAACATTTACTTATCTAATCCCATGTCATAAGCTATGAATCATTGTTCATAATCAACTACATAATCTAAAAAAATACGGAACTTAGAAGGCAGAGGATGAGAAAGTAGTTAGGACATATTGCAACAAAAATGGTTGGAAGATAAACGGATAATTTATAACCATATTGTACCTTAAAGGTAAGATATTGTTAACAGCTAATATAAAAGTGTAAGTTTGTGGTGAGAGCTGTCTACTAGCCAAATTGGTAGACAGTAATTTACATCAATGTTTACGTTCCCAAGATTTGTCGTGAAAAAATGTGAACATAGATTGATACAAAACCTACAACAGCATACTTTGCGTAGGCAGATGCAGTTAACATATAGAGGATTTGACATTCAAGAAACAGTCACAAATAGATGAAAGATTAACTTTACGTGAGAAACAACCAGTCGGAAGACTGTGTTTGTTTACTTAAATATCCATAGTAATGTACATGAAAATATATCAATATGCGTTGATTTTCTTAATAAATGATCTGTTGCCTGACTCTTGCCTACTGTCGTTACAAGTTTAGCTCTTATGCTCAACAAACTTCGTTTCATCAAAAACAAGAATGAATTTATTCTATTTGGCAAATGTATTTACGAATGTTCTATAAACTTAGGCAGTGGGTTTTCTGTTTACTGACTGTCCAAAAGGGACATTCAGTAAGCCGTGTGAAGAGAAAATGAAAGCTTTGGGCAGTCATCAAGCTAGTTAAAAAAGGGACAGAAAACAGAGTACAATGGAGATGTACTGCTAAAGCCCTATGTCCCGCTGGGAACCTAATGAAAGAATAGAAATAACAATTGCCATAAGACGTGACACTCTTAGAGTTAGGCTATGGGATTTTTAGGAATTTGCATTAATTTAATTTCAGCTGTTAGATTTCATCAAAAACCAGTTTAAGAAATCCTTAGAAATCAGAGAGTACTGGACATTAGTTTCGTCCTATTTTGGAACTCTTCATCAGTGCTCACTCACGACTCCACCAGGATTTGAATCCGTCTACTTCATGCTGCAAGACCAAACTCCATGACCACTCATCCACTTGTGTCGGAATTCACTATCGCGAGTTGATAAAGTTAGAATTTACATGCCACTGAATTCTGGACGAAGTAGCTGAATGGTTTTCAATGATTTGTCAAACTGTTGTTGGCTTTTGAAAAAATCTAACGACTGGATTTAATTATTCACGGAGATATGGGTGCATGTTATGACAAGTGACAAAGATATACGAAAGACTGTCCTTCTTACGTCTTTAGAATTCTTTTAACTGATTTCTTTTAGTGATACAAACCAACACGAGAAATGTTATAATCATTCAAGTAAACCGTTCATAAGTGACAGTTTGCACTAGACTGAAAGGAAGAAAATTGTTCAGTCAAGCCTACCTAAAAAAGTCACTACATGATCATTAGTCTTTGAAGATACTGAACTACGTAGCAAATAGAGTAATGTATTGTTTTTCGAGTGGTTTTCTGTCCCATAAATATATTCGACCCACTTTGTATATCTACTTAATTTTTGAATTAATTCGTAAAGAACAAGTGCAGCACTTCTAAAATGCAAATTATATTCTGCGAATCCACTCGTAAATGCATAAGAAATGTCTAGACAGAGTTTGACGCAAATCATATAAATGTGCAGAAAGAATGATATATATATATATATATATATATATATAGCGATATTATGTCAGAATTAAACTTGCACTTCATATCTCAATAGCTCAACTTCATTGTTTATATCTTTGTATTTGCCGTCCAAGATGGACTGCTGATATGACTACTTGTAACATTCTATTTGAATTTCAAGTTTAAAGTCGGTCACATGTATGAATTTTACTTTTCCACCTGGATATTTTTTGATATTTGATGGTTTTCCCTCAAATTACAGAAGTACATAGATATGTACATTTTTTTACAGTAATGATATCTGAACTCAGGTTAGCTCTCGCCAGATTACGTAAAATATTCATGCCAGTTATTCGGAATTTATTTAGAACACAAAACCTTGATGAATGTAAGATGCCAATATATGTATCAAAGAGAACGTGTCAGAACTCTAGTAGTAATAAATTATAGGTAAAATTATGGGCCCAGTATTTTCATATGATACTTCCTTAGTTGATATATGCTTACTTTACTGGATGGTATTTGGAGACAATTTACTGTTCACAAATATAGAAAAACAATTAAATCGAATTAATATGTAAAACGTTATCCAATAAACAGTACTGAATGAAAAGGGGACACTAGATGATAACTATTGTGATCGTGAAGTTGTAGTGCACTGTTAGAAGGAGTCGGTCGATAGGGAAACGATGGTATCAACAGAAACTATCTGCAATCGTGGAAAATTAATCCATAGTCGATGATCATTCACAAACTCACCGAAATCTCTTAAACTAAAACCTGTTAGCCAAACAAGTTTGTACTTTCTGGTGTCCGTTAAAGTTCATTATTGTAGTTCTCTAAATCTGAGAAAAGTAAAGAACTCAAACCAACTAGTACCGCCCACTAGTTCGATACTAGCATACCTGGTCCAAACTGGCTACAAGGCTAATTTTGAGGAGTCATTCTCCATCATCTATCAGGTACCAAACAAATTGCCAAAAACATCCAGGTACCACATACTCCAAACATCAGAGGCAATAGCGATTCGTGTGAAACAACCAGTGGTCTGTGGACAGAAGAAGCAAGTTCAGTCACAACTATTACCCTAGCCTTCAGTGGAGACTTTAAATTCATGATTGTGTATTATTATCTTTCCTAATTTTTCTGACATTCAGTTTATTGTTATGTTGATGCTATTGAACTTAAATCTGTTATTATTATTATTATTATTATATTATTGTATCCTTTAATTCCTACAGGAACATAGGGCTTCAGCCGTGCGTCTCCATTGCGTTCTGTTCTCTGCTAGAGTCTTCACCTGGCTCCATGTCTGTCCACATGTTTTCATCTATTAATACTATCGATTCCATGTTATTTAAACATTAATGTAGTTAATAACACTAATTCATTCACTATTATGCACATATAACTGTAGAAACTGATGATGAAGTTATCGAAAAGAATGTTCTTTATTCGCTTACCATTCTTTTGAAGACCTAGATCTTCTCAAATAAAAGCTTTAATAAGATTGACGTCATTCATGGATAGTTGTGATCCTCTTCATCATCGAATCTTATTCACTTGTTTGCAATAAAATTCTCTGGGATGCAAAATCTTACTCAACTTGCTAATTTAGAATCTGGATAAATTTTATGAATCACTGGTCATATTGATGTAGTTTTTCGCATATATACCTTAAGTACATAGGTGCAGTACAACATTCTGACGCGTCAAAACACGATTTATTTAATCAGTGTATCCAAAATACTGAACTGTTACTGCTTAGTTATGGTGAGTAAAATTAAGTTATCAACGAATATTAGTTTTAATTTGTACATGATTCTTTTCAAAATTTGTGTTGTCCATCAAGTCATGCATCAATTCTAATTTTGTGATTATATACGGCACCAACACTGTCTCTGTTTAAAACGGAGAATAATTAACATTGGATGAGAATAACATGGATTAGTTTTATATTATGATGTTGCTCTTCAGTTGTATCCAACCTGTAACACTTGACAGAACGATTTATCATACATTTTTAAAAAATATACCTTTGTTTATTAATAGGATACAGTCCCCTATCAAATAATGTTGTAATAACAATCAGTCAAAATATCCAATGAAAACGATAAAGTGATTTGTAATAAAATACAATGAGTAGAACTCAGAGGATCGTAAGCAAAGGTTGAGTTTAAAAATTGGATGATAGAAGGGAAACGAAATGATGCTACCGGCAGATAAAGAGTTACTAAACTGGAAGTTAGTAGGGCTAGTTGAAAACCAACAACAGCTTCCTTCAGTAAACCAAAGAAGACATGGACCATATTGTCTGTTAATTATTCTGAAGGCTTCCAACGCGTCTACTCGGGGTCCTGTGGCTATCAGGTGTCTGGTGACTGAAGAAATCAAATTATTCAGTCCCTTTAATCTAAGGTTCTTTGGCACAAATTCAAAAAATCATATGTAAGCCTTCCTGTTTGTTCTCCCAGTGTGACTTCTCGTTCTTATAGTTTATTTCACTATGACCTTGTTACAGTACTTTTTACTGAAGAACTGATACTTGTTGACAAATAAAAGTATATTAGAATTGCACTATAGCTCCTTGTATTAAATTTTATATGCCTGTCAGCTGTTTCTGTTTTTGGTCCATCACAAAATAAGAATCAGGTGTTTCTTTAAGATGAGTTATTAGGAAAATTAACGTTGCTAAATACATACGGCACAAGATGAAGAGGTCAGTGGGTGATGACAGATTTTCAGATATTTGAAAGGTAAATGAAATAGTCGACTAAAAACGAACAATATCTAATCAATAGTCGATAAAGTACGAGAGACCTGTATGAATGCTTTTGAGAAAAGCCAAAACAACTTGTAAATCAGAGTAAAGAGGTGGATCAGAACTTTTCTGGAATCAGAAAGTTGAAGGACATTTCAGATAAAAATATTCACCATTTTCAGATGGAAATTATATCATTTACTTCAATTTTGACCACAGATTGATGCCACATAGATAGCTATTAAAAACCACGGAGTACCGAACAACCTTTTTGTTCTAGTTAGGGACTCATCGACAGTAAGCACCCACTGGGGTTCGAATCAAGGATCTTCCAGTTACAAGTCAAGTTGTACTAATTCCTGATTTTACCGCAACCACCAGCCAATGTCATCGGCGAGTAGAAGTTAGAATTCATGGGCCGTTGGATTCCGTCCCAGTAACTGAATAGTCTAAGACCCTGACTTGTAACCGGAGGATCCTGGGTTCGAACCCCAGCGGGTACTTACCGCCGATGAGTCCCCAACTAGGACGAAACAGCTGACCAGTACTCCCTGGTTTTCAGTGGTTCTCTTACTCGGATCGACCCGTGAGCAAACCTGAAATAAATCAAATCCTTACAAACTAACTCTTGAAAATATAACATTTATTTCATATCCTTAGGCTTGCAGACTTTTTGCTTGTGAACTCTTTCAACGGATATTCTGATATTTCCTTCGACTTTACGTTCATGAAGGCCAGGAAAAGACTTCAGAATGCACTATTTGTTGTATTCATGAAGCTCTGACTTAAATTTTTTCGTAATATGCAGGTCAACGAAGAAGACTGTGGGTGGCATTCTAGTCTATCTGATAGACATAAAAAAAGATTTTGATACTGGATTTTAAAAAATACTCGTTCGAGTTTGTATGATAATTTAAATTTAGCTGGAAACGTGCCAATCGGGACAACGTGAGGCCTGATAGTTGAACCTAATGCCCACCCACACATCAATTTCTTTCCTACAAGCCGTCAGAAGGAGAGAAGTTTAGTCTCATTACTCAACTTGTTAAATGTATTGATTTTGAGATGCTTTTAATAACTGAACAACGATTTGAAGACCGTTTTTTGTTAAACAATTTATAATGTCATGCTGAGCCATACAACTGTATGATTATAGTGTTTGTGTGTATGGTCAAAAACCTGTGGGTAAAAGTCATGTAATTTATTCTAAATAGGGAACTGGATATGGATAGCTACATATTATTTTATTAAAGTTAAATCAGAATCTAACCTCGACTTTAAGGTTAAAGGTCAAATGATATAATTCAGTCATCAATAAATTGAGTGAGAGTTGATATAATTCCATATATTCTGGCTGCACTCTATTTTGTTCTGTGGAATTAGAATTTGATAACTTAATTACTGCACCACTAACATATGAAACAACAAATTTACAGATGGATTTTTATAAGATTAACATCTGGCTATGACACCTGCCCACCATTTAATTGACCTTTGGTAGAAAAACAGTGACTAGTTGGATGGAAGCAGCACAAATCCATGGTGTTTGTGTGTAGTGTGAAGAGCTTACGACTGTATGCAGATAGCAAGAATAATACTACGGTAATGGTCTATCAGAAAACCATTGACTTATATATATTTATATATATACATATATATAATCTAATTATTTGGACCAAAGAATTCTTCGTCTGTAGGAGACAGAGAGTAGGAATCGACTCCAGAATATGGTAGTGGATGACACTATAAAACAGTGTATTTTGTTTATCAAAGAACTACATTACTTAAATAGGAATTTGGAGAGAACTCATTAGCCCTAGGGACTGACTCACATTGCAAACAGATCTTAATTCTCTGTTAAGTCGATCAATTGCTTCAACTAGACGTGTAAACATGCTCATTTGTCACTCAAGTGGCAGATCATAACACAGAGGAAACGACTTAAAAACCATGCCACAATGCCGTCCATTTGCAAATTGAGGCTTCAGAATCCTTCGGGTAATATGCAGGATAGTTACTAGAATCACAAGTTATGTGTTCACTACTTTATATACATTTTTGGTAAGACACAAGCTAGAAAACCACATCGAAGCAGCCAGCTCTCGTTTGAAATGTAACTCAGGATAATAGAAAGATTTAGAGGAGATCCACGTCTAGAATTCCTGGTATTAATGAATTATCACTTGAGGAACAATTTAAAAGACTAGATCTATTTGCCACATTACTTCACAGGCAGACAGGTCACGATGTTCAGAATTTTAAGAAATAATCACAAACCTGAATTGTTTTCTGTTTTCCTCTCCACTAATTCGTAACATTTCAGAAAACACAGTTATTTAGTTCCCAACCCAAGAACAAGTATTGACTCTACCAACGGGTCATTAACTCTTGGAAACCAACCCCACAACAAGTGGTGACTGCTTCTTCAATCAACTGGTTTAAAGAGGGAATGGAAAAGCACAGGTACCTAATAGAAAAAGATTAACGTAATCGTGAAAAAATCTTAATCTGGAGCAATTAAAATAGAAATTGTGTTACGTTGATGCACTGTTTAGATAAACACACACACACACACACACACAATTTAAACCACATGTGAAGAATCATTAGTGTCCACACCATACTCAGTATTGAACTTCAACTGTTTGACTTAGCACTAAAGATAATTTAACGAAAATGAAATATCTGAGTTTTAATCACTAGTTGATTTACATTTACATTTTGTAATAATTTTTATCAGTTTCACGGGATTTTCAGACTGAAACACTTTAACTATCTGTGTGTACAGTCCAGAATATTTTTATACAGTAGACTGTATTTCAGTCGAAATCAAAATGACAGTACTGCGACATAATTCACATCACCCGGTCTCCCAGTAATTTCGACAAAATGATTTCTTGAATAATACCTGTCCAAGCGTCAATGCAAAATGAGTTGAGTAGTTCAGTGAAGAGACTTTGAGAGGCTGACGGTATTGACATTCGCGAATTGTACGGAGTATACTAACACAAGATCTTATGCCGACAACTTCTGTAGTATTCGTTCCTCGTGTACCAAAGACAAAGCGAAACTCCACAAATGATAGTCCAAAGTACGAGATATATTTTGGGACCAAATAGTAAACCGTGATGAATGCTTAACTAGCTAGTGATCGTGCACGAACGTGATACGACGGAGTGCCAAATGGCATGGATGCTTGACCGGAAGCCTTCAGCTAAACAAGTCGACTTAAGCAGTGAGGGTCAGCATCCAATGTTCAGTGATGATTGCTGTGGTCAATAATTTTGGGGAATTATTTACCACTACAGGCTCTTTGTGGCGAATTCACTTCCTCAGCTGTATAGTCGGATGTGTCTATAATTTTCACAAAAAAGGGCGGTAACGGAAGAGATAAACCGTCATAATTATAGCCGCTAAAACACATGGAAGTTAGGACGATTAGAAGAGTTAGAAAGAGTTAAATAACAATAAAATTAATTTTTTAAAATACGGTTTTCCGATTCACTCAGGTATTTTTCAATCTCTGGTGTCTTAGGTCATATAAGGAGGATAAAAATAGGTCTATTTATTTCGTTCTCTGGCTTTCTGATGTTTAAGTTTCTCAAGATTTTTTAAAAAGGGAGCTCATTTATTTCTCTGGATTAAACAGAATATATTGTTGATAAGCAGTGGTCAAACCTAAGGAAACAAGTTTTTTAGTATTCGAATAATTTCTGTCCAGCTTGCGTAAGAATTTTCCAGATTCTTCCACCAATCAGTAGTACACATCAGACATCTTCCAATCGGTATACTTTTAACTCTGGAATGTCACTTGAGAGAAATTTACATTCCTAGCCACTTCCAGTTGCTTGAAAAGATTTTTTCAATATTTTACGTTATTTATCTCATTCATCTGTTACTGAAATTATTTTCTCATATAGTTCATAAGGGTTATTGTATGGAATTTATGTCCATGTATTTATTAACGTAGAACTTAAAGACAACTTAGCTGAAGACACTTGTTCGATCATATCATAGGGAATTTTCTTTTCGACGAAGTCATCAACTAGGCTGTACATTCATGTATTTATAAGAAATAGATGGGAAAGTTCCAGAATAATTTCCGGTTAAAGATCAAATTAATGAAATTACAATTAGGAATTAAAATGCCACAATAAACAGGGGGACGGATAAAACTCAAACAGAGTAGCATCATCATTACTGAGAAGATTGACATATTGTGCAATTGGGGGTTAGAAATGTAGAAATAACAAAAATAGACAGGATGTTTGGATGAAAAAAGGTCTATATGAAAAAGCCTACATGGAATGGACAATTCATCAACTTTCAAAGCTTCGAATTCCTAAGGAGAAAGAGGAACCTTATATATACTCTTTCCTCGAGGATTTTGAAGGTATGCAGCGAGGAAGTGATTGACGAAGAACTGCGTAATCTCCGAAGAACACTGATGGAAAACGGCTTTCCGCCTAGGTTCATAGACAAGAATCTCAAATCAAAGAAGACTTTTGAACAAGTTCAATCCGTCCCGAAGAAGATACTTCTGCCTAATCTAGAATTCAAAGGTGACATTGAAGCAGAAATCCTTCGTAAACGCCTCCGTAAATGTCTGAGGAAAACATACTTCGCCACAAGCCTACGACTGACGTTTTCCAGCAAGAAACTGTTCAGCCAGGACGCAAAAGACAAAATGTCTCATTGAGCCACTTCAACGTGCATATACCAGTTTACTTGGTCATGCGAAGCTGAGTACATCGGGCGTACCATGCGCCGACTTGAAAAACGCGCTCGTGAACACTATCCAACCTGGCTAGTAAAAAGAGACCAAAACTGTGTATATAGTTCAGTGACGAAACATCTGGTCAATTCAGAACATTCGATTTGATCAAACGTATCAAAGGGAATGAAATTAAGACATCTGGTCATAGCCGAGGCACTAGCCATCCAAAAGCTCAAACCCACGCTTTGTATTCAAAACAAATACGTCCAACCCTGTCCCCGCCATAGCCATCATAAACAGGTAATTCTTTAAGTAATGACCATCCCATTGCATTTCATATCCAAACTTCCTGCTTATTCATGTTATTTTTAGTTTATCTTAATCCCTATTTATACTACCATATTTTCATATCCGAACTTCCTGTCTATTTTGTCATTTTATTATTTTTACATATTTAATCCTTGATTGCATAAACAATTTTTCGTCACATTAGTTATGGAAAATCAAAACAAATGATTCAGCGAAGAGACTCTTTTCAACGAATTTATCATCAACCTGTACAATCGTATATAGTTATGATCCTACTAGATTTTTTTTACACAAACATCCTATCTATTTTTGTTATTTCTACATTTCTAACCCCCAATTGCACAATATGTCAATCTTCTCAGTAATGATGATGCTACTCTGTTTGAGTTTTATCCGTCCCCCTGTTTATTGTGGCATTTTAATTCCTAATTGTAATTTTATTAATTTGACCTTTAACCGGAAATTATTCTGGAACTTTCCCACCCATTTATTATAAATGCACTCAATATAAGCAAAGTTTTTATACCTCTCTCGTCAATAATTTTCCCTAAACGTGCTAAAAATTAATTACATAGGTATCGACAGAGTAACATTGAAACAAATGAGTAGTAAATTTAGAATGATTTTGTTAATTGTTAAAAACTTAAATATCGACAAATAAATTGGAAACATTTATTTCCCGATACGAATTTAAAACAAGCAATAAAGGTTAATAAAGCAGGATTTAATGAATTCATCAAATTTCGGTAGAACTCGTCAGCTGAATACTCTACATACACGGATATATACTTTTGAAGTTACATTGGGAGATATAGGACTGAATTCTTTACATACACGGATATATATAGTTTTGAAATTACATTGGGAGATATGGGACTGATAAGTAAATAAACTACATTGAATTAGTCATGCAGAAAGACAGGTGCGAATGTTTTTTCCAGGTCATGTGCAATTAGATAAGGGGAGAGAGAGTATGGGAGATCAAAATTAAGATAAATTGCATTACGCTTCAATTACATCACTTAGATAAACAATTAGACATTAGAGAATTTAACAAGAATTGCAACCAGAGGGATGTCAATAGTAATAGTTATAATAACAATAATATAATATAACAATAATAATAATAATAGTGTTGAAGTGGGTTAAGATAATGCTACTGATAAAGGATAGTTTTAAATGAATCAAGAATAATAATAATAATGAGAATAATAATAGTAATAATAAAATAATAATAAGAGGTAGAATTGTAAGTAAAACATATTACCATGGTAGATTCAGAGTCACGACCATCTCCTTTTGCACACAGAGACCTGGTTTGTAAACTCGAATTGCACAAGCCTCTGCAATTGCAAGCATCTTCTTGTTTCTTTGTCTGCTGACAATGGTGAATGACTTGACTGCGTCGATATCATGCCCGTAATCCACAAGATGCTTTGTTATTGAGGATTTTGGCACTTTGAACTCGGCTGTTTTCAACCATTTTGGCAAATGCTCCATCATGCGAGTAGACAATCTCCTTTCCGTACGACCTATGTATTTGCTTCCACAAATAAATAAATAAACAAATAAATTATTTACAAAATTCCCATTAAATCATATAAAAGAAGGGGCATGCAGAGAGTTGTTTTTTTCAGCAAGAGAGTACATAGATAACGGTTGCGTAATGAAGGAAGCGTTAAAGGGGTACAAGCTGAAATTAAATAGACAAATTCAATGACGTAACATAATTGACAGGATGAAGTAGAACTCAAATGAAACTTTCATACATTTGGTTCCCTTGGTAAATTTCGATAGAGAAGGAAAGACCACAGAGAGTCAGGTTAAGATCAGTGTCATATAGAATGGAAATTTAGTATCTAGAAGGGGAAAAATGATCAAATTAAAAAATTTGGATAAACAAAAATGGATTCGAAGAAAATTTGAAGCAAGGTACTAACCCACAACGCTACAACTGTTGGAGAGGTTCTCTTTTCACTTTAAAAGCTGAGTTTTCTCTATCTGTCATGGGACTGAGAGTCGTCCATAGATAACTTGCCTTTAGCACAATGACTTTCTCAGTACAAAACCAAACCCATAGTCTGAAAGTCACTAGTCTAGATCATGTTGCTTCTAGAGTGAATGATGCAATTAGGCATTAAATAGGGAAGACTTCTGTTTACTTAATTAGAAAACTTCCTAGATTATGTTCAACAAAAGGAGGGGAAGAATATCTAATAATTATTGTTTTCGTAAACTTGAAACGGTTATTTGTGCCAGCATTGTTGTAGTCACCGCAGCGGATTTTTCATCATACACGACTAACTATATTGGTCTGACAGCCTAATGACAATAATTTTCCGGAATAATATGTGTTAAGTCATTAAACATTGCCAACAGTATAAAATAGATTATATGCGAGATTACTAACTGGTTAAAAAGAGAGAAGACAAGAAGTTCAGTAAAAATGTATCTACGGCGACTTAATTTTCAATAACTATACAACCGGAGTTCATATACATTGTTCGTTCCAGGTCACCTACTCCTGTGGTCGTCCCATGAGCGTCTTATCAAAACGAGCTGGAGAACACCCCTCAACAGAAGTGCTTTAATCAGGCACCTCTTCGACACCAGAAACAGAATTTCAACTGACTTACCATTCAGAGCCATTTACATTTTCCAAAGTCAGTAGGCTTCTGACCTCTTTACACTGCATCAGTCTTTACCAAATAAGGGGAAAAGCCGCAGTTGTGTTCGAAAGAAACTCGCTCCATGCCTGCATCTAACAGTAACTTAGTTTCGCTCTCTTTCTTTTGATTATTTTATTCTTCTACTTTAAATAAAATTTCATTCTCTTTCTAAGCCTATCGTGATCACAACTTCTTTTTTGAAAGTATATTTTACTTATTGCGGAACCGTATTTCAAGCCTGTATCCATGATGTTGGTTTCTATGCTCAAGGCAATCAATAAAATCTATCACCACACAGTAAGTTAAGGAATTATTATCTCCTTTCTCTTTCGCCCTTGTCACTGTGGCTAACTTAAATAATACTGGTAACTATGCTGACCTGTAGAATGAAAAAAATTCAAATAAAATGAGACAGTATATATATATATATATATATATATATATAGAGAGAGAGAGAGAGAGAGAGTTTACATTCGTTAACCTATCACTTAGCTTGTGATTTCTTTTCACACTAAACAGTATGATATAGAGTGCTAAATATGCATAGTATTCTTTTGTTAATGCAGGATATTACCGTGGGAAATTTGATCTGGGGCTAACATCAAATAGAATGTACGATAGATATATCGTATTCTGTTGCTACTGTTGTATTGAAGTGTGGGAATATGTGTGATCAATATTCCGTAGTCATTGTGGTTATTTTTTGACAATTTGAAAAGGAACTACTTTATCACCGTAAGAAAGGGAAATGAAAGGTCAAGTTGGTAGCAGTTGTGATGATTATCATCGACTTCCATTCTTCGTCACAGTTTGAGACTTGAATAGTCAGTACGTTAGATTACCAGAGGATTAAATCAGTAGTTATTTAAAGTTTTATGCTGGAATATTTCACGATTGAAAGTATTACTTTTCAAACTTGAGCATAACAAATGGTAAGAAGGAATACTTTATGGTGGATTTGTGTTCTCCTAGCTGTTGGTTTAATTGTGAAGTTTCCAGTTTCCATCTTTACAACATCTTCAATGTGCAACAGTACTGAGATATAACTGGAGAAAAATAAGTCAAATCAGTCCAGAAAGTTCGATTCATTTCAAACAGATCTCGGATTATCTGACTGCTATGCAAAGATTATGGAGCTTTGCAGCATGTAGCTAGCTTAGATACACCAAATTAAAGAATGAGGGAGGTGTGGCGACAGATGGAGTCTACACTGTGTAAAGTACTAGCACTATAAAGGCATTTTCCTGATAAGAGGGAAGAAAGTTACAGCAGTCTACACCTACTGATAAAGTTTCGGTCAGAAATGAAATTAATGCAGAAAAACAGAAACTAATTATATGTGCACTGTGATAATGACACAGTATTTGTTTTGTGACTGCTTCCAAAGAATCAACTTGGTTATCTTACCAGTAGTAACTGTGGTGGTATCTTGATTTTATGAGGGACTTTCCGAAATCACATTTTCATAAAAAACATTATCTTAAAACATTTTAAAAACAATTTTATGCTGGTATACAATATCTTGTTGAAAGTGGAAATTACAGCACTTTTATGTGTAGACTCTTTTAGACACTGTTCCAAAAGCAAAAGTAATATTATTGGTTTGAACAAGAAAAGAAAAAACAAATTTGCAAGATAATACGAGCCCGTTTTATTCCGTCGATTCTCTTCAACTGCCTACATCCCAAATAAATCAATTATATGCTACAACATTTTCTGAGCATACTTTTTACAATGATCTCAACTCATAGATAGAAAGTATGAGCAACATAATTTCAAAGATGGTGTAAGTGGACAATTATTTAGTGTTGACAGTAACTATTTATATAGTAATTAGACAATGAGGTGGACTTTTAATTTCGCTTGGAAACAAGAATAGACTGGAGACAAAATACAAGGTAGAAAAACAGAGTTAATTTATACATACCATGGTGGAGAGTTCAGGAGGGTGGGGGTGAATAGTGAAGTAAAATTATAAAATAGATAAAATAATTTAATGTGGTAGATTTGTAACCTTAGTGGTGAGTTCAACTCAGTGAGTCAGAATCAAAACCAACATTGAGTGGAATGTTACACAACAGGACAAAACACAAAAGTACACGAACAAAGCAATTATGGTTACCAGGGTAGTGAGAGATTAGTCACACTCTCTTTCTGTATGCATAGGTTGGGTTGAAGTCTTTTAATGCCAGTGGCTTCTGTGAACCGAAGTAACCAAGCTTTTATTGGAGTATTGATTAATTTGAAAGCCCGACTAAGTTCCACTGTATGTCTCATGTCAATTAGATGCCTGGCGATTGCGCTTGAAAATATTTTGCTGCCTTGAAGACGGAGACTTTTAGGGATGTGCTTGGAAAACCTCTTCACATGACCTCCTCCAAGTCACCCTTGCACTGACGACCAACTCGCCGCTTCCCTTTCGGGTTCCACTCGAGCAATGGCTTATCTAGTGATGTCACTTGATGGTTTCCTAAGAGTATGGCCAATCCATCTCTATTTCTTCCTGCCTATTTGTTTCACAATCGGTTCCTGTTTGGTTCGCTCCCAGAGATCTCTGTTGCTGATCTTTTGTGGTCATCTGATCTTGAGTATTGAGCGAAGACAGCTGTCGATGAAAGTCTGTAGTTTGTTTGAAGTGTCCTTCGTGACACGCCGAATCTCTGATCCGTATAGTAGCACTGACTTCACATTGGAGTTGAAAATCCGGATCTTATTTTTGATGCTGAGTGCTGTCGACCTCCACACAGACTTGAGAGCAGTGAAAGCTTGTCTTGCTTTGATATCCTCGTCAGTTCCGCCTGTAGTTGAAACGATGCTTCCCAGGTAGGTAAAAGAGGTTGTTTCTTTCACGTTCCTCCCATTTATGCTGATCGTTGTCCGTTGTTGTTGTTCTTGCCCAGGAATCTTCATCACCTCTGTTTTCTTTGTGTTCACCTGAAGGCCTATCTTTGATGCTTCTTCTGCCAACTTGTTGCTTTTCGCTTGCATATCTTCCAGTTTGTGAGAAATCAGACATATATCATCGGCGAAGTCCAGATCCTCTAAGTTTTTTGTGTGGGTCCATTTTATGCCTGTTTCCTCATTGCCCACTGTTTGTCGCATTATCCAATCTACTGCAATCAGGAAAATCATTGGTGATAGTAGGCAGCCAGCTTGTCTTACTCCTGTCCTCACTTCGAAGGGTTCCGTAAGTTTCCCGTTGTGGATTACTTGGCATGCAGCATTGTCGTACAGCTGTTGCATGAGATGTATAATTGTCGGTGGCACCCCGTAGTAGCGAAGTAGTTTCCAAATCACCTCTCGATCGACGCTGTCGAAGACCTTTTCAAAGTCGATGAAGTTGAGATAGAGAGGTGACTGCCATTCCAAGCTTTGTTCAATGATGATCCGTAATATGGCGATCTGATCAATGCATGACTTGTTTCTCCTGAATTCAGCCTGTTCCGGTCGAAGTTTTTCATCCAGGGCATGTTCAGTTCACCACTTTCTGTTTGTCTCTTTATCTGTTTAAGTGTAATATTTTGAATTGTCCGTATATCGTATTACAAAATCACAAACAGGAGTGGTCTTCCAAAGCATTCAGACAACCTAGCTCTTGATATTCTATCAGAAAGCGGTCATTTTTCAGTTCTAACTTGATATGAACTTAATTTTTACAAACGACTGAAAGTTTTTTCCACATTCTAGTTAATCAAATGTGAGTATCGTGGAATGGAGCCATTTTCTCATCTTTCTGTTTACTTTCAAGACTTTTAGGTGTCTCTTCACCATTGTATTCTGTACAATACAGGCTGGCAAGATATTCTTTAATATTATTAAAGACTGTACAATTCACCTAGAAGAAACACTGCATCAATATCATCAATCAAAGGATTATAAATCCCATCCTTAGTAAACCAACCTAAATGATTTCGATCAGCGATCTATTTATTTTCAGATTTTTAATAAAAGTGACTAAGCTTATAATTTGTTTACTCAATTTCGCCATAATTTTTCAATTAGTAGTTATATGATGGACACTGGTTATAAAAAATCATGTAGGCAATATAAAGTGCAACCACCGAGACTAGGGACAAAGGCCTATCAGAAACAACTAAGATTTGGAAACACAGCTGAAGATAAGATAATGAAGAGGGGGGGAACTGTAGTAGAAGGTAGCTGAAGTGTTGCTTGTAAAATTGACAATGATTACACTCTGGTGATATTTTATCACTACCACGTATAGTTTACCATAGAAACAGTGTATGAAATGTTATCAGTATTCTTATTTTTTTCAGCAGTATTTCAAAAGTTGACTGTTCAAAAGATTGCAATTACTTCATTACAAAATCTCCTTGATACACAGTGCATTTAAATTGTTGATGTCAGTCCATTCATCTCATAACAAATTGAGAATACAGAAACTAAATGGCAGACATGAACTGGTGGTTTGAAATGCATATGCAGTACATTTATTTTCATGAAAAGGATCAAGAATGCATGTATAAAAATAATATTATTGGGGATAGTAATAAACAGGTCATTTGTGGTAAAGATACCTACCCTATTTTTTAAATAAGTCAGCGATCAACTTTAAAATGGATACTGTATATACTGCACCAAGAATACTGCCGAATGTTGTGATGTGTTGCAACTGAAGTATTAAAGAATTCAGAATAATAACAGAAATACATCTTAAATAAAAAAACTTATTCATTGGCCTACACAGTGCTCTTCAACTGGATGTATACGGTTCTTCTTTTTGGAAAAGGGGCATCATATTCAGTTTACAAACTTTGTTTATTTGTTCAAAGTTTCATACTTTGCACAATGAGTCCACATTTATCAAACATTGAATATTGTAATTCTGATTGTCACCATATAGTTCTTTTTCCATGTCAACATTATTTGTTCTCGATGAAAGAAGTCTAAAGAAAACAGACATGTTACATGCAAATCATCTTGGGTTCTTTGTTTCGTATAACATGAATAAAAGGCAGTTGCGGTGTAGACACTGTAGACGGACACCTTGTCAGACATAAATACACACTCACACCCATACAAAGACCAAAAACGAAAGACTTTGAATACGGGTAGCTAATTTAACTATCATTTTACAACCAATTCGTGTAATGATTATCTTTTCCCTACCCTCCTTTTTTCTAAACATTTCAGTAGAAAAGACATAGTAATATTTATCTCATTCAGACAAAATATTTGTTTATTTATCTTTCATCTGATTGTTTACTATTGTTGTCGTTACACAACAATTAGTCTAGCTGATTAGTGTGTGAGTCTGTGAGTCTACACAAAACTTAGAATATAATGTGTGCTTTTCGTTCATCTGCACTAATAGCCTATGAATGCAATGTGGAAATATGATTTGATAAGGTCGTCAAGACAGTCATATGTTTATAACTATACAATTGATCAGTTCCTCCAATATCTGAATAACCAACAATTATTGGCAAAGTTTTATTTGATTAATTACTATGAGCATGTATTAATACTTGAATGTTTCCAGTGTCTGGATTAGTGGACTAAAATGGTCGATCTGTATTGATATGCGGCTGCTAGGTGTACGGATAAAGACACACAACTGAAATTGACTGAACAAGTGATATTTCTTGTGACTTAGCAGCCTAAAGGAAACTGCTTTAGTTTTGTGAAGTGATACCTGTTGGATTTCTGTACCACTGACAAAAATACGCAGGGATGAAGTTGTACTAAAGTAACGAGTCTGAAGCGGAATTCATAGCACTTGCTTCATGTATTTTCGTCTGATATAAAATGCTAAGGGGTGGTATCACCTAGCACCAACAAAATGCACACAAACTGGTCATCGGATGATAGTCATTCTTACAATCTGGTCCTAAGTTTATTGTTAGAAATATATCGACGGGATGTGAAGTGTAATCACTAAGCTAAGTGACATCAGGCTGTTGTCCACTGTCTAGACTGAATCTTAGATAGCGAGATTGTTTTCTAGAAGCATTCTCTGATTGAAGAAGTAGAATAGTGATGAAAAAATGAATAGTATTCAAAAGTTTACTGAAAGAAATGATGGTTAAAAAAGAATCTTTTTTAGAAAGCATTAAAACAAACTTATTGCCAAAATAGCACGCAAGTGATGTTTAGAAATGTTCGGGATACTGTGATCTTGAAGGGCTTATTCAAAACTTTGAGAGAGTTAAAGTTTAGATTTCATCTAATTTTTTTTAGTGTGTTAGCTTAGGTTTTCCCCTAAATGTCACTTCAAAAAATATGATGTGTACATAGTAGACTTCTTAATTTAGCCTGGGAAATAAATAAGCAACACAGTTGTTCTAATTTAATTTTGATTTCCTCTATGACTTTCATAAACTTATCTTTATTCTTTACACATTATTATTGTTGTAGGCGTAATTAAAATGCTCTGCATAACACTGTGTGATTTTGTCAGAATAAAATTTTATCCATAATGGAACTATAATTTATCATGTGTAGTATTATTGATTTCCTGACATATTTTGAAATCAGGTATTACATTATATATATATATATATATATATATATATATATATATTGCTGATCACCACTTATAGGGCGAATGAATACTCTGATTAAACCTAAGCTAGTTTCAGTTGATACTGAGGAGTATTTACCAGCTCATTCAAAAGGAAAGATTGAGAATGACAGTCAAGAAACTAATGGTGAGGCAGTATTCACAGAAGCACCTACACAGGTTTCTAATTTACCATACTATATTGCATATCATCGTAAACGTGCTGATAAGCTATTTTTACATGCACGTGGAAAAGAGAATGGCCTAAAACATGTTGACATAAGAAAGGGTTTCCTGGCAATATTCTGGATTATTGTGTTTATTGTAACTATGAGTGTTTTCATAATGATGGCTACCAATCTTTTTGAACAGTACGATTCAGGTCGTGTGGCTACACAGATCAAAGCGGAACAAGATGCTATGATTTTTCCTGATGTAACAATTTGTGCTAAAGTGCCATTTTATGTTGATGATGAAAATGCGAAGAATGAAAATACAACGGATTATATTTTAAAAAAGAGTGAGGAATTAATACGCAAAAAACTGAGAGATTCATCCTTAAGGCAGACAAAATCTAATGTCGAGGCAGCTTTATTAATAGAAATGGCTATGAAACGAGGTTAGTGAGCCTATACTTTCATTTCCTGAGCATTGGGTTATCACTGAATATTCAACCAAAAGTGCCATATAAGAGTTAGGTTACTCAAGAGTAGTCAAAACTAAAACACTAAAATAACGGGGATTTACAGGCAATTTCACTGGTATTCCATGTGCAACCGGTTTAGGAAAGGTTATTCAATTACCTTTTATCACATCCAGTTGACATCAAATGAAGGCAACCTTTTCCCTATTTCCATTCATGGCTGTCAGATTAAAGTTTAGGTCTTCATTTTGATCACAAAGTGATTTTAGTTACAGAACTACTGAAATCCAGACAGCACTGGACAGCTGTTTCGTCCCTATTTGGGACTTTTCCTCAGTACGAACCCCTTACCCCACCAGAGATTGAACTTAGGACCTTTAGCTTACAAGGCGAACTCGTCTGACATTCAGTTGCTGGGAAGGAGTCAAGGGACTCATGAATTCTAACTTCTGTCAAATTACGATATAATGCGGCCTACAGCCAGTGTCATCAGTGAGTAGTTTTGCTCACGCCCAACTTGGTGGATCCCACTGATCACACTTACCAGACAACTTCATCATGTAGCTGGTCCCTGGTGGGCATTAGATTAATTTTCAAGCGTTGGTTTGCACTTCATTCAAATCCCTGTAAAACAACACTTAAAGTCTATGCTATAAACACAACTCTGTATTGTGAAAAAATAGCTGAAAGTGGGCTAACAGTGATGATGATAGTAATGCGTTTTTGTCTTTAATCACAAATCGTCTCTTATATAATAAAGAGGAAGGTGTCATTCTTCACTTGTTTAAATAAAATAAAAACAAATGTTTGTGCAAAATAGGATGACGCTATCATTTATTTCCTTGGTTACTCTTCAGTTGTGTAAAATATAAAATTTAATTATATATATATATATATGCAAAGAAATTTTAACATATTTGCAAGGGTTACATGAATAAATAAAAGACGATAATAACATGTGATATTTCATAACAAGAGTTATCTATCTTTACCATTGGATATAAAAGAGATCTGTAGTTCAAATATCTGACTTCAAATTCAGTGGTTAGCTGATATGTAATCTTAGTGCACCTATTTAGACGAAGGCAAAATGTCACAAGCTGACTGTTTAAAGCAACACGATATATAAAACAGTCACCTCACTAGCTTCTTCAGAAAGTTTCTAAGAAAGCATATCGATGTTACTATATGGGCAAATAATAACACGAAATAAGTTCATTGTGATGGAAAACTAATGTAAATTTGAGCTTATGTCTATGATCATCAGTATGCTTATTTTTGATTTCATACTGTGTGTATCTAAAAATCTAGTTTTTTTATTCCCCACTCCGATTTGGAATAATGTTAAGTGCTTAAATCATAGTGAATACTTGATCACACTCATGAGAAATGAGTCGAAAAAGTGATAACACAGAGGATATGAGCAGATTTAGAATAATACAGTATGTGGCGTAAAGTGTTTAGGAAAAATGGAATGCATCTATATTCAAAAAAGTCACTGATATATACAGACCCAATTTTCTACATGTCATTTTTACATGCATGTTTGTATTCCTGTCACAGCACTTATTGATTTATGACCTGATTTTCTCTCACTCAACTTATGACCTATGAAATCCTATTGGTTGTTCACTGTCTTAATTTATTAATGACATTAGTGCTCCTCAAGATCGTTTTAAACATATACAGACATACATACAAGCGCTGTCAGACTTTTAGACTGTTGTTTTGAGACAGTAAAAACCCTCTTACCAACGTCCAGTCTTCTCTTCTATCTTTGCGGAGGT
This sequence comes from Trichobilharzia szidati, assembly GCA_944472155.2. Classification (NCBI taxonomy): domain Eukaryota; kingdom Metazoa; phylum Platyhelminthes; class Trematoda; order Strigeidida; family Schistosomatidae; genus Trichobilharzia; species Trichobilharzia szidati. The sequence goes on along the minus strand of OX235279.1, from coordinate 90,898,872 downwards.
ATTATTGTTGATGTTGATGTGCAGTTATGACAGGTAAGCCAGAGCATTAAAGTTAGTATTTCGCTCATAGTCGACTAGGTCATAGTTCCAGTCATAATAGTCATGTGTTTTTCAACACTTGTCAAGAGAAAGTACTAGTGTAACAACAGAAGACAAGGGCCAGGCAACAGATCGTTTATTAAGGAAATCAAAGCATATTTACATATTTTCATGTACATTATTATAGTTTAGTTAAGCAAACAAACACAGTCTCACTTAAAGTTAATCTTTCATCTCTTTGTGACTGTTTTTTGAATGTCAGATCATCTATATGTTAACTGTATCCGCCTACGCAAAGTATGCTGTGGTCGGTTTTGAATCAATCTTTGTTCATATTTTCTCACGGCAAATCTTGGGAACGTAAATATTGACGTAAATTACTGTCTACCAATTTGGCTAGTAGACAGCTCTCACCACATAACTACTAATTGAAAAATTATGGCGAAATTCAGTAAATAAATTATAGTCACTTTTATTAAAAATTTGAAAATAAATAGATCGCTGATCGAAATCATTAAGGTTGGTTTACTAAGGTTGGGATTTATAATCCTTTGATTGATGATGTTGATGCAGTATTTCTTCTAGACGTAAATTACTGTCTACCAATTTGGCTAGTAGACAGCTCTCACCACACTAGGAACTTCATGTACACTATGATACCTAGATTTCATTTGTTTTAATGTTATAGTTGAAAACGACGTTCCGGAATACTCTAAAGATGTATTACGTTAAGTGAGACTAGAATCAGTATATTAACTAGTGGCTATTTTCATTTTTCTATATAAAATCGTGGCCTCAGTCTACCTATTTGTCTGTTAGGTGTAATCACTCTGATTATTTTCTTCATTTTATTCACAATCTGTAAAGCTAAGATACTTTTTAACTCATTTACTGTGTTTAACTGTATGTAGTGTATAAACTATACATTTCGGACATAACAATAGCTGATATCTCAAAATCAATTCGTGTAATGAGCACTTGTAAATCTCATAAGAACATATCTACCCCTTGATTCTTAAGGGATCCAACTGTTTAGTTATCACTCTTATATTTTCAGGATCTCTTCACATTCATACTAAAATAACGAGAGGATCATAGTGTTGTTTTCCATCACTTTACAGGTTTTACTATGCAGCTAAATGGTTGAAAATAACACTCACAAGTTCCCGTGAGCGTTAGATCATTTTCGTTAACACGGAATACTTGATAAATACACTAACAATATAAATAAAACTATTCAACTAAACCAAGAGTTTTGTAATTTGGACTATTTTACTATATTTATTCTAAGTTTAAGTGAGTAGTTTAGATTGCATTGGTCACTTATTATTAGTGTCAGGCATATTTGAAACTATCAGACCACTTTGCAAAGCTTCAAACTCCATTTTATTCTCGGTAGGGTAGATAACTCCAACACCTAGTTCACTTTATACTTCAAAAGATGTATTTTAATCTTTATTTTCTCACTTCGATGATTTCTTATGACAGCTGATATTTGTTTTATACTTTCACTATCTCTTGTTGTTTCCATGCCTATCAGAATTGTGAAGTAAGTTGTGGGAATGTGAACGGATATTGACCTCAGAGTCTGAAAAGTTTCATGTCATGGAAGTCAGTCTGAACGAAGATTACACATTAAAAAAAAACTACTCATCACTCATCAGAAGTAAACATTTTAAAGTAATTTGTCACATCATATTCATTGCTGGTATAGTTGTATATAGTTATATATACCTGGTGAGAAGCCCTTGAAATAAAATGAATTCACCTTATTCTGCGAAATTTGTTCTCATTGCATTATTCTAAATAACGTATTAATTCATCATATGCAACCTAGTATTAATCAGGCAGTGTTTAGTGAACTTTGACTGTCCCAGAAAGATATCAGTAATTCTGGAATATTTTCCAGTGTTCGTTTACAGAGATTTGATTGCTCAATGGGCTCGCCAGAGTAATCTGAATGCCTTGGATTTGATTCTTGAAAGCATCATGGGCGCGCTTTTTGCTGAGCAGTCCCAGGCCAGGACGAAACAACTCTTCAGTACTCCGTGATTTTCAATGGGTTTATAACTGATGTCGATCTGTGGTGAAACTTGAATTCTGACTTACTTAAAATATTAAATAAGCAATTCCTTAGGTTATCAAGTGGTGATTTAGTCGTGTTTGAGTTTGTTTGTGGAATATATTTGATCAGTTAATGTAGGAGTAGAATTTAGGCATTCTGGTGGAATATTATTCTATACTAGAAAAGTTTATTTGATTCAGCACACAGTGATACATTTTTAATGACTGGATGACGTTCCGAGCACAATTCACTGCTCAAATCATATCATAAACATATCATATGATTATGGGCATAATAATAATAATCCTTTTTTGTGCGTCGGTGGCATAGCAGTTAGGACGCTTGCCGACCATGCACATGGTCCAGGGTTCGATCCCCGGCCGATGCACTGCTTTACCTCGCTGAGCCAGAAATAATGCTGGTAAAGAGGAAAGGTTGGACATGAGGCTAGCAACCCCATCCTGTGAAATAAACACTGCTACAGAAACTTCAAGCCAGTAGCTTGAAGCCCTATGTTCCACTGGGGAACGTGAAGGAAAAAAATGATTATGGGCAATAGACTGCACTCGGAAAGTTATGTCATTATTAATACTGTATCACCATGTTAAGTCAAATAAACTTATCTAATATAGAATCGCATTTGAGCAAGCTGAAATACTGAAGATTCATATCAATTAAAAGTTTCACAAGACACTAGCAACAACTTTTTCTGGAAAAAGAATATTTGTATTCTACTTTCTTAGCGTTTTTCTTTTCGGATGAACGACATAGGTCTCTGTTTTAAAAAAAAATTTATAGCATTGTTTAAATAGTATCTTCTAATTAAGTAGTATGGCACATCTTAATGAAATTGAAGTTCTAATTCCTTCCCTCTTTTTTGTGTGTTTTCTAATCACTATACTCTTAGAGAATACTTTCATGAGAGCCTATGAACATTTCATTTACTGCAAGTATAATGATAATGATTGTTCATTTTACAATTTCACTGAAATTGTTCATTTACGTTACATCCAATGTTTCACATTTTCCCCAAACGATAAAGTCATCAGTGGAAATAAAGGTTTAGAATTTATATTTTATAAAAGACATGGTAGAGGAAAACCATTTGTTATGCTAAATGATCTTGAAGTAAGTTGAATGCTGCGTTTTATAAGCTGGTAATGCATATACTCATGGTTATTTTGCTCTCTGGAATTTCATTTTTATCCAGCAAACTTTCAGATTCTATCAGGATTTAATCTATGTGGGGCTTTAAAATGAAGTAAAGCGGAAATAATCACAATACATATTCAACTGAGTGATTAATAATGAACTGCATCATAAAACGTTACTGAAAAATGAAGGTAGTTCAGCGAATTCATTTTTCTTTAGGTGTACAACCGCATTTGTATTCAGTTTTTCACAAGGGATAATCATATTTTCTAGTCTTAATCAACCCATAAGAAAAGTTGAATAAGGGTGTTGGTGTTAGACAATGAGGTAAATAATTTAATGAGTGAGTTGTAATCAGGATGCACACAGAAACGAAGGAATTATGATATTACACAAGAGTTCAGAGGAATGGAAGGGTTGGAAGGAGTTATACAACAAAAAACAAATTAGTTGAAAAAAAAGATCATTACCATGATGGTAGAATCGGTTGAAGAATCCTCTTTTGTGTGCAGAGCTCCGGTTTCTTCATTTGGATGACTAGAACTTTAGCGGTGCTCAGGATGAGGAAATTCACTGTCTTCAGGAGGTTGATGTTGAATTTGCAGATCACAGTGAAAGAATTCATTGAGACAGAATGGGCGATGTTGACAAGGTGTTTACTTATTGTACTTCTTATAGAGCCACTGCTACCTTCCTGCAACCTTGTGAGATGGCGTTCTTGGAGTATTTTAGACAGAAAACTCATCTAACGACCCATATACCTGGCTCCACAGGAAAAGGTAAACTGATATAAGCATATGGAAATGGTCAGATGCCAGATCTTGTATTTCAGGTTTCTAAAGACCATTGGGTAAATGACGAACAACACTGCTGCGAAGAAGTTTCCTCTCAGAGATGTTGAAATTGTTATCTTAAGGAAGTCACAGGTTAAGTCACCCTTGAAACCAAGGTTCATTTAAGGTTTTTCCATTCTTACGAGCTATGCCTCATGTTTATGAATTTTCTTTCATGTCAGTATGGGGATTATTTATGAATTAAAATGCTGTTGTCTAAAAGTTTCTTCCTAATGAAATTACCGATAACCGAAAATCAACACAGTGATCAGAGGTTGGAAGAAGCATATCAGCAATGTAGGTTTAAGATTCAGAGAGTTCATCCAAAAACTGATAAAAACGTGGCTGCCATGAGGGTCTTGAATAGTTCAGTATACAATGAATCAATATTCTTCCTTAAATATATCTCAGATTATTAAATGACAGAATCATACGGAAAATGTTTAGTTCAATTAGAGTACTTTTGTTCAATGAATGTTTCACAGTAGTGTTTGCAGAATTTATTTGAGTGAGATGACAAAGTGGTACGAATCGATATTATCTAAAGAACTCTTGAAAAGCCAGAGGATACGTGATGATACTTCAGAATAATGTGGTAACTGTAAAAAAATGTGTACTTAAGATCCAGTACATAGTCGAGCACAGGACTACTAGACTTACTGACAAGAACGTCTTTCTTGAGTAACTCACCTAGAATCCGGAGGTTCATTTCCCCTAACTTCTGACAGTTATTAACTTAGTACAGCCATTGTCTAATGTCAGGGATCATATGATTCATCCTAAGAAACTACTTCACTGTTATTATACAAAAACTGATCTCAACTGCAGTAACAGGGAATTTAGATAGTAAATAATTGTGATGGATGATGAGCGTAAAGCAGTTTAAGTTTTGAAAAAGTTTATATCTCACGTAGTACTGTTCTTTTGTAAATGTAAATTTCGGAGGAAAATAGACTTCATAAAAGTTTTTGTTCAACTTACCGAAAGTTAGGTAAAACCAATCAGATTACTTTAGTGAAATCTAGTTTCCTATTCCCAGTCTAAATGCAAGTCACAGCTTAATAACTCAGCTTGCCCAGAAGTTGATAAATTAAAGATCGCTCGTGAAATGTTAGTTCTTTTTGTTCATTAACTCGTCGTATCTTAAGACAGAGAGGATAGGCTTTGTGATGAAATGTTATTTCAAGAGATAATTAAGGGAGTAAGTATCTATACTACAGGATAAAGCAAAAGCAAAGGAAGTGTTTTTTTGTACACGTCTATTCTAACCAGGAAATTTTCTCAAGAACATTTTACAGTTTTGAACTTATACATGTGCATATTTATTTGGTAATTTTTGACAGGATGAATTATTTTCCTCAGATATTTATGATGGAATCAACGTGATTGTGCATAATCCTAATACATTTCCAACTTATGCATTTAATTACTTATCTACTAGTTTTGCTTTAAGATATGGTCAGCTGGCTACTGTTGATGTTTCTGGTTTAAAGTATAAATCAGATATGACTGGTCGAAAGTCATGCTTTCCAAAGAGGGATCCATACAGGCAAGTTTTTACTTTGTTTACTTTTGAATACCTTATTTGGTTGTTAGTTTTCAAAGTGTTTTCCAAGCCGAATTGACGTCAATCAGTAAATAAATAAAAATAATGGTGCAACAAACATTTGTTTCCTTATAATTATCATTTGCTCAGAAGAGTAAATCCATAAGTTCATATGAAATTCAACAGTGTTATGACCTTGCTGCTGTTCAGCTGCAAATGTGCAAAAGAAAAAGCTATGCTTTTTATTTCGATTCAAGGCATAAGTCAACCATCGTTTAGTGTCATCCGTGAGTTGTTGTTCTCTTACCCGAGTTACAGATTTTCATCAAAATTTCTAGGAATTTGCAATGAAGTCAGCCACTGATTAGTAGTAAAATATTATTATATAAGCTCTGGTGTAGTTTTCACCAGAAAACGATATAAGATAAAAATTTGTTTAGAACCAGAATCGTCAGAGAACGATTTTATCATTTTTTTTCGATAGCAGCTTGATGCCACACCGTATTTTCAGTACAAGTATGACATTTTCAGCATGGATATCGGTAGCCCAAATTTTGCAGGCCGACCATAGATATCGGGTGTGCGTCGGCAGGGGATCGAACCCCGGACCATGTGCATGGTTGGCGAGAGTCCTAACCACTGTGCCACCGACGCACAGTTTCAACTGCTCAACCGTCCACAGGCTCAACGCCGAAAGCTACTGAACTCATTGTATTTCTGACTCACACAGATTATAATAGTATTCAGTTTTAATCTCGATATAATATAATCATTAATTCTTCACATTTATTTACATAATACTCGTTGTTAATCCACTTCAAGTGTAATTTTTAAAGTTTAAGGAGATTAGAAGTTTGTTAGATATAATAAGTCTGAGTTATGAGTAAAAGAGATCTGATAAAACTGGTTTTAGGCTGGTCACACTTTGCCTTCAATACAAGTACACTAGATTATGTTGACAAAGAGCTGATACTGTGGTTAGGTAATAAAGTAAAATGTAAAAACTTTTGAATCTAATCCCTTCGTATGTTCTAAGAATACAAAATTATTGTAAAATCAGTTTTCAAGTGACTGGATAATACTTGATTTAGGATTCCTTCTAACTGACTGATCCCAAACTAGGAGGAGTGCTATTATTCATCCACAGAACTTCAACACCTGACGGCTTATGAATAACTACTCGAATAGTCTTCTCCCATTGAGAATACTCCCCAGACAGACTGGAAGTTAACCTTAGTTCTTCAGAAAAAAGGAAGAACTTCCAGAATTGAAGGCTATTTGACTAGTTATTTTACATGACAAGTAATCTATAATTTTAATTCTTAGAAACTGTGTTCTAACTAGTTGGCATCGTAACGAAAATTCAGTGGAAAGTTTGATCTACTCTGAGGAGAATATTTAATCCACAGCTTGTGCGTCGGTGGCACAGTGGTTAGGACTCTCGCCGACCATGCACATGGTCCGGGGTTCGATCCCCTGCCGGCGCACACCCGATATCTATGGTCGGCCTGCAAAATTGGGCTACCGATATCCATGCTGAAAATTCCATACTTGTACCAAAAATATGGTGTGAAATCAAGTTATAATAAAATTTAAAAAAATAAAATAAATAATAATATATCTCCTGTCTGTCCTAACTTAGAGTAAAAGCCTATACTTTCCAACCCAGAGAATATAATATTACATAGTAAACTGAAGGAATATTTTGGAGCGAAACGGTACATGCTAGTGACTGTTACGAGTATTTGAAGGACATTTACAACAACAAGTAGTGCTTTCGAAATGATAAAAAACAGTAATAAAATTTCAGTTGCTATCATTATTAAACCTGAGAACACCATTTATGCAATCTGTTTCAAAAGAAAAAAAAGCGGACTCGTGGTGTTTATATTACCCTGGTCTATCCGACTAGCAGCGTTGTTTTGTGTGAATGACTTCTATCTATATCTAGACTTGTGATTTGTTAGTTTTCCAGCACAGTCAAGGGAATTCCAGAAAAGAAATTAAGAAACTATTTAAAATGCAATTTAAAAGAGAGAGAGGGAATATACACTGAACCAGACCAAGAAGTAATTTCAGCTAGTGTTTGTTGGTTTAGTTGAACCTAAAAAGTAGGTTTATATTTGTACATAACTTCGACATTGAAATTAGATGGTTGGAGGCAATCGGCAGGAAGCCTTGGACCTAGGTTTCGTGCTAGTTGGCACTCGTCAGCAAGGCGTATCTGCAACCTTGAAGGAACTCATGTCCCTTCTGAGATTCGAACCTGCGTCACCCAGTGCTGCAGTCAGAGACGTTACCACTGAGCTATTCGGGCTCGCAGTTGACCTCCTGTAGGACTGTAGTGGATATTTTGATTTGACAATAGTAACTAGTATGATGCGTCTAGTCCTCTCTCTGGTGCAGACTGAATTCTATCAGTCAGGTTGTAACGTGGCCATCATTCTAGGTAGCTCGCCATCACAGTGGTAAGGTCTCTGACTGCAGCAATGGGTGACGCAGGTTCGAATCTCAGAAGGGACATCAGTTCCTTCAAGGTTGCAGATACGCCCTGCTGACGACTACCAACTAGCACGAAACTTAGGTCCAAGGCTTCCTGCCGATTGCCTCCAACCATCTAATATCATCACAAACAGTGTACACCGTGATGGCGAGCTACCTAGAATGATGGCCACATTACAACCTGACTGACAGAATTCAGTCTGCACCAGAGAGAGAACCAGACGCATCACATTAGTTACTAGTGTCAAATCAAAATACTGGACATTGAAAACCGGAGTTTATGCACATTACACAGTCAAAATCGTTCCTGAAATTTTATATTGTGAATTGGGTCAAATGATAAAACAGATACCACATTGTTTATTATGTTTGGTCCCCTGAAATTTCAGCTGGCATTCAAACAAGATAGGAGGGACAATATCAATATTTATCAGTCTACCTGATTTTGAGGGAAAACAGACACAGGTATAAGTAATATGAACCAATCATCTATTTACATCTTTTACATTATCGAATATCATACTTTACAAAGTGCAGAAAATGTTTAGCTGAGAGGTGGCTAACTTCATGTCAGTTTTGGTTGTAATGTGATCATCTCTCGAGATGAGAGGTGAGTATAATTTTCGTTTGGGCATCTGGCAATTCGATATATGGATAGAACTTGGACACTATGGTAGAGGATAAATCCATCATAGAGAAAATTTGTTTGATAAAGCCTTATAGTGTTATAAGTCCATGGAATTATATAAACGAAGTTAGAAAGTTGTGTGAGTACCTTGATAATAAATATTACAAGCAATAAATTGTGCTCGAAACGTCATCGGTAAATATTACTGTATAACACTGAAACTTTATCAAATTAATTTTCTCCATGGTGGAATCTGGATTGTTCCAGAGTAATGCAAGTCTCTATGTTGATAATTTCTCTACAATTTATTTTTAAGAAACCAATATTTTCGTAACAGTATTAGCACTGGTGCTATTGTAACAGTATAATACAAAAGAATTAGGCAACGGAATCGTATATTGGCAGTTTGATACACAGATATAGGGAGAACAAGTCCGCTGTATTTTAGAATCACAGTCTGCACACTTCTTCGGTATTGTGTTACCTTGTATATCTTATTGTTGTTCTTCATCTTCCTTTAGTATCTCCATGTTTCACTAAATCCATCTCTCCACTATTCGATATTCTTGCAGCTGATATATATATATATGGAGGACCAACCCATAAATTCTCATCCATCATTGGCAAACTCACTGACAGACGAATTCACGTCTCAGTTCTACTCACATTGAATTACAGTAGTTGACTATGTAGTCAGTTATTAATGAGAAATTCTGAGATGGATTTAAGTTTTTAGACCATAAATACAACTGCAGGACCACTGGTTCAAGTCCTGCAACAATTACTCATCATGTGAATAGCAGTCTGGAAGTCTCCAACATAAACTACTTCAATACTTAGACCTAATCTCATGAAGATGTCATTTCGCAATGGAAAAACATTTAATCTTTGTTTATAGGGATAGAAATATTTTTGTAGAGATACTGCTTTATTTTAACCATCGATAGTTATCCATTTTTTGCAGATGACTCGCTTCTAAGTAGTTTTCACGGTTTTATGTAGTTGTATATGGAGTTGTAGTGTCCGCCCAGCCATGAAGGCGTAGCGGATGCAAACAACGAGTAGGGAGACACATGAATAAAATTACGAAATCAGGTGTCATACTGTGCTACAAGTAGTCAAAAAGGAAGACAAACTAAGGAGTACATTTTTGTTGTTGCTGAGTACCTCAAAATGAAGTAAGCACTGAAGGTGTTGTCTAGAGAGATAATAAAAGCTCCCCATTTAGATCACTCAGCTCAGAAGACTTAACAACACAAAAAAGAACCAAACCAGCTACAAATCTGATCTGCTATTTCACAGTAATATGTTACAATTATTACGATAAAGGTGTTGTATAAATGTTTCCATATTAATACAGTTGATTGCAATCAGTGGCAGCCTGAATCTCCAAACATAAATTCCACTTATCACGTAGATCCCATCTGCGTAACATTACAGTTCATGTGATTGCTTTACTCTAAAAGTTTGGTTAATAATTTTGATATTCATTATTGATTTCTGCCGACTCTAGTGTTTGTCAAAATTTTTTTTAATCTTTAAATTTATCATATTGCTGAAATGTATTTCTTCACTGAGTAAGATTTCGCTGGCGAGTTATTGTTCATATTCTTGTTGAAACAGTTACACAAATTTTAATTCTGGAGTATTCAGCTATAGCTATATGAATGCAAAGGAAAGGAGTAAAAAGGTGCACAATCACTCTTACTTAACTAATTGTAACAACAGAAGACAAGGGTCAGGCAACAGATCGTTTATTAAGGAGAATCAACACATATTTATAAATTTCAATGTACATTATTGTAGATTATTGTTAGTAGATAATACAGTCTTTTGATTGGTTGTTTCTCACAGAAAGTTAACCTTGTATCTCTTTGTGGTTGTGTCAGATCATCCATATGCTAACTGCATCCGCCTACGCAAAGCCTTTGTTCTCATTTTCTCACCACCAATATTGGGGACATAAACATTGATGTCAATTACTGTCTACCAACTTTAGCTAGCAGCCAGCTGTCACCACAAATAAATAGTAAAGTAATATCTAAAACATCATCGGTTGGATAATTTTTGTTGTACTGTATAACACATATGGCTTGCCGATTAAGAGGTGATTACATACCAGTACGATGCTTAGGTCCATCTTAGAATTATATTTAGCATGGAAAATATAAAAAAGATATCTACAAAAGTTTTTTTCTCAATATTTTTTAACGTATCAATTTGTTTTACATTTATCAGTGTAATTCTAGGAACTTTTCTTATATTTTTCTAAATAAGTTGTAAAACAAATGTTCAGAATAAAAATAATTTTCATAGTGAAATGATATGGAGTAGAGAACCGTTTTTTCGTCGCAGATTGAGACACTTCAGAAGCGTGCATTCAGAGTCATGTTTAAGATCAAATAAGAAGCCGTAGAGTGTACATTACTGTTAAATAGTACTTGTTTATTAAATCTGCCATTTCAGGATAAAGCATTGCTACAAACTAATGTCACACATGAACACATGTTACTCACATTTGATTTAACTTACCTCACTAACCACTACTTCTTATGAAGACTTCTGAGATTCATTTTCCAGCCGATCGTAAATTTGGGGAATAAGTGGATTTCAGGTCGGCTCTTGCTACCAGTACTTAATGCGCTTCGGATACTGGATGTGGACTAAAAGAAGTTTCGTAATAGAGCCATACAGCTGCTCATTACCTTTTTTGTCTACAACATTGCCGAAGCCAATTCGATCCATCATAACTACAGTTTAAAGTCAGTATAATGATCAATTATGTAAAAGTCAGATTTACGCCAGTGGACCAGTCAAGGACAATGCTTCAATTCATCTAAATTAAGACTGTAAACGACCTCGTAAATAATACTCGGAATTGATTTTTTTTAATTAATTAGCACCAAAGATAACGCTTACATTTACGCCAAAGTGTCAGACAAATAGCCTTGACTTAGTAAGTGTACTAAAACTTTCATAAAATGAAACATGGTTTTTTGTATTTATAGAGGGAATTTGTAGTATCTGCATAGACAATACTATGCGAGTTGGCTACATAAGTAACAGAACCGTACAAATCCACGAGTCCCTTAAAACTTTACTCTTTTCTTTATTGAGATTCTAGTGAAAAATCACTTACTAATAAAATCAAATAAGATTGAACAAAGATAGAACAAGCATTAGTGTGGAATAAATTAGATTCATTTTATTTCATCAATTCTCGTCATGAGTCAGTCCTCCAGTAAGGAGTGTTTTAAGAAAGTCATAGTGAAACGAAACATAAGAATGATAAGGTTACCTTAAGTTATATATATATATTTTATAGGAGCGAAGTCTCCTGTAAAATAAAGAGCAGTTTTGTTGTTAGGGTGGTGATAAGTCAGTGATAATAAAATACTCTGATTAGAAATCGTAAGATTGGGAAACCAAATTTTAGTTTATACAAAGTCGAGTGAAATTATGGGTTTTACATAGTTAACAGAGCCCGATGAAATAAAATGGATCCAAATTGTCCTGCACCGGTGTTTGTTCTGCCTCTGTTCAGATTTATAAACGGTAATTCTGGTGTGGTTGTATTCTCTGAGCTGGATGGTTTGGTTGCGCAACCAAACCATCCAGCTCAGAGAATACAACCACACCAAAATCATCCACCTGAGCTACAAATCTTCTCTATTATATCTAAACGGTAATTCGTTTATGATTTCAGCTTATGATGAAATTCTCCAACCAAAAAATTATATAAGTTGGATGGTGAGTATCACTGAAACCCAGTGGGCTTAAAAGATGATTATGCCACAGAACGATTCGACTAAATTTTGTCTTCTATTGTATAGCTGAAGTATTTATCTCAGAAACATTTATTACTGAACCTGCTTTTACCTACGTAAATAATTTTGTCTTTTTTAATTTAAACATATTTAACTTAAAGATATACTAATTTCCGTGGTGGTGCAAACTTCTTAGAATATCGTTATACTTACGAAGATTGTATAGCTAATATGAAACAGCGTTATATATATGAAAAGTGTAATTGTTACTCGGATCACTTATTCGTACCATTTCAAGATTCTAAAAGTAATGATTCAATGTATCGTAGTAGTTATGACACTGCTGATCTTATTAACAATCCTATTGTTAATGAAAAACAAGAAGATGAATCAGTACAAAAATCCACTCACTTTTGTCGCGATATTCGACATAAAACGTCACATCGTCTACGAAATGAATTTCTGTGCTTTGAACAATATCAAAAAATGCCAACTACCTCTGTATTAGATAAATTTGTACAGCCAGACAAATTGTATGCAACCAGACATAATTTGGATGCTAGAAAGATAGAAAGACATAAAGTTTGTTCATTACTGTGCGAAAAAGTAAGTTGTAATTTGTATATTTATTTACTTAGTTTGAAAACTCTTTCAGTTGTTTTAAGGATTTCTAGTTTCCACAAAGTACTGATAAGTCAGAATTTATGCAGTGCACATACTAAGATATTCGTGACTTGGATTTAGCCAGTGCGTCTATGTTGATCATTGACTAACTTCAGACTTTGAAAGAGAAGTTACAATGAATGTAGTCAATGGCAAGAAAAGAAGTCCATCTGTAGCTCTGCATTGTGAACTAACAGAAGCTACAAAATCATGGGCGACTGAGTTTTAATCGACTAGAATTAATAATCATGTCCTGGCCTCGTATTCTGAGGGTTCTGGGTTTTATTCTCCTTCTGCTTATTGATGGGCTCTTCGGAAGGCCGGTAATCTAGTACGAAATAACCAGTCATTACTTCTTAGTTTGTTGTGATTCGTTCAGTTGATTTAAATCAAATTTGGTCCCTTGAGAAACGAATCACCAAAAAATCAAATTCTTGCGAATCAAAGTCCATTCACTGATAAATGATTGTATACTGTTGTATTCTTCATTCCTGAGCATCACACAGAAATTTCTGTGGTAAGTTAAACTGTTATAGCCAAATTCAAAGTGACTTTGATCAACCAGTCAGAATTCAGATGTGTAAAAGTTACATTACCATTTAAAATTGTATTAAAAACATTGCAGATATAATATTACACTGAATAATTGCCTCTTATGTGTTGTATGTCTCCCAGAAAATCCAAGGATAATCCATAGAGAAATCATATCACTTGAGATAGATGTATTCTTCCAGGTGACTATAGATCTTGGCACTTTGGGATATATTGGTAGTCCTGACTCTTTTATTTAACCTTACGCCAATGCTTACCCTGAGCTTAACCATAACCCAACCTATCTGTAAAGATTTAATCGATCTTCAAGGAAGTCATTCACCGAATCCATAGCATTCCCTACATTTGACTGTTTCTTGAAAGTCAACTTTTAACAAACTTTGACTTCAGCTATGATAGTTTAACTTCATCATTTTTGTAAGGGATATGAAATGTAATTTGTGTCAAAAAATAATTTTTCTACTCAATAAACGTCAAATGAATTTAAATTATTTAAAAAATATATAAGAACAATTCTGTAGTGGTATTTGGATTCTAAGTAATTTCAGAGTAGTATTTCAAATACCTTCATTTTTAAAACATTTGACAGAGGAAACGGAAAGAAGAGGTTGGATCACATTTAAGATTAGACATAAGCTACGTGGATGTTATTATTCTAGAATAAAAGTGCTGAAACCTTTGTTATAAATTCTTCTATTTAAAAGAGGTTATTTTGGCCTTCTTTGGAGCACATGTGTTCACTCTTCTATACCTAACTCGAGAGAACAAACTTCTTAAAAGTGAGATACATTCATTAAGTCAACAAATATTATATTGCAGTTTGGTGGATGGTGATTAGCAGTGGAATTCACGATGTGTATTTCGCCCTGCTTGGACTTGTCAGCTGGATTTACCTGCATTCTCCAGGGGAAGTTCAAATTGAATTGAATAATTATTGCTACTCGTTGCACAAGAGGTGTCACTCGTGGCCTAAGTGGGGCAGTGGATAACGCTTTGGCGTTTGAAACTATGGGCACTGTGTTGGAGTCTCGGTGGGAACACTATCACTCACTGGGGAATACAGGTACATCCAGCTGACGAGTCCCAAAAAGGATGAGATGCACATCCTGGATTCTACTGCTAGTCCTCATCCACCAGTTGACTCCAAGTTACGTGACCAGACGTCACTGAAGCATCTTCACAGGAATTCGACATGTCAACCTGAGATTGAGCACTTCGGTTCAATCAGTCAACGGGAAAATCTAAATTGACTTAGGTGTTTTGCAGTTTGTTTGACTGAATGCACTTTACTGTTTCTGCACAAACCTTTCATCAAGAATCTTTGAATGTTTCAATTTTGATCACGGATGTATGTAAGTTGGAGAACCAGGGAGTAATGGACTGGATTCAAACCCCGGTGGGTGCATATTGATGATTGTCTCAAACCAGGACAAAACAGCTATCGAGTACTCTCCGGTTTTCCAATAGTTCGCTAAATTACATCAATTCGTGACCAAATCAAATCCCTACAGACTAACCCTTGGTGATCTTTACATGGATAGAATAGTGAAAGACAGTACAAACATTACCTGTTAAATATCAGAACAGGACTATGCAGCAGGATTTATAAAACTGAATTCTCAACATAAAATTTGTCGCATATATGAGGCATTTCTAGTTATTTATTTCATAAAGCACAAATAATAGTAACGAAGAAATGTAATACAAACGAAGCTTGGTAAACGGAAAAGTACTGGTGTAAGGATAATCCTATGGAAACTAATGAAAAAGTAATTCTTCTACAAGCTCATGAAGACTGAATGCAGCTGTGCCATTCAGAGCTATTTTGAGTCCCAGCAATCCTCTTATGTGGCTCAAGCCAACAGTCAAAGACTTCATACATTGTTACCATGCCTTCATTTTGATCACCCTTATTTTGTTCAACCCACTCTTGTGTCGGCCAACACTGTTCGACTAAGAAGGCGATGGATGAGCACGTAGCCTCTCTATCTCAGTCGATGTAGCTTCATGACCCTATCGATTGACTTCTCCCTCTTACCTAACACTCTACCCCTGATCTCGATATTACTTACTGTATTAAACCTCCTAAGCGTTGGTGGTTCAGCGGTAAAATGCTCACCGACCACACACATGCTCCGGCCGATGCACTCCTAAACCTTGCTTTACCAGTAGAAGACCCCATAAAGAGGAAAGGTTGGACGTGAGTCTAGACTACGTAAAGAAATAATAACACCAATGCTACTGAAACTTAAAATTTCAAAGATTTAAATCCTGTGTTCCACTCGCAATGCGAAAGAATAAAACAAAAACAGATAAATATTATATCACTCGAAACAGGAAGTTAAACACAAACACATATGTTCACAGAATCTTCGTATATTTCGCTTACAAAGGTCAAGTCTCATAGCTGTAAAGAAGAGCGGGGAGAAGTGCTGCGCAGAAGACACGTTCTTTGATCAATATGTACTGGTGGTGCTGTTGATAGGCTACACTTTACCAGTCCTTACATAACGCAATTTACCTGTGTACCCAATAATTCAGTACTTTACCTAACCTGTAAGTACTGACGATAAAACAAATTAAAAAGACTTGGTTGTTAGTGGAAAAGTGCTTAACTGCACTATCTACTTGAGTAAAATAAAAGGCTAAGATTATCCAAAGAATAAGGTTTAGAACTTATCTAACGGATATGACTTTATTACAAACTCGAGGAATGTGCGTATTAACAGCACAACGGAAAAGCGCAAAATGACGTTGAAGCCAGCTCGTCTATGTACAAATTAAAACAAAGTCATTAAGATCGGAATATGCACTACAGACGCCTTCATCCATTCATCATTCTCTAGAGATGGATCAAATGATTATAAAAGGTATGAGTGGTGTCATTTAACCGTTCTATGTATGAAGTGAATTATTAGAACGGTCTACTTTTACGATTATTATGTTTTCCGAATTTATTTCCATGATACTTTCCTCGAGCAAGCAATATTGCTGAGTAAACAATTGACATCATACCATTAAAGGAATGCTAGCCATGATCAGTTTCTTTTACTTTTCACATTGTCTTTTTTAATTTTTCCTTGTAGTACCATTAAGAAATGTGGAAGCATGAATAGGTATATTACTGTAGAAGGTCGTAACTAGATAACTAGTTCAGTAACATATCAGTACTTCTGTTAATAAAATCAGAGTCCTAGTACCGTGAATATAATAAATGAAGATGAAATCATTCAAGTTATGCAGCCAGTCTATTCGGTGAAACACTGCACCACAATACATGTAGTCGTATAAAACTTCCCAAAGCCAAGTGTCTTTAACTACATTACCAGTCGTCATCAAGTGTTAGCCTTCTCTAGTTTACCTGGGGTGCTTGGCGAAAGACAGTTAATCTAGTATCCTTTAAACTTGATGTGCTATGGTGTCGCGTTTCATTTTGCAGGTACATCGCCTATTTAGCTGGAAGGACGCCTCAGCTTAAAGACAATCATCCTGAATTAGATATTGTATAACTCAGTTCTTCAAAGAAGTTTACTTTATAGTTTTCAGGTGCTACTTCATTATCATTACTACTGTTGGCAGGAAAGCATATAATATCCAGCTTTTTTGTAATTTTTTTTATTTATTGAATTAAAATGTCAGAGAATCTACTCAACCAAGTTTTTTGAAATAACAGATTTGGATCCCGAAATGACACTACCAGTTCCAGTCATAGCTCACTACATAAAAGCCCTTGAAACAAGTAAACTACACTTTCCTGAATTGCAAACCTTATGGAATAAAATGCAATCTGATGAGCAATCGCGGTCACCACTGACAACAGGAACAACAAATGAGACTGGTGAAGTTAGTCTCTCGTCCAAAAATTTAATTATAGTCAATATACGTATTTCTACGGAATTGATTGATGCATGGGAAGAAGAATTAACGGAGACGTTATTCAATTTAATTAGTAATTTAGGTGGTACAGTTGGTCTGTGTGCAGGCATCAGTGTACTAAGTAGTTTCTTCCTGGTCTTCTTTTTCGGTAGAGCCCTTTTCCATGCTGCTTTGAGTTTAATTCTTTGGTTTTGGTGGGCAATCTACTTAGGTCGTCCACCTTTACCAGATAATAACAAACTGAATCAAGTGAATTATATTGGAAATAAGATTGAGAAAACTGATTTTCATAGTGCCAATTACAGTGATTCAGAACATATAAATAATATTGAAGCTATACAAACTTCAAGTTCAACAAGTTCTACAGATACAAGTGAAATAATCAACCATAGTAGTCCTTTACATGTTTCTACAAAAAATGACGAATTAGATAAGTTTGAAAAATTCCAAATCAACAGAAAGAATTTAACAGCACAAAAGAAAAGTGACAGTAGTGAAGATAAGCAAATATTGAATGATCGAGAAGAATCGGATGTAAATAAAAAGGAGAAATTAGTCTATAAATTGTTTAGTACTGAAGTGAAAGTTGATACATCATCATCATCGTCATCATCAACATCAACAACATTATCACTGTCTAAAGAAGAATTAAATGATAAAAAAGATTATTATGAAGAGAGTTTACCTGACTATTCTGTGTATGAAGTAAGTTGTTGGAACGTTCTATATCTACTATTTTTATTTCTTTCTGAAGTTAATTTCCATTATATTGTACTTGTGCATCATCCGGGAGAGAGTAAAAGATGCACTTGATGAAGAATTCTGGTCGCAACAAGCTGGATTCAGGAAAAACGCATCATGTGTGGATCGAATTGCAACACCACGCATCATCATTGAACACACCGTAGAATGGCAGTCAAAAACCTACCTCAGTTTTATCAACTTTGATAAGTTGTCCTTAAAGTAATTTTGAATTTGCTTCAATACTACAGCGTACAGTCCTCAAGCCTTTATCAATCTTATTCAACAGCTGGCTAGATGACATTGCCACGTTTCAGGTGATCCACAAAGGAAAACTCAGCAAAGCCTTTGAAGTGAACACAGGAGTAAGACTAGGCAGACTGCCTATTATCACCGATGATATTCTTAATTGTGGTGGACTGGATTATGCGTCAGACTGCGTGTTGAGAGTGAGAAGACAGGTATACGTTGGAAGACCGATAAGAAGACTCTGGGAGATCTGGATTTTGCAGATGATACATGACTAATGTCACACAAACTAGAAGACTTGCAGGCGAAAGCCAAAAACTGGCTGAAGAGGCTGGTAGCGAAGACAGGACCTAAGGTGAAAATAGAGAAGACGGAGGTGATGAAGATGACCAATCGACCAACCAACATCAACAACAACCAACACCAATCACCATCAACGGGAGAGATTTAACAGGGGTTACTTCCTTCACTTACTTATGAAGCAAGGTTTCAACTACAGGTGGAGAAGATCTGAATGTCAAAACCAGAATAGAAAAGGCAAGACAAACTTTCATCATTCTGAAATCGGCTTGGAAATCTTTTGCATTCAGCATATAGGGCAAGATTCAGATTTTCAACACCAGTGTTAAGTCAGTTTTTCTATATGGATCAGGCGGTTGGCACCCACGTCATGAAAAGCACTTTCAGAAGGTTGCAGACTTTTACCAACAGATGTCTCCTTCGTTCCATATTAAAGATCAAATGGTCAGAGAGAATTAGGAACAAGACACTATGGGGGCAAACCATCGAAAAACTCACTGCTAAAGAAAGTGACGGAGAACATGGAAATGAATCGGACACTCGCCGAGGAGACCGTTGGGTGACACTGCATGCTAGGCCCATTTTTCAATACAATCTATCAAAATGGAATTAATAAGGAGGTATTCGTCAACTGACCGAATACAGACCTCCTAAGGCGGTGCAGTGATAAAGTATGGAAATTAATTATACTAGCTTCATCTGAATGGGTATTGGGGATGACAACTAGTACTTCAAAGAAGGATGAGCTTCACTGATCAAATCTACGCCCTTCAACATATTCTGGAGCACCATAGTGCAACATTATTTCTCGAAATGAAGATAGAATTTGACTCCGTCGATCAAGAAGTGCCATGCCAGTGTCTGGCTGTGAAAGAACTGTTGAGAAAGCAAATTATGTTAATCAAAGTACTCTATTCTAATTAATACGGCCTTGTAGGAAGAGAATGCGATATAGTTACCGAGTAACACGTCAGCATTCACTCCTTATTATCACTCGAATCCTGTCGTACGTCATGATACTTTTTTGTCTTATCATATTACCGTTCTCTAATTTTGTGTACTTTACCGAAGTTCAGAAAATTAAACTTATTTATTCTTCTTTATAAAGTCTAATGCCTTTTTAGGTACAACAGAATTTTCATGCTCTAAAGGGAACAAATTCTTTAAATAGTGCCATCGCCAGGCATCTCCTCGACCCGGGTCATGAGGTGGAAATCGAGAAATCCTTTAAAATTATCAATAGACAAAGGAGCTCCATTCTCCTCAAGTTTGCCGAAGCAATTTCTATCAAACGCTTCAAACCAGATTTATGTGTTCAGAAAGAAGCAGTTGTTAGTCTTTCCTTGCCATGGTAACTGCATGTCTTTATTCTCTACTCTGATTACGTAATCTTTGTCTTTAACCTCACCCCTCTTTTTATAATCTGTAATATTGCTTGTCTCTTGTTTCTATGACGTGATTTGAACTCAGTACATCGTTACCAAATTTATTAGTTACTCATCATCTTACTCACCTCTCGTCTTTATTGCGTAACTCCTTTACCATTGTATGCATACATTTATTTTGACTTGAACTGCCTGTGTAAAAACTATATAAGCACAATTTTCTGAACACTTTTCACTAATTGTGGAACTTTCTGTCAACTGACAACATGTAAAATTTGCAAGTATGTTAAAACTTTTCTGTACGTAAACCTCACAATTTATTTAGGCTGTAAGCAGCTGATGAGAAGCCGACGAAATAAATGATGGTACCATATTATTCTGCACAAACCACTGTTGTTCTTGCTTTATTTAAACTTCTACTTGTAATTATTTAGTCCTCAATGTTTTCACATACTTTTCTATCCATTATTGTCTTTTATACAGGTAAGTTCAGAAGAATCAACTCATGGAAATACTGATGTACAGCACGATAACAAAGTCTTCGAAACAGATCTTCCGAAAAAACGAATGGTAAGCAGCTGAATTAATAATAATGCAATTTGAATTTTAGCGGATATTAGCGTCATGGGAGTTATACTAGAAATGGTTTCAATAACTAATCCATCACTAGTTATGAGAAATTTCGGTTTATTAGGAGGTGCACTTCCCAACTGCCAGAATAAAACTAGATGTTGAATAAAAAGACTAATGTCAAAGTAACCAAATATTAATGACATGAACTTCCTAGATTATCTCTGGATGCTCAGAGTATACTAGGGTTTTTCTGACTGGTATGTGTTGAAACAGGTTAGACAGCCCTCTGTTTAAGAATATTATTATTTTGCTTTATTCCTAAACAGTACTTATCATACAGTATGGAATTCTCAGCACTTTGTACAATATTGCATCTGACTTACTCGACAGCAGCAAAAATAAAAAAATTGCAGGGTTTACGTAACCAGGATGGATAATTGCAGCTTTTTAGTGCTGGTAGTGACAATAAAGTCAAAAATGTACAAAATGTGTAGAATAATGATAATAAAGTTAATAGCTAAGATTATAAGTTAACTGAAATAGAGTCACCATAGTTTACAAATAGGAGAGGATAAAAGAGCCAATTATTTTGCTAATAACATAGTCGTAGACTTCCTGTTTAACACTATTTCTATCACATAGAAGGCTCGCCAAATAGGGTATCGTTGGGTTTTTTACTTGGTTGTACAAGCATATAAACTTTTATAATGACTTCTAGTCCTACCTGATGAAATGTAGGGGGAGAGTTCTTTGTTCTACTGATTTTCATGCACATCTTCAGATTACTTAATTTCACCATTCTTTGTCAATTAAGTTGGTGAAATTCCCCTCACTAATCAAAATTTGTGCATTCTTAACTATTAGAGTTTTTCGATTTGTATACGATTATCTGCTGATGAATTTAATTTTCAGTATAAATTAATCTTGGTAGACCTAGTCAAGTATTAAGTAATAATAAAACAGACATTCTTTTACTATTATCAAGGTCGACTAGGTCGTTTAGAAATAAGGATATTCTAACGATAAGCCATAATACTTTTAAGGTTGAAACGTCACTGAGTTTCAAGAATTATTAGCTTTTCAGCCGTTACGACACAAATTCATTTCACTGTGTGACTGACAGTGAACAAAATATTGTAGAATAATACTGTGAAAGGGAAAAACACTTGAAAGTACAAAACTTTACAAAATATCTGAGGGAAGAAATGTCAGCAAATTTCAGTACTAAGAGATGAAATAGGAAACTTCTGAGTCATTTTGTATTGTGTCTTCGGTCATTTTTATCTGTTATCTGAGATCAGTGTCTCATGTTGAGATGAATTCGAAGTGTCACTATTGTTTTTTCTTGGTTTTAACATTTGACTGGCTAATAATAATCACTTCTTTGTGGTGCAACTTATCAAACAACATGCATTGCTAGATAAAATGAGTAGTTACCAAAGATTGACACCAATCACTGATGTGTGCAGCCTAAAACTAATTCACCTAGACATCAAAAAGCTGCACTGCCCTGTTTCAGCCAGGGCTGTTAGAAGTCAGATGGGTAAATAGTATAAGCTAACTGCATAAACGGAACGTACATTTGATGTTTAAATTACCACAACATGATGAACTTACATTTTTAGTTGATGTGAGTTATTTTCAGCTACTATTATCAGTCCTAATAGGCACTGTATAATTTCTATGCTCATAATTTTGGCGTAGGACACTTGCAACTGGCCCTCATGTAGACAAAGTATATTAAAATGTTGCTTAGATCTTTACATCATGAAAGTACTTGATTTGATTTTAATATACTCCATTCTAACTACCTTATGTTGTTTGCTGAATAATATTCAGGTTTATTCTAGCAACACTTTCTTTTTTAAAATAATGAACATGAGGTGAATTTAATTTTCAGAAAGTGTCGCATTCTAACAAGCGTTCTGCTGATACTCTGAACAGACAGATAAATTCAAATACCAAACCTGTTTCCAGTCAGCAAATTACGTATGATAACAACGATAAAATAAACCACAAAAATCAGTCATTGATTAATGAAGATGACTTTCAGGAAAATGCTACCTGGACACTGGACAGGAATAACATTCTCAACAGCGACAAATTTCCGTTCCTTTATCCACCTCCACCTCCACCTCTTCAGAAACAAACACTTGATGAAAAGAATGAATATGACATTTATGCAATTTCAGATGACAATTATTTAAAGAACCCATTGCAGCCAATTTTAGACCAAAGTATTGTTCCAGATTACTTATTTCGACGTTATGCTCATTCTCCATTCTGAAATTCAAAAAAAAAAAACAATGAAAATTATTTGCATCGAAAGTGGCTGATATGCCATACAGAGATGAGAAAAATCGACATGCTAAAAACGCATCTTCTATTAATTTAAAAATTCTAAACTTCACATCTTTCAATAAATACCCATCCAACTCCATTTGACAATAAAAGATCTGTTTTATGAAAACTTCACTGTAGTTTTGAGCTGGTACACTTTTAACTTAATCTATTCATTGTTCATTAATTTGAATGAATAAATCGCATAAGGCTGTTTTGATAAGAAAGTAAACTGACTGAAATGGACAATTGAAATATAAATCATGTAACTGGACATTAAAGAAGTCTCTAATGAGATGAAAACTTTATCACTAGTTATAAACGGTTGTCTTGCTAAATATAGCTTACAGGGAAAGCTATGTCAGAGACTACTAAGTTCTGAAAATTGTAGTCCTAACGATACACGAAAGTAATCTGTGAAGATAACCAAAAATTGTAAAACGAAATACCAAGTTTAATTCAGCGAATGAGAGACAATTTAACTGCTCGGGTTAGTTATAATATGATATATTCGCCATATTAGGGTAACAGTTTCAGTTACAACATTTGAATTAACCTAAATGAGATGTGCATGTTTACCTTTTTGTTCGATTGTGACAATGAGCACGCTACTTTTCCTTCATGAAGTAGAGCAAAAACTTGGAAATTTTTTAAGACAAAAAGCACAATGTATGAGTATATGTGTAGAACATGAATATTGTGGTAATATGTAATTCCACATCAATTTGTTTATTTGATATATCATATAGTGTAACAATATTATTTACTGGACGACGTGTTTTACGACGGACTGTTTGTTCAATTCATCTGCATATTGGTTACAGGATTTCATCATGAGCTGACATTGGCTAGAGAACCATTGGAAAACCAAGGAGTACTGGACAGCTGTTTCATCCCAGTTTGGGACTCTTCATCAGTACGCACCCACCGGGGTTCGTACCCAGGACCTTCTGGTTACAAGGCGAGCTCGTATACCATTAAACCACTGGGACCTGATCCAATGGCCCATGAATTCTAACTTCCGCCAATTCACTGCTGAAGAGTCTCAAACTAGGACAAAACAGCTGTCCAGTACTCCCAGGTTTTCCAATGGTTCTCTAACCAATGTCAGCTTATGATGAAATCCTGTAACCAATCTACCAAATCCCTACAATCCAATACTTGAATATCATCTGCATATTGTTTAACGTCTCTGTCAATGATAAAGGTGAATAGCCAAGTTAACCACTTGCTTAAATACACACAGTGTCCGTTACAGTTTTAAATTAACCTTCATTTTGTGCCGTGAGATTATAGTAGTTGGAAGAAATGGCAGACGTTTGGCTGCTGGTGTCTTGATCGATATTCTCATTCGACCTCATTCAAGAGTATCACAAGTTCTTTCGATTGCAGCAATTTCTAATGACAGTGCCGAGAACGGTTTCATATGTAAACGTGAAACAGAAGTTCGAATCAGCAATAGCAAAAGAGATGGAGAAGTCTAGTGTGACAAATGTCTTCATTTTGTTGTTGGAAAAAATGTTTCACTTCATTTCACTTTCTGACTAGGCCACTAGGTCTTTTTAACCATCGGTGTTCTTAGATTTCTATAGCGTCTGCACTGGCATTAGTGTCTAAGATGAATGGAGCTAAGAATCAGCATCTATAAGAATCTGAATCACTTGTGATGGCAAACGCTTCTTTATTCAGCCAGACCACTATAGGGAATTCATTGTCTGTAAAAGCTCTCAGTGTCTTTTAGTCAGATAATATTTAGACACTACCGGAGTAGAAAAATGGGAAGCAGATCATCTGTATATTATTTTAATCACTGCCAAACGACTAGTCGAGCTATCTCACACATGTTATGTATACTACTGATGTTTGGTGTGGTAGAAAAACAAGCTGAGAGGTACGGTTTGGAATTTGTATAATTCAGTTGGCAAGATAAATGCTGCATACTGACAGTCTAAGTCGAACTTTCACACGTCGTAAGTAGGAGCTAGACCAAGTATTAAGGATTACAAAACTCCATATTAGTTTGTTTATTAGATGTATCACATAGTGAAACAGTATTATTCACTGGATGACAAAGTTTCGAAAACAATCTGTTATTGTTCATAATCATATCAAACGTCATCCAGTAAATTATTCTTTTTTACTGTGTGATATATCTAATAAACAAACTAATATGGAATTACTCACTAACACAGTGCCCAAGTTTTACACATATATTAAGATTATAAAACTCTTCTAAATCCACCTAAGTGCCACGAATCAGCGTAGAACTCTGTACAGAAATGCATCACTTAAAATTTATGATTCTATAGTGCAAGAAAATATATGTTAAAAACAGTAGTTATAACATGGTTTACCATCCAGATAACTGACTTTTTGTGGCTCAGGTGAACAGCACTGATATAAACCGATGCCATTGTTTGATCAATCACCTTTCAAAAGAATAGTATCTCACCTGAAATGAGCAGCAATCAAACACAGTGACCCTGGTCATCTAAAATAACAAAGGCTAACAACTCTGTTAAGCGAATTACCTTCTCTACCTAACAATATACGCCTTCTCATAACTGCTTGCCTTGTTGATTTACCCAACATGTGCATTTGAAAAAAAGATCGATGTTCAAAGATTCTTAAAGCTCTTCATCTCCTCTACTTTCGTCGGTGACGTCTGATTATCTCAGAATAAGACACAGAAAACTGTTTTGCAGTGCTTACTCTTTATCCAAAGACGAGAATTTAACACGTCCAATATGCTGACCGCTTAGCCAACAAATTTAATGACTTAAATATATACGGAAAGGCTTGCATGAGTAAAGAGGACTAAGTTGATCAAGGAGAATTTTTAATTCCTGAGAAACAAAAATTCCGGTCAAGAGCTACTTTGAATACGCATAAACACTGTGACGTCCAAAACTTAGATAGATGTTATATTAATAGCTAAAATGTAGGGAAAATGAAGAGGCAAGTAGTGGCGTATAAAGGTTCAAAAACATGGGTTCATAGTAAAAGTAATGAGGAGGTTTAAGCCCCCTTCACATGAAACACGGTGAAAAGGAGTTTATTACATCCGTTGATTCGGATCACCATGAAAAAGGTGGTGCGATATTTTGTAATGATTGCAACTTATGAGTGAAACATCCTTTGTGACCTCATCATTCTTATTTAATGTATCTGGATATGTTGCAGGTAACTTGAGGCCACTGAGCATTTCAGATTATAAAAGTATGAGGCCCTAGCATCGTAGTAAGTATTTGAGTCTCATTCATATTCCTTGTCCTATTATTACTCCGTACAGTGCTATTCCTCATTGGTTTTCAATCTCTTGTACTGCTCGTTCCTAATGTCTACTTCTGAAATCCAATGTTTAGAAGTCAACTCCTCTGAGAAACTGCAAGGTGACTTTTTTTGATTAACTTTCCGGAGAGGCTTACGCGGTATGTGGAGAACTTTCTCTGGATCATTGTCTCTATCAGACTTTTCCTCTCGGGTGTCTTGTTGTTAAGATTTACCAAGTATTCCAAAAGAGACAAAGTAATGAACAACATTTAACTGTCTCATCCAAAAGTGAAATTTTGACACAGCTACTGGCTGATTACGTTGAAGTTTCTTCGGTGTTACCTTATGAGAGTGAGTGTTTAACTTAGCTCTGATATACTGTTACCCATATTCAATCAGTGAGAAACGTCTTAGCAACAAACTTCGTGCATGAAATTTCAGAATGACCACCGTTTGACTGCCTCTCCGAAAATAAAATGGCGATTAATGTTAGTATCTAAAACAATCGCGACCTCATTCAGGTTGTTGTATCTCCTACTTATAAGCTGTCTGCTATACCTACCGCAATGCTAGTATCGAATGATGGATGGCTAATGGGAGTAATACTGTTTTGTAATACTGCCAGTTACTATTCCCTGATATGATGATGGATAACCGCCGATCAGGCATATGCACGTCCTAAATTTTTATTCCCAGATATTCGGTGTAGAACGCTGACCAATACTTTGTTTGAGGAGGGTACTGAAACAGAATGGCTAATCTGAATACCACTCCAGTCAATCCAATAAAAATATTGATAGTCATTTGGATATTTGAAAAATTCGTAATTATTACACTTAACCCGTGACCTGTGTGTCAGCGTTTTAATATTTTCAAATCTTCTGTAGAATCAATCCTTATTACTAGAGTTAATTTTTGGTTGATTTCTGTTCTTAGTGGTTCACTTTGAAGTTATGTGACGGTAAACTGTTGACAACAGTGTGTTGTTTACTATTGCGATTTCATATGGATGAATGTGTAGCGGTAATTAATTTCCCAAAATTATGAATATACAGCACCCTGAATTTAACATTGGATGCTGATCTTCACCGTTGAAATCAACTTGTTAAACTGAAGGTATGTTGTCAAGGTCCCTCACCATTTGGCACTCTGTCGTGTCACATCCAGCAGGAACTTTGGCAGTAAATCAACTATCATCGCTCTATGTTTCTAATCCCGAAATATATCTCGTATTTTGAAAGGACAAAGTTAAACTTTAAGCACCACCGACTACTAATCAGCGAATGACCTCGAACGCACCAATCACGTGAAGGAGGCATTTTTGTGTTTGGAATACATATGTTTATGAAAAAATGCATAAAAACTGTATAAAAGTGTTGCAGAGCATACCTCTCTCTCAAATTTATAAAAATAGCTCTCAGTTTTAGGCTGGAGTATCAACAGAATATAATTCCATTGTGGATAAAATTTATTTTGATAAGGTCTCACAGTGTTATGCAGTAATATTTACTGGGCAATAGACTATATTCAAAACGCTGTCAGTGTGAGACTTTATCAGAATAAATTTTAACCACAAGAGAATTATAATGTACCATAGTGCACAAGTTCTATTATTATATTAACAAAGCAACTTAACCACATTCTATGCAAGTAATTATTCAGGTCTTCTAACCCTAACAATAACCCAAATCTCTGCTGAACCTAGCCATAACGTTAAAATATGCCTAAACTGATCTTCATCTAACTTGAACTAACCCTAATGTCGCCTTTATTAGGTTAACCTAACCCTAACTTGTCCTTGGTCTAAACCGTAACTTAATCTTTCCCAAACCTAAGCTGAAACTTCCCAGATATTCCACTTAATAACCTAACACTTCGATGAGCATATTTTATTGATGATGACCATATTAATTTACAGTTTTCACTAACTTGCTCAGTGAGCGTTTCAAGGTCATTAGTGCGGTCACATTCCATTGGTATTTATTGGTGTTTAAAGTTTAACCTGGCCCATTTTCGTTTGCATGAAGCGTGTCTTGTCCCTACATTCTAGAAAATCTAAGGTTATGTCATGGAGTATCGTCATGATGTTTGAATATTTTGGCGCATTATTTTTATTTCATTTTAACGCTTGTGAAACTGATTTGTTTGATTTTCAATTGAGACATAATTGTATTTTTTCTTATGTTGAAGATATGAACTATACGAATGTAGTTGGCCAATTGTCAGACAATGAAATCAAACTGAATATTAATGGTTAAGCACGAGCTAGGATATATGTCATTTCAGAAAGATTTCCAGCGCTTAGGTCTCAGTATACTTTTATAGACGGAATAGAGGTGGTCAGTTATGACTTAAATTTCCTCAGGTATTTGATTTTGTTTTACTTTTTTTAAGAAATGCCGTAACTACATCAGATTTAACGCTCGGCTGTTTTAAAAGTGTTAAATCAACTTTTTCACGGGACTGGAATATCTGCTGTAACGTTTGCTGTACTGTGCACTATGCAGTAGCTTTTATCCTCCCCTTTAAGTACTAGATCTGCACTTTTATTCTATTCGCCTAAACTGTATGCCCCTTGACGTTGTAGTAATACAGTAAACTTCACTTCTGGACTTCATGTTCTTCCTCTTCTGCCCCAGTGTCAGTTGATTGATCAGTGCTTGCTCTTTTCTTTTTAAAAGTAAAGCTGTTCTCCGAACCCTAGTTGTCTATACTCTATATGATTATTGCTGAATTTCGATACTGACTTGTTGGTAATATTCTTTTGGATACTCAGGTATTTTAAGTTTGTGTGTGGCTAGTTAATTTAGTTGCGGTGTGCATTGTAGTGTTTTTGCATTTTTGGTGTAAGTAGTTTTTCGATCAGTACGTCAAATTGGTTATCCATAAAAATCTACTTATTAGATACAGCGAAACACAGAGGTGCGAAATAATGCCTTCCTGTTAAACAGCCAGTTTTAGACTCAGATAACATGCAGTTCAAAAGATTTTTGTGTTTTTTGCTTGACTTCCAATTTCAGAACACCATTAATTTATGCGGTGCTTCCAGAGATTGTTGAAAGTAATTAGGGTACACTACTGAATGCCAAGCCGTGCAGAATATTGTGAATCACCTCTTTTTATTCTTTTGTTCCTAGTGGAACATCGGGCTTCAGGGTAGAGCTTTGAAGTTTCGGTAGCAGTGGTGTTTATTTTTACAGGGTGAGGTTGCCAGTCTCATGATCAACCTTCCTTCCATACCAGTCTCACGACCAGATTAGGGAGGTTTAGAAGTACGTCGGCCGGGGATCTAATCCCAGACCACATGTGTGGTTAGTGAGCATTATACAGCCGTACCGCTGGCGCACATTGTGAACCCCTTACTGATAAATACAAACAGGGTTTGTACTAATACAGTTACCTTCCGTTTGGTGTGAAAATGCTGCTATCATTGTTTTAATATCAGAAAGACCAGTTATTTTGAGGAGACTGACGTATTTGTGCAATATGCCAATCAATGTAAGTATAACGATCAGAAAATAAATATTTTGGTGTGGACCCAGGGAAAGAATCGATGAAATCAGGCCAATAGGATCCACACCATTTACTGCGTTCTTCCCAAATAGTTTAGCAAATATCCATAAGTGATGCATAGTTATAGGTTATTTTCTGAAAATATGAAGAGGCGATTTTCACATGTTTCTAGTTTTTATGTAAAAAGTCCACAAAACACATCAATTCATGAAGGTACTTCGAGCACTATGATTTTTTTTTGAGAAAAGGTAACCAGAACTCAAAATAATTAAAAGTAGTGGTATATTATTCAGAATCAAATGACTGGAGTAAAATTTATTGGTAAAAATTGGTTGGATAATTTTGAAAAATATATTGGTTGTTAGAACATGTATTAATTCTAATGAAGATAATACGGTGTGGGTTATATGTCTCAAAGTACCTCATCTACCTATACGATTATATTAATAAAGGACCTTTGAAAATTCTTACGAAACAAATGTAAGAAAATGCATATCTGTTGACTGAAGATGACCATCTCTGTGATCATCAATGAAAGTGGACGATGAGACGATAGAATATGACAGAGATGGCTTGAAATCACTTATTGCAAGAGGTAATTATGTGGTGGTGTGAAACAGACAATGTATGCCAGCGGAATGTTATTCTTACATATCCCCACAGTTCAATTCGGTAGTAGAAACGGAATACGATATATCTGTTTGAACATTATATTTGATGTTAGACATTTCCCACGGTTATATACTGTATTAAACAAAGAATACTATATATATATATATATATATATATATGTATATATATATATATATATATATATATATATATATATATATATATATATACTGAACATTCTATTTCATGTCGTTTGGTTTAAACCAAAATCACAAGCTCAGTGATTGGTTAACGAATATAAACTGTATATATATAAACAGCTGCTTGATCACTTGAAAATATACCTTCGCTTCTGTGTCTTGCCTTCTGTTGTTACAATTACACTTGGTTTACCTATTAAGGGGAGCAAAGTAAAGTAACTTGCAGGGAAGTGTTCTATACAAAAGAGGAGTAATGGGTAAACACTGAGAGGTAGTTGAATTGTTGAAGTGAATAATTGACTACCTATGCTTAAATCAGAAGTAATCTAGATGAACTAAGAGTAGGCCGCAAGTATTTTAACGTCTTATCAAGATTCAGCATTTTTATGTGATCTACAGAAAACATATTAATGAATTTTCCAAGACTCCGTTAGAGGAGACGGTTTTCATCACAAGAAGTCTAGTTGATAGTAGTCACTACTGTATCTCATTGTGAACAGATTAAATGTGGTGTTCTCCAGTGAATGATAACCTTGAGAAGAAATGGGGTCATTTCTGTGAAGAGAATTATGATTATACTACGCATCAGAGAAGCTGGTGTAACGATGTCTTTGAATAATTTCTAAGTTCCATTTCCAACCAAATATGTTTATAGATGAAGCCCATTTGTCGATCAGTTCGTAACATACGTTTCATTAAAATCTTTACAGATCTTCGAAATTCTTTCTGTTTGCTTAGAAAAGGTCATATAAAAGCGGCCTCAGTGTTTACGGCTGAAATACCTACATGTCTGGTCTGGCTTCGTGACTAATGCTGTAAGTCGTCTATTTTGCTTTCGCGTGCTGATGGTATTGTTTTTGTATTGTGACTAGATATCAGAGTAGTGTTCACTAGCGTAATAGGTTCGTATGTCTAAGTCTTCTGGGTCAGACTACCGATTTTTATATTTTGGAAAGTTTGGTTCAATTGATAGGGATGTTCGAGCTGAAATCATACATGGGGATCACGAGTTTCATTTGTCAGCCACTAACAGCTACTTGATTTCCCGACTCGCTATTTAATCAACAACTTACAACGAGGTGAGCCGTAACAGTATATTTGCACAAGGAATCAGGAATATATATACATATATAAACAGCTGTTTGATCAACGAAAAGTATACTTTGGCTTCTGTGTCTCGCCTTCTGTTTTTACAGCTTTACTGGTTCTCATTGAACAAAAGAATTAGTTATATGACAAATAATTCGATTTGTAAATACTGCCCGTTTTAAGATGGTCTGTATAGTGAACACAAGGGAAACTGAGAGTGAAAGGATGTGCTAAGTAAATTCTTTTCAAAATAAAGCTTCCAGTCAAAGAAATTGATAAAATCGTTTTGTGAAGTCGAAAATTATTAGACTATTCTATTCCATTAAACTGCATGTAACATACATCTGATACTTTTGTGTAAAACTTCCAATAATAAAACGAATTAAGAGTTTTGTGCAAGATCAAACAAAATGTGTACCCTGTCATTAAGAAACTGTATTTCCTAGTGTATAAGAAAAAACGATAATGGTTTTAGAGGCTTGAAAACACCGCCGCCGCCGATAAACTGAAATGTGTGCAGTCGAAGCTTATGGACGACAACTTAATGAAACATATATATATATATGTATATACATATATATAGGTTTCAGTACCACGCTGTTCAGACGCTTGTTTTGGAGTGGAAGTTTTCAGGCATGTCAGATTGCTCTTCTATCAACATGATTATTTATGAGGATAAAAGAAGTTAGCAGCGGTATCTGATTAATTCATGAAGAATACGTATAGTTCGCAACCGTAATATTCTATTGATTTTGTAGGGGAGAAATAAAATGCTATATGATGGAACTATAATTTATTTTGTTGGCTCCTCAACAGCTGCTTACAGCCTAAATAAATTATTAATTTTATGGACAGAAAAGTTTTAACATACTCGCAACTTCCACGTGATGTCAGTTGACAGGACGTTCCGAAATTAGTGAATAGTGCTCAGGACACTATACAAATATTTTTACACAGGGAGTTCAAGTTTAAACAAAGTAAATGTATGCATACAATGGTAAAGGAGCTATGTTACACAGTAAACAGAAGAGGTGAGTAAGATGATGAGTAACTGATAAATTGGGTAACAATATACTGAGTTTAAGTCAAATCATAGAAACAAGGGACAATCAAAATTACATTATATCAAAGGGGGTGAGGTTAAAGCCAAAGATTACGTAATTGAGTGGAAGAGAGAATAAAGACATACAGTTACCAGCATGGGTAAGGAAATACTGATAACTGCCTCTTACTGAAGACATTAATCGTTTTTCAGGCGTTTGATAGAGACTGCATGGGCAAACTTGAGGAGAATTGAACGCATTTGTCTATTGATAGTTTCATGCTACATTCACTAAATAGCAGACTTTTTAAATTTGTTCCATTGTTACAATGGACAACAGTGGTGCAGTTCCAACACATAAAAAATTTATGCAATTTAAATAACTAACTTATCCATGCACATGGTCCTGGGTTCGATCCCCTGCCGACGCACACATGATATCAATGCTCGACCTGCTAAATTTAAGCTACTAACATCACATTCTGGAAATTCAATACTTGTGCCAAAATACTGTGTGGAATCAACCTATAATATAATAGAAATAAAAAATAAAACTGGTATTTGCCTGCACAGACAAGAATAAATATATAGTTGCATGAGATGACTCTCTATTTTTCGTTGAAACTAGCCTGTGAGAGGGCAGCTAGTATCATCTTAACGCTGGCGCCAGCGTCTGAGAGGAATAAACCAGCCATATGGGGCGTATCAGGAGGCGCTAACACAAAGAGGAAGCTACACACATTTCAAACGCCTCCTGGAGCTCAATTATTCAGGCGAACTTCCTTTCTTTCCTGGTTTGGCGATGAAGTGGATGAAGTGTGCTCAGGTTCTATTCCTATATTGACTGCGTCTATTAGGTAATCTAACCGGAAGATAAAGCACACACAGCTTAATACGAAGACTCTTTAGTCCAATTATGGTTCTCTGCTCAGCCAGAAAGTCAACACATAATATTGTGTCCCATGTTATAACATCACAGACGACAAAATTGTTAGTGGAGGTGGACAGTTACATGACGGCTGGTGAACTAACTTTGTCAGTCACCCTAATTCGTCTCCGTTCGCTGCAATTCGTGTTTTCTGGTAAGGAGCTTACGACTTGCCCACAGCTGCTATTTTGGTGAAAACTGAATGGATGCCCAGTGACTATGCGGTCGGTCAGTCGGTCGGTTTTCGACGTAGAACTTTGCACATATGTGCGGCAGTTCAAGTCGCCACACTCCATGTAGCACACAAAGGAAGAGAAGAAAGTAGAAGAAATGCATAATATAGACAGTAAACAGAGGTGTGAGACAAAGGAATAGTAATAACGGAGAACAAAACAGTTTAATTGGAAATCATAAGTCACAAAGAGTGGATGCATCTGCGCCACTGAGAACGATTTTGGGTCATGTCACCAATTGTTTCCAACCATTGGTTTTTACCGTCCCGAGGACCCCAATCAGGAAGTCTACACCTTCCTACGTGCCTTAAACTAACTGTTGTGGATTTCATTGCCTGGTGTCATGTTTTCGTTTGACCGCCGCTAGATCTTTTCCAGCCTGAACCTTTATCAGCTAACATTGCCCGTCGAGCAAGGCGATGACTAGGCATACGTAGCACATGTCCTAACCATCCCAGTCGATGTAATTTCACAGTCTCGTCGACTGATTTCCCCTCCTTACCTAGCACTCGACGCCTAACCTCAATATTGCTCACCTTATTATACCACTTCACGCGGGAGATAGAACGCAGACACCTATGATCGAAGACAGCTAATCTTTTCATGTCT
This sequence comes from Trichobilharzia szidati, assembly GCA_944472155.2. Taxonomy (NCBI): domain Eukaryota; kingdom Metazoa; phylum Platyhelminthes; class Trematoda; order Strigeidida; family Schistosomatidae; genus Trichobilharzia; species Trichobilharzia szidati. The sequence goes on along the minus strand of OX235279.1, from coordinate 90,864,162 downwards.
TCTGCTCTCAATGGCCATGTCTCACACCCATAAAGGAGGACGGAGCGGACTGTTGAGCAGTACACACGCCCTTTGGTCGATAGTCGGATGTCACGTCTACGCCAGACACGGCGTAAACTGGCATATGCGAACCTAGCCCTCTGTATTCGTGCTGAGATTTCGTCGGAGATCAACCCGTTGGAGCTGATGGTACTTCCCAAGTAAGTGAAGTGGTCAACGTGCTCTACCACTTCACTTCCTATTTCTAATCCAGGGGTCGGTGAAGTCCAATCCTGCAGCATCATCTTACATTTTACAGGGGCGAATCGCATGCCAAACATTCGCAGATAGCAGCTCAAGGTAATCAGTAGTTTCTGCATTTTGTCAGCGTCCTCGCCTAAAAGAACTATGTCGTCCGCATATTCTAAGTCGACGAGATTATTCCCTGGTAGCAAGTGACTATGCCAGTTCGAACTAGTTTCATTTTCGTTTGAGGTGGTAATCCCTGCGTGACTTTTACGTTCACTGGTTGGTGGAAGACCGGAGCGATATACTCAGAAGCAATAATGTCTACCATATTTCCTGAGACAAATCTAGTGTGGAGAACATCTGGGCTCCATCCACTGCGGCCGACTTGACTTTTATGCCACATAATCTATTGGAATCTCGTTGGGTTTAACTAACACGGCTTTTAACATCCGGTTATTTCCGTAACTTAATCCGGTTTTTAATACTTTTTTATGTCCTACCGTCCTTCACCTACTTTTTTCACCATTTTAGCTCTTATTTGATTATACAAGTGATAATAAAGAATCTAATTATTTGGCAACTTACAGTAATAATTAGCTGAGACCTGAAAAACCCACCGGGCATTAGTCGTATAAGTACTTTACAGACAACACATACTTTATATCGTGGCACATCTTCGACTACGCTTGTCATTATCCTTATAACAATAGTTAAATCGAATTTAGTGCCTGTACTACTGAAAAGATTTACAACTAGTTTATGGATACTGGTTTTAACATGTATTTTAGAGTCGGTAAAGATATTTTTTACCTTCGGGAGCGTTCGTGTTTTGAATTTTTGTGTGCTTTATATTTTGGCTTAGATGAGGTGGCTTATACTCAACAACAAGCGCTAGATGTGTATGTTGATAGCTAGGAACCGATGTTTATAGCAGGTACGCAGAAATAATCCTGAAGCATAGCCAGTTTCGTGTTCTGTATAATAATATCATTGTTCTACCTCTGCGAGTTTGTTCACTAAAAGTCAGTGACGGCCGCGAACATTAAACAGAATACCGTACTCAATACTCTTCCTGCTCTGTCAGGAATGCTAAACTATTTCTCTCTGTTTCTCGAATTTTTCAGGTTAAAACACTTTATCCTTTCAAAGTAATCGGTGAGTTCGGTGCTTCTAGACCGCCATTGTTATACTTTTTTCAGACATCTGCTCGCAAGATTGTAGACTAGACATCTAAGATCTGCTTCTACGTATCAATCAGAAATTGGTAGTCATTTGGACATTGAACCTCAGGCGGGTGTTTAGAGTGTTTCGCTACAACCAGCACTGTGAGGCTTCCAGCGTGCCACCATAGGTGGCGAATATTTGAAAGTATGATTTTCTAAACCGAGTTGTTAGTCATATTGAAATTTTAAAATTTTATTGGGCAACAGTGAGGAATAGACACCACAACCAAATGACCTGATATCAGCCAATCAGTTTCTTCAAGGTGAAATGTAGCATTGTTTAATATCTACAGTATATATACGCAATTAAGGTGAATTATACAGTACATGTGCCTCGAATATGCTACAGTGGTCCTAGTTTCTTAATGGTGGTGGTTATAGATATATGTCATAGTTGCAGTCACAGCGCACAAGATGTTAAATGGCTGCTGTCCATAATAGTTGTAGCTAGTGCACCCTAGCCTTCAGCCTAACCGTAACGCTACTTTTACCCTAATCTTAACCCAAAACCACACATGCGTGCTGTAACCTCAAATTAACCGTAACTCTAAACCCAAATCAGGAGGACTTGCAACGGAGGTTATAGAAGCATCCTTTTGTGATTTTGAGCGATCTTATTGGTTGTTTAAAGGTCACTTGACTGTGGTACTTTTTCTTTCACTTTTTCCTTTCATTTTAAATGATATAAGCAGTCGAATAGTTGAGCAGTTTCACCCAAGGTAACGTTTACTTTAAGTAATACTACAGTATTAATATTATACAACATTCGGGAATAAGATTCTTTTATTTGGTGAGAAAATCCAACGAGAGTGCTTAAATTGCACAATTTTTCGCACGGAAGGACACTGAGCACTTACTGTTATTTCGCTCATCACCACTTCAGCTCATTAAGCTTCACTTAAGCAGTGAATAGCATTATTTCTATGCTGCTCACATAATTTCGCTTCCTATTGGCAGTAAAAGCACTCCCTAACTTTAAGCTGTTATTTTGCATTGAAAAGCCCCGTTTTTGAAATATCTGCTTATTTCAGCACATATTGCCTTTTTTCTTCGAGATCTTTCCCTCTCAGAACTGACCAGCAGTATTTCACCATTGAATAGACGTCTAGTAGCACTCTTTGGGCCGTTTGTGCACAATTTAAACAGTTCATTACCTGGTGCTTATTTGTCAACATTGGCGGCTTCATCTCAGCTTCGTATATTCAGTAATGCCCTCATTAGTTTAGCACATATTAGGTTCTTTTCACACACAACTGTTTAGCATTAGACGGACAGACTCCTAAGGCCAATGTGGTACATGTATGACGTCGAAAGTCTAAACTTTTAAGAATTACATTGGGTTAAAAGGTGCTTGGTTTAATGCTTTAGCTGTAGTGGCTTCAAGTAATGGTTAATTCTTTAGAAAAAAACCCAGCACAATCCGTGTTACAACCATTATTGGATCACTCAGGTGTGCTTTTGCTTTCCATATCTAAGATTACATCTAATCAAAATACACCATTGCAGTTAGGCGAGGATAAATTATCAGTCAGCATTGCTGCATTCCACTTACTTTCCTTTGGATATCAGTTAATCTGTCCATTAAGTTTGTGATAGTCGTCAAGTGGTCTGTATTTCTTGTAAGGAAAGTCATTTATTGTAATTAAGACGAAGCCAGTACATTACTGATACAAAATAATGAAGCAAGATCAGGCGTTCTTTACTTCATGTTGCTTTCAGAACTAAGAGAAAAAGTGAGCTGCGGAAAATTCTCCAGTAGTTTGATTCTTAGCTAGGAAGTCATATGACATTCTGTATCCTATTCATTGGGTCTTGTCTCACGGATATCAACATAAATATGACACCATGGCGCTACATCATAGGTTCGCCACTCCTCTTTTCTCATCTAGTTCCAGGGCTAGCATTGTGCAGAATGACATCCGTAATGTACATCCAAGCAACTAAAGCCGGGGTTTGGGAGAAATATTAATGATTGGAAGATGGTCTATGTCACGATAAAGCAATCATGTCTGAATTATATATGCTGATGCCATCGAACGCAAACAGTTAAACTAAGGCAACAGTAATCAAACTGGTGAAGCCATCAAAAAATAAAAGTGATTTCATAGACGTAGGATAGAACTGAACGCGTCGAAGCTCTGTAAACCCGACTTTCGGGGTTTACCTTGATATCGCGACAGCACGAAATTTGGTGTGGGCCACTCTGATCTTCGATATACGATTAAGTCTCATTCGTCATTTCTGCTGGCACTCATACTACCTAAATACATGAGCTTATCGTTCGCTTAAAATGGCTATTCCGATAATTGTTGCTAGTGCAGAATACGGTCTCCATCATTTGATCTCCAGTTTTATTTTTACCTATCGCTTATGAATTTAAACAGCTGATCTGTACATGCAAATCCTCAGTTAGCGCTCTCATAATTGTTGTGCTCGTTTGGTTGAGATGAGAATAGAACCTATCCTTGACTGCATTCGGGCGGCAGTGTGTCGGTGTTTAGACACGTATGACGGAAATCTAACACTTTCTAACCGTTTCTCACCACGATAAATCAGTTAAGTGGGACACCAGTGGTTTAGGGACACTAAATAAGCGCACATAAAACATACAGGTAAGGAGGGTAACTTGAATAACTTTATTGAGGCTTTTTATGTTGGTTTCTAACGTACGACGTCAATCACTATGCTTTTTAATTTTGTTACCAGACTTGTCTGTTCAGTTTGTATGTGTGCATACTGTGTGGGTAGTATATCTAGATATCATTATCTGAATACTTGCCACTCGGTAGATAATTAAGTATCGTTCAGAATTTATATAAAATGAATTTTTTTTAATCATCTGGATTCGTTGTAAAAACCAGCTTATATTGAGTGAACTTCCATTCCAGTTAAACTATAAAAATAGAAATGCATAGAAAAAATTATTCCTATTCCGTTTAATTCAGCATAATTTCTTTGGCTCTTTCACGCTTATAGGTATGATACACTGGTTATTTTCATGCCATCATACTTATGAGTGCATACACAATTAAGGTCTGGTACGCATTTCGACAGCTGTTGTTATGTAGTAAACCTGTATAGCCTTGTAAACGTAAGTCTTTGAAAACTTGGTGGACTTCTAATGCATTGTCTTAGAATCTTTCAGGGGATTCTATATAAATCTACCAGTCTCAAACTGTGTACGACTCCTAATTCTTCATTAATAATGCGTTTTATTTAAATTGTTGCAGTCGCGTCTAAATTATTGGCTGCTGTCTTGCTTTGCAGGCTGTGCAAAATACGTGAGGGATTGATTCGCGAAGAGCAGGCTGGGTTTCGTTCAGGTCTTGGATCCATTGATCATGTGTTCATCCTTCGTCAGTTGTTAGAACACCGCCACACGTATTGCAGGCCAACAGTCGTTGTGTTTCTTGATATTAGGGCTGCCTTCGATTCGTTGGATAGAACTGTGCTCTGCAACTGTCTGTTAGAGAGGGGTGTACCCAAGAAGTTAGTTGACGTCTTGAAAGTCTTATACAGAAATGCTTCAGGTAGAGTGAGGGCATACAACCAACTATCATCACTGTTCCCAACCAACAGTGGGGTTAGACAGGGTTGCCCGATCTCTCCATTTCTCCTTAACTTTGCCATCGATGACATTCTGGAGTCAGCTCTGAAGGATGTGCGTGAAGGTGGTGTAGATCTGCTACCTGGAGATAGACTTTTCGATATCGTCTTACTGTGTGATAGCATGCAGGCTGCCCAAATCGCACTTAATCAGTTGGCGATCAGTGTCTGTAAGTATGGTATGTGCTTTGCGCCGTCTAAATGCAAAGTACTGTTACAAGATGGGCAGGAGCCTGTACCTGCACTCACTCTTGCAGGTGAACCGCTTGAAGTTGTTGATAAGTTTGTGTATCTGGGTGGTTGTGTGAGTGCTGGCGGAGGGGTGACGGATCAGATTTCCAACCGTATCATGAAGGCTAGGGTAGCACACATCAACTTGAGTCGCGACGTTAGCCTGGCTGTCAAAGGTTGGGTATACAATGCTTCGGTGCGGGCTGTCTTGCTCTACGCCTGTGAAACCTGGCCTCTCCGAGCTGAGGATGTGAGGCGACTCTGCGTGTTCGATCACCGCTGTCTCCGCAGGATTGCTTGCGTTCGATGGCATCATCGCGTGAGTAATTCTGAGGTTCGGCGGCGTGTGTTTGAACACAATGGAGATCATCATTCATTGAGTGTGGTCATCTGGAAACACTGGCTCCAGTGGCTTGGACATGTGCTGCGAATGTCATCCCAGAGGCTTACGCACAGGTCTCTGTTCGCTAGCCCTGGGACGGGATGGAAAAGTCGGACAGTTGGTCAGTCCATGACGTGGCGTCGTGGGATGAAGGATATTTGTGCTTGATTAGTATCGGTTGGTGCGTCACGACTCCCTGGTTAGGGTCCGCGAGATAGCTCGAATCGATGGCTCGAAACGTTATCGGTTATGGCCAAGAATTGTAATCAATGGTGAACGTGCTGCGATTTCAATTTTTTCTTCCCTTCCTGATGATAGTTGCCGAATACTGTTTGAACTTGTTAAGTATGACTGTTTTTCTTCCAGATGAAGCTCTTTATCCGTTCTCTAATTATATTTTTACTTTTTATCTATGTTGTTCTGTTATTATTGTGTGGCCCATCTTCTTGGTGCTAAATTGTACAAAGTTTTTCTGCGTTTAAATAAATAAAAATAAGGCACACAAAGCAAGAGAAGAGAGTAAAGACAGTTTCAAAAGAGAAATAATAAGGACAAGTGTCAGAGAAAAAGAATACTACTGTGGAAAAACCATAGAGCTTTATCGAATGTAATGAGTCATGGATAGTGAATCCATCTGCACCATAGAGAATTATTTTGAGCCGATATCACCGATTGTCCCCAGCCGCTGGTCTTTACCATCCCGAGGACTCCAACCAGGAAGTCTTCACCTCCTTATGTGGCTTAAATTAACTGCTATGGATTTCACTAATTGATGCCGTATTTTGTTTTGACCACTACTAGCTCTTTTCCAACCTGATCCTATGTCAGCTAAGATTGCCCGTCGAGGAAGGCGATGACTAGGCATGCGTAATTGTCCTGACCGTCTCAATCGATGTAACTTCACAACCTCTTCGGTCGACTTCCTCTCCGTACCTAGCACTTAACCGACGCCTAACCTCAGTATTGCTTACCCTACTATACCACTTCACACGGGAGATAGAACGCAGACACCAATGATCATGTCTTCCACTCTCAACGGCCAGATCTCACAGCCATAAAGGAGGACGGAGCAGACTGCTGAGCAGTACATCCGCCCTTTGGTCGATAGTCGGATATCACGTCTACGCCAGACACGGCGTAAACTGGCATATGCGAAACTAGCCCTCTGTATCCGTGCTGAGATTTCGTCAAAGGTCAAACCTTTGGGGTTGATGCAACTTCTTAAATAAGTGAAGTGGTCAACACGCTCCCTATTTCTAAGCTAGGTGCCAATGTAGTCCAATCCTGTAACATCATCTTACATTTGGCGGGAGTGAATTGCACGCCAAACATTCGCAGATTGCAGCTCAAGGTGTTCAGAAGACTGTATTTTGTCAGCGTCTTCACCCAGAAGTACTATATCATCTGTATATTCTAAGTCGACCAGATTATTCCCTGGTAACAAGTCAATCCCTGAGTTTCTGAAGTGAGTTAGGGTTAAGTTCATTAGTACATCTATGATGAAATTGAATAGAAATGGGGATAGTGGGCATCACTGACGGACACCACTAGTTGTCACCACTTCAGATGATCATAGAGGAATCAGCCTGACGAACATAGTCTCTAAAATCCTAGGCTCAGTAATCATGAACAGACTAAGCCGAACTCGGGAGGAACAAACGAGGGAAAATCAAGCGGGCTTTAGGCCAGGTAGAGGGTGCATAGATCATATCTTCACTCTCCGACAGATCCTAGAACATAGGCACGCTGTTAGGCGTCCAACAATTGCCATATTTCTTGACTTGAAGTCAGCCTTCGACTCCGTGGATCGAGAGGTTCTATGGCAATGTTTGACTATGAAGGGAGTGCCAAGAAAGTACATTGCACTAATCAAGGCACTCTACTCAAACTCACGTAGCTGTGTAAGGGCTTATGGGGAATTGTCATCTGAATTGATAACAAGCAGTGGTGTCCGTCAAGGATGTCCACTTTCCCCTTTTCTGTTTAACTTCATCATAGATATGCTAATGGAAGTCTCCTTAACTGAACTTAACGACTTAGGAATCGACTTGTTACCAGGGAATAGTCTTATAGACTTAGAATACGCAGACGACATAGTCCTGTTAGGGGAAGACGCTGACAAAATGCAGAGTCTTCTGAACACCTTGAGCAGCAATCTTCGTATGTTTGGCACGCGATTCGCCTCTGTGAAATGTAAGATGCTGCTACAGGACTGGACTACGTCAACTCCTAGCTTAGTGATAGGGAGTGAAGTGATAGAACACGTTGACCACTTCACCTATTTGGGAAGTTGTATCAGCACCAACGGATTAATTGGTGACGAAATCTCAGCACGGATCCAAAAAGCTCGAGCTGCTCTCGCTAATTTACACCGTCTCTGGCGTAGGCGTGACATCCGGCTATCAACCAAGGGACGTGTGTGCTGCTCAGCAGTTCGCTCCGTCCTTCTCTATGGCTCTGAAACATGGCCAATACGAGTTGAAGACGTGAAAAGGTTGACTGTTTTTGATCATATATGTCTACGATCTCTTTCTCACGTTAGGTAGTATAAATAAGGTAAGTAATGTTGACGTTAGGCGTAGAGTGTTGGGCAAAGAGGGAAAATCAATCGACGAGGCTATAAAGTTACATAGATTGAGATGGCTAGGTCACATGCTGCGCATGCCTAACCATCGCCTCCCCCGACGGGCATTACTAGCTGATATAGGTGCAGATTGGAAAGGAGTAAGCGGTGACCAAACAAAAACATGGTATCAATCCATGAAATCCCTGACAGTTAAACTGAGTCAGGTAGGGAGATGCAGACTTCCGGGTTGGGGCCCCTGGGGACTCTAAGAATCAATGGCTGGAGACAATTGTAACATGGCTCAAAATCGTTGTCAATGGCGCAGATGTATTCAGTCTCTTTAACCTTTCATATTCCTTTCTACCATTACTCACTCTGTTTCACTCTTATACTTATCTAAATTCTATTGATTCTCTTCTCTCATTTTCTTGTCTACCGTTGTGTGCTCTTTGGAACGTGGCAACTCGAACTGCTGCACTTCGGTGCCAAGTTCTATGTTGAATCCAGCAGTTGCAGCAGGCTTGATCCAATTAAATGGATCTTAGGGAGATCGGGACTATGGTTATCTAAGGAATCGAACTCAAGACTGTCAGGCTTGAAATTCAAGCTTTACTATTCACTTAAAGTTCAGTTACATCAGTTCCATATTAGTTTGTTTATTAGATATATCACACAGTGAAACAGTATTATTATTATCCAGTAAATAATACTGTTTCACTGTGTGATATATCTAATAAACAAACTAATATGGAATTACGTACTACCACAGTGCCCACGTTTTACACATATATCAGTTACATCAGGTTTCATGCAGTTCATTTTTGTCCACTTTATCATATGACAGATGCATACTTTTAAGAAACCTACCTCATTTCAAGTTTATGAATTTCGGGAAAGCACACAAGTCTAAGGGGTAGAAATAAATTGACACCATGAAAGACAAACGTGTTTCTGTGTAACAGGGATGAAAATTGGTGAAGTTTCACAGAGTATGAAAAATGGAGTTTTTAAATTATCTTCACCATTTCTCAGTTTCTAACTATTGATCCTAGCGAGGCAGTGTATACCGTACCCGAGTCAATTCAACTGTCTGATACTTCGTTAGTTGGTGCCATATTTTACTCGGACCAATTATTCTGAACGTAATCCTGCTTTAAGTAACATTACCAATTGTTGAAGGAAGTGGCTCAGCATGTGTAATAGTGTTGTAGCTACCTCAGTGAATGGAGTCTCATAATCTCATCGATTAGCTTACTTTTGTTACTGACATTCGATGTTGAACCTCAGTATTGTGTATTATGTTGCCCCATATAGCAAGTAACTAAAAAAACTTTTGAACAGATATCTCTGCGTTTCTTTTCAACAGCCATAGCAGCCGTAAAGCGGTTCAGAACAAACTGCTGCTAAGTACTGCGGTTATGGATATCATGAAATGTTAATGACTAATCGCATAGCGGAGAATACATACTTTGTGAGTGTTACTATTTGGGAATGCCTATAATGAAACACAACACGGCCAATTTTCAGGTCTCAACATGTAGTTCTCATTCAATACATTTGGTCTAAGTTGACTGATAAAATTTCTGGATATGGCTATAGGGATATACTTTCCCTTCGTTAATGTTACGTTTCTAAAGAATCTCTTTTGACATATATATATATATGATGTATAGTGTATAGACCGAACTATTTGTTTGACGTAAATTCATCGATCGTAGGTGTTGATCCAAAAAACGGTCTCTAGAAGTTGATATTTTTTGTATTAGCTCTTGTATTCAGCCGCAAAGTATTAGAAATGTTCACTTCGAATTGTAGCCATTAGGACCATATATATATATATATATATATATATATATATATATATATATATATATATATATATAAACAGTGTGGGTCTCCCACATATAGATAAACAATGTGAACTATCACTCGGTAGGCTAAACACTTCGTTTTTAAAGGTTGGCTCATTGTGATCTTATCTTCGCACTGATTATTGTGGGGATATTACCATTTTCTATGCGATAGGTTTTCCCCACCACTCAATAATTAAGCATACACTTAACTTCTGAGTTGCACCTACTTTCTATTCTTTGGTGGATACCTTTGTCATTGATTATTCACAATGATATATTAATTTGTTTGTAATAACCTAGGTGCACTTGAAGATGCCATCGTTGGAAAATAATTATCCAGGAGCAGCTAGTCTTATTCAGGATATTGGAAGTTCGTTATGATTGCAGGTGGTAAAACAATCTTTTCTAGAGAAAATGGCAATCAGTCTCCGTGGTGGCCGAATGTTTATTGGATATCTGAGAATAATCGATCAGTTTGGTAAGGCTTCACATAAAATTTACATTTTTCAGGAAATGTTGTTCTTCATGAAGCTGTGGAACGTATTCATGTGGAAAAAAAATTCTGCGATGTTCCCCAAGGCATTCTACTAATTAGGGGTGAAAATATTATTATTATTGGAGAACTGGTAAGATAATAGTGTTCATGTACCATTTTCTCGACAACATTCAAATATTTCTATTTGTTTCTCATCTCACGGTGAAAACTGTTCAGAGTTTGTAAAATTTACAGCACCTAATAGGATAATCCAGCACAGACTATACCTAATTAAAACATCTACGTTTTCCACTGATTTTTGCATTTTTGAAAAAAAGTCGGGAACTAGTATTTGCTTAAAGGCTTATTTTTTGAATGAAATAAATCTCATCATACTTTAAATCTTAAAAAAAACGACTGGTTTTATTGATAAGGAAAGAGGTGGTAGTTCAAGGAGGATACTTTTTTGGACAAATTCATTTGCATACTTGTACAATTTAACTTTTGCATAGCTTTTTTAGAGATATGTAGCAGTTGGTTGGCCGTAATGATAAAAAAAAAATCAAAAGGACACTTGTAAGTATGGAAGGCTAACCAAAGTGTAAAATAAAGTGTATTGAAATTAACAATTTTACATCAATGAATTATTCTGGTAACTTTGGGGTGGGGGGTGGCTTTTTGAGGAGTAATTTAACTGGTCTATAAACCCACTCAACTTGCGCAGTATCCGACACCTACCTGAATGGGATGTCGAAGTCGGTTCTCCAACTGTAACTGAAATTGCAAGTGCTGTCTGCAATCTGCAATGAGGCAAAGCAATGCTACCTGCTGGAATAACTCCTGAGGTGTTTAAGGTCAGTGATGATGAACTGTTGTCTGGATTATCAAATATATCAGGTAGTGTCCGGCAATCAGAGATAGTTAAGTTAGACTGGCGTAATTCATTGATTATCACACCTTATAAGAAGGAAGACAAATCTTCTCGAGATGGTTATAAGAGGATTAACTTGGCTTATATAGTACCTGAAGTTTCAGGTTCAGTGATCATGCACAGACTTAGTGGCACTCAGGAGAAGCAAACTCGAGAAAACCAGGTAGCCAGGAAGAGAGTGTTTTGATTATAGCTTCACCCTCCAACAGATTTTGGAACATAGGCATATCTACTGGTGTTCAATGTTTGCCATATTTCATGACCTGAAGGTGGAATTACAATCCATCGACTGAGAGGCAATGTTTGGCCGTGAAGAGAGTACCAAGAAAGTATGTTGCACTAATCAAGGCGCTCTATTTGAACTCATACCATCGTGTAAGGGCTTATGGGGATTCGCCGTTTGCAGTGATGACAACCAGTGGTTCAATCAGAGATACCCATTTTTGTTTAATTTCTTCATAGATGTACTGATGTAATTGACCCTGACTGACTTGAGCAACTTAGGGATTAACATGTTACTAGAGAAAAATATCGTTGGCTTAGAGTATGGGAATGACATTGCCTACCTAAGTGAAGACGCTGGCCAAGTGTTAGGTCTTCTGAATAGTTCTAGCACGATTCTTGCGATTCACCCCTGCCATATGTAAGATGATTCTGCAAGACTGGTCTCCATGGGCTCCAAGTTTAAAGATGGTCTGTGAAGTGGCACAGCGTTTTGACCGCTTCACTTTTTCGGGAAGTTGCATCTGTCCTAACAGACTGATTGCTGAAAAAATCTGGGTTGGGATGCAAAAGGCTTTTGTGGCATTCAGTAGTGTACGTCATCTGTGGCGTACTCGTGATATCTGGCTATCGATGGAAGGACGGGTGTATTGCACAGCATTTTTCTTTGAGACATGGACACTGGAAGTGGAAGATATGAAAAGCCTAACTGATTTCGACCAGAGTTGTTTGCGTTCTATCTCTTGTGTTAAGCGGTATAATATAGTGAGTGATATTGAGGTGAGATGTAATTTTTGGTGAGGAGGGCGAATCAATCGATGTGACTTTGAAGCTACATCAATTCAGATGGCTAAGGCATGTGTTACTCGTGCTTTCGCCGAACGATGCTAGGTGGCATAGAATTAGGTTAGATAAGCGTTAGCGGTGGTGAAACCGAAACATGACATCAATCGTCGAAGTCTTTAACTGTTAGTTTGAGCTACAAGGTGGTGTAGACTGCTTGGTTGAGGTCCTCAGGATACTTAGAACCAGTGACTTGAGACTTTTGGTGATTTAGTTCAAGACTGTTCTCACTGCCTTAGATGCATTCACTCTTTGTAATCTCCCAGATATATTAAGTTTTCATAATTTTCCACGTTACTTTTCTTTCTCTCGTACATTTCTGCTCATTGTAGTTCCTTTGAATTGTTTTTCTTTTCTCTGCCTTTGTGTGCTATATAGTGTGACTACCTGAACTGTTGTACTTTTGACCAAAGTTCTGCTTAGAAACTCATTTAGTTAGAATTATTCTGATAATCAGATGTTATCCATAAAAACAAAATATAGGTGGATATCATATAGGCAGTGTCAAATGAAAAAAGAAAGTAAATAATTACCAAAGCGGTCGTTAAAACAAAGGAATCACAGAGAAGAACAGAGCCCAAAGTCAAGACAAAAAGTAGTTACTCCATGCAAATTTTATGTTCAGTATTGAGATTCCTTTCTGAACTGCTGGCTGCATTTGGCTTATTGGAATGTAATTTTAAGAATGTCATCGTCCCTATGTAGGTCGATAAATACTGGTGTAGGTTACATGCAAAACGTCCCAGACTAAGCTGATGTAAAGAAAAAAAGATCAATGGGGCTTGAAGGCAATGTTTCTTCGGACAAACGCATTGTAGGCACCTAGATTTGGTAAACCTTGTCTTTAAGTCCTTATTTTCACATCATTTAGAAATTGGTTGAATATCACCACATTCGATAGCTTGTTGGATTCTGCACAGTAATGCAACGCTCTTCTCACAGTTCTATTCTTCGATTGCTTTTTTTTTTCCAGTGTCTAAAACATATTATTACTTTTCTGAATTCGTTTACTGATATACTACTTATATCTGATTGTTAGTAGCGCTCACTACACTCGCCCCCTTATCATAAAGTCTCTCCTGTAAACGCCTCGACCGACGCACAGAGGTTCCGTCCCTCTGTTTTTTGTATTTCTCGTCTTGACATTTTTATCCATCTTCGCAGCAGACTGGCGTTTACTCTTTTTTCTCGATCTCCTCTCTTTATTGTGTACACTGGATCACGTCTCGATGTGACTATATATAGTCTGTCACACATTGGGGAAGCCTATCTGATCCTGGTCCACCTCGGGTAATATACTTTCGTTCTCTACATTTCGCCTACTTCAAACGGCTTCCAAGCTTTGATTTGTTTCTTGCTAGCTTTCTCGATATCTGCCTTTTGCTTCTTGTGTATATTCTGAATAGCTTGTTTCCGCTCACTTGTTCATCTCTTACTATCCCAATGTTGTTGTTGTGGTCAAGCGTGGTTTCCTCTCATGCATCAGCTGGATGGGCGACTCTTTTGTTGTCCCCTGTATTATGTCGTGATGTGCCAGTAGTACCAATGGTAGGTCAGTTTCCCAGTCGTTTCTCTTCGCAGCTGGCCACTCCTTGAGTGCCACCAGACGAGTATTGAACTACTCACTCTCAAGACGTGGACCTTGGTCCGTCAATATCATTTTTGGTACACCATGATCCGTCACAACATATCGAATTAGAGCCTCGGTCACGGTCTTTGCGCACTGATCTGGAGTTGCCATGGCATTTATCCACCGCGTGGCGTGTTTCATCATCACCAAAATATATTGACTTCCACTAGATCTTTGAGGGAAAAGACCCATTATGTCCACTGACCAAAGGTCACGGATTGATGTTACGGGAATCGTTTGTAGCAGTGGTCGAACGCACTGATCACCATTCATCAATTGGCACTGCGTGCTTACGAGTACGTAGTTTTCAATATATCTTCTCATATTTGACCAGTACGCACTTTGGCTCACTAGGTCGTATGTCCATGCAGCGCCTCTATAGGCTAGTTGGTGGCATTCTTGAATTACCTCACTACGAAGGCTCTTTGGCATCACCGTAACCCAGCTTGTCTTGCCAAGCTAGGACGCCGGAAGCGTTTAGTTGGAGACTATGTTTGTGATGCAGTAGCGTCTTTAGCTCAGTATTCTCTGCTGACGTCTCGATTTGTTTCCCTTCACTTATCATCTGGATGACTGTCTTAGGAGTAAGATCCGAATTCTGGTGGCGAAGAAGTTGTGACGGATCTTGCTCCAAAGCGTTCACTGCGTATGGTACTTCTGCTAGTTCGACCTCATTATCTGATCTTAGCAAGTAGTCAGCTATTGCATCTTCTTATCCTGGAATATGTCCAATCGCGAAATCATACACTTGTAGGCGTAACATCCATCGGGACAACTTCCCTCGTTGACTCCTTGTTGTTTTCAATCACTGAAGACGTTTTTGGTCAGTCTCAATGTGGTATCGGTGGCCGATCAGGTACAGTCTCCATTTTTCTGGTGCTAATACAATGGCTAAACACTCCTCTCCCACCGTAGAATACTTTTGCTCTGCAAGTCTCAACACACGGCTAGCATATTTGTCTTAAAACAGTATCTATACCATCATCATTTGCGTCTGTCAAAACTGTAAACTGCATCCTAGGCACTGGCAATTTCAATATCATCTGTTCACCACCTAACAGCTCTTCAATTGCTACGCCTCTTCCGTCCACGTGAATCCCGCGTTACTCAGCAACCAATATAGGGGTCTTACTATTTCGTTGAAGTTTTCGAAAAACGAGCTGTAGAATGCTGCTCTTCCCAACAACTGTCTCAGCTTTCGTTTTGAATATGGTACCTCACTGGTTATGACAGTCAGGATTTTCTCAGCCAAAAATCTGGCTGAATAGGCAGGTAGCGAAGACAGGATTTACGGTGAACATAGAGAAAACGGAGGTGATGGGGTAACCAACCAATCACTATCAACGGGAGAGATTTGACAGAGGTTACCTCCTTTACTTATCTAACCAGGAAGTATCTTTCCAACCACAAGCAGAACGGATGGAGATGCCAAAGCAGGCCAGATTCGGAAAGGCAAGTACGCCTTCATCAATCAGAAACCAATTTGGAAATATTCTGCACTCCACAGCATGAGGAACAAGATTTGGATTTTCAACACAAATGGGAAGTCAGTCAGTTTTTCTGTACGGTTTAGAAACTTGGCCAGTGTGTCATTAAGAGGATTTCCAACAGGTTGCAGACTTTCTTCAACAGCTGCCTTCACTGGGTCCATACCGAAGATCAAATGGCCGATCATAAAGAATTAGTTACTAAAGACTGTTGGAGCAAACCAACCCCGAGCCTATTGCCCAACAAATATGTAGGAGAAAATGGAGATGGATCGGGCATACACTGAGGAGGCCGTTGTGTGACATCGCACTCCAGGCCATCGCTATAATGGAATCCTAATGGGGAGCGACAAGTGGGTTGTCCTAGGGTGACATGAGGGAGATGAGAGCTAGTCAACAATCGTGAAGTCTGCTAAAGGTGACTGTACAGTACATATGAAAATAGAGATGTGCTGTTGAAGCTCTATGTTCCACTCAGAACCTAGGGTATTAGTAATAGTAGTAATATGTTATATATATATATATCTTGATTGTTTCTTTTACCTATTTTTTCTACTTACCCTATTTTAGAATCCAGAAGTGGACATTGATGAGAAGTTGCAGAGGGTTTCAGAAGAAGAGATATACAAACTGCAACAAGAACAGACAGCTGCCCGCAAGGAGTTGGCCAGGAAACGTGCTGAGTTGTTTGCTTTGCGTGGATTAGGCTTCCAAGAATTCGGAGACATAATGTTTGATGATGCATAACTTTAGCAATATCTTCACAATTATTGATGCACATATCAATATATAATACTTGAAACAATTGTTTAATCATCCACTCATGTACATATATAATCAAAAGTGTTGTTAGAGCTGAACAAACAGAGATATTTAGTTCGACAAATTGGACAGTTTTTCATACGCTGTAAAGTCATATGCATAACTCCTGTCCTTCTAAAATTGCAGTAAACACAATAAATGTTGAAAGTCACTGTGAATTGTTTCCAGTAACATTGATATAAGAACAGAATTTCTGAACAGAGTTGGAGTGTGATTTCTTTGTAGAATAATCTAATTTGATGAAACTCGGTAATACAGTATCATTTGCTGGTGTCGTTTCGGGCACAATTAAGTGCCAGTAGGTACTTTAAGACACGCACCAAAGTCCAACCCTGTATATACACCCACTTATAATTTGTCTGCTTTCGTTTATTGGAAATAATGACTTCCAAGTCAGTAATTTGCCTACTCGTAATTCCTATTCCAAGCGCTAAATTTGATCCTGATCAGCCATGATTCAGCGATCACCCAATCTTTTAAAACATTTTGGAATACAACGCTTACAATATGCCATTGTGTTATTGAATGCATTTCGACTGCTGAGTTTTCCTCTAAGCTAGTCATCTTTATGTGGTCAGTCGTCCTACGCTTTGGTATGTTCCGACATCCTAATTGACGCCGCTCTATGGAATTGGCCGATCGGTGATTGCAAGTATAGTTAAATAATTTAGAAAACAGAAAGATTGAAGGAAGAAATATTTACTTTTCAATTAGATCCTCATCTCTGGCTCTACTCTAATATATATAGCATTTTTATTACAATACACAACAGTTTACCAAACAAGTGGCGATATGTTTGTCAACAATAATAAAGAGTGTCAAAATGTCAATGGGTTGATAATTAACGAAGAAAATCAATACACATTTAGAAAGGTAGAAATGGATAGAATAAGTTAATTTTACAAGGATAACAGGTAACTAAAGATGAAGTGGTCAAAATAAGTATAAATAAAATAATTTGGACAATTATTTATTTTTATTTTGGTTACAGCTTGATGACACACCGTATTTTCAGTACAAGTATGTTATTTTCAGCATGGATATCGGTAGCCCAAATATTGCAGGCCGACCATAGATATCGGGTGTGCGTCGGCGGGGGATCGAGCCTCGGACCATGTGCATGGTCGGCGAGAGTCCTAACCACTGTGTTTAGGGGGAGGGGGCGACGTAGTCCTGTTTATGCATTCTTCTAGAGATGGCCACGGTAAGGAAAGTGGCTGTACAAATTGCTTCTGAACACATAGGCTTGGCTTCTTAAAGTGGATTCCGATTGCTTCAGCTGTCTGTAGAAGACGAACTCGTAGAGCAAAATTAAGATTAGTTGGAATGCGGTAAATAATTTTAAATGCAGTATTAACATCAACCTAGATTATGTGGACTACCAAAAGTGCATAAGATCGGTTTGCCGCTTCGACCAGTGTTGGACATATGTAATTCCCCATATCACGAAACAGCAAAATGGCTAGTGAAGCTCCTAAAGCCTCTGCATAATGAATTGGTAAAACATAGCGTAAACGGCAGTTTTGAATTTGTTGAAAAACAAGATATCTTAATGTGAGGGACAAGTTTATGATATCTTTTGATGTATCCTCCTTGTTCACCAATGTACTGTTAATGGAGACAGTGGATTTTATATGTGAGGAGATTACTACACGAAACATAGACATCGGGATTTCTGTATCCACCTTGAAGGAACTTATTTTAAGATGTACAGTGAATGTTCATTTCTTATTCAATAAGGAATATTACAGACAAATTGATGGTGTAGCTATGGGTTCCCCATTAGGTCCAATCCTAGCTGATGTTTTTCTCGCTAAATTAGAGAATGGACCACCCTGGGCGATGGTAACACCACCGAGCCAAGCCTATGTGTTCAGAAGAAATTTGTACAGCCACTTTCCTTACCGTGGCCATCTCTGGAAGAATGCATAAACAGGACTACGTCGCCCCCTCCTCCTAAACCTTTAAAAACCATAAAAATTATAATTGTCCAAATTATTTTATTTATACTTATTTTGACCACTTCATCTTTAGTTACCTGTTATCCTTGTAAAATTAACTTATTCTATCCATTTCTACCTTTCTAAATGTGTATTGATTTTCTTCGTTAATTATCAACCCATTGACATTTTGACACTCTTTATTATTGTTGACAAACATATCGCCACTTGTTTGGTAAACTGTTGTGTATTGTAATAAAAATGCTATATATATTAGAGTAGAGCCAGAGATGAGGATCTAATTGAAAAGTAAATATTTCTTCCTTCAATCTTTCTGTTTTCTGAATGTCTAAATGGGGATTTTTTCTATATTTAAATTATTAAAACAAGATTTTGAGCGAACAATTGTTTTCGATAACTTCTTCTTCAGGCTCTTAAATTATTAGGTCTAATCGAAGCTCGTCCCTGAGTCAGATAGCAGGATTGAACCTCACAATAATTCATAGTTTTTTGAAAATTCTACGTAGGATTTCAGATGTCACTTCCTTATATTACTACACTGGATGCCTTTAATTTCCTATGTCATGGTCTGCAGTTTTGTGGTGAGAACTGGCTGCTAGCCAAATCGGTAGATAGTAGTTTACGTCTTCAATATTGGTCGTGAGAAGAATATGAACAAAGACTGATTCAACAACCAACGACAGCAGACTTTGCGTAGGCGGATACAGTTAGCATATAGGTTATCTGACATTCAAGAAACAGTCACAAAGAGATGAAAGATTAACTTGCAGTGATAAACAACCAATCAGAAGACTGTTTTTCTGCTAACAATTATCTTTAATAATGTACATGAAAATCTATAAATGTGTTGATATCCTTAATAAACGATCTGTTGTCTGGCCCTTGTCTTCTGTTGTTACAGTTTCACTACTGTTTTCTTTCATATTGTTAGCTTTGTAATAAATTTTTTGGGATAATTATTCAGGAAGTCCTGCTTCTTCTGTATGTCTCATTTCATTATTTAGAGATGCGATACTTAGGATTTTCGCTTGGTTGCTGAACGAACAACCTGACTCCACAGGTAACGGACGAGATAACCCTAAGGTCTAAGTATGCAGTAGCGTATGATGGCATGTTACAAACACTGGCGCATAACATTCCACCCTCTTTTTTTAGTATAGTATAATTAATTCTGTTTGTTCATTTTTTGACTCAAACGTGAACTTCATTCCTTCTACGGCTGAGTCCTTGTGTGTAAAGAAATTAGAAATATGCTCTCTTTTAACACGGTGAGTGTCACCTGCATATTCCTACGATATCTTTGGCTCAAGACTACGTGATTTTAAAAGCAATATTTTCCCAACTATGCAGAAATATAACTTGTATGAATGGGATACACCTGGTGTTTGCACACATTGAAAACGGTAGACGTGGAATACACCTGAATTCCTAGAATAATCTTTTTATTGCGTAGCTTTGTCTTTTGAGTTCGGTGACAGTATGAATATATTTCAGGCTACAAAGGTTTTAAAAGTGAATGTACGTTGACGAGTGTTTTATGCACTTATTGTTTTTGAAACGGCAACTTGTCTTTTCATCCCCTGGTTGGGCGGAGAGAGTTTTGGAAGTTGCATATACTTTACTAACTTTGCTGTAGTTATCAGTTAAGAAATGTGTTATATGAGATTAGATGATACAATACATGCAGAGTCAGGTAAAGTTTTTGTTTACCAGATATATATCACACGTCCCGAATATAATTTATATTTTATGACCACATCAGTTATAATAACAATTTCGAATGTTGAATTTTGTAGTTCTCTTTATTCCTTTTCATTTGTAGTAGAATTTTCCTGATCAGTAGTGAAATCATGAGTAATTCATAAGTCTAAGGGTTCTAATCCGGACAGAAAATGTTAAAGATGGCAAAAAATGAGCAGAAAAATGTTGCCTTAAAGAAGAAGAAGTGCAGAGAGTAGTTAGAAAGTTACACTCTTAGAAATGAAATCGAACATTTAAAATAAAAGTTAATGGAAACATTTACTAGCAAGGATTATGACCTTATAATAGAATCAATTAACAGCGCAGCATTCAAAATATCCAATAAGTTATTCGAAGGGGAATCTCCAACTGAAACTAATGAGATCGGCCATATGAAATCGTCGACAATCGATTGATCAGGGTGGGTAACCAATCTCTCAAAACACAGGAATACCAATATCCCTGACAGCGGCAAATATATTTATGGATAGGTGAGGAAACTAAGCGACTGAAACGTCCAGCCCGACCCCACCAAAGTATGTCGATGTAACATTCACAATTCTCAAACTATAGGATATAAGTAGGTTTATCGAACAAATCAACTCAAAATTAAGGGTAATTTAAATCACTCATGAATGGGAAATTTCAATATTAGATCGCATCATAAAGAGGAAAGATGGGGAGTTACACACTTAAGCTATCAGAAAACTACATATTTAATTCAATATTTTGATTTTGGTTGGTCCCACCTTATGTCAGTAAAAAAATGAATTGGTGAAATGCTTAATTATTAAGACGAAAAAACGAAGTAGTACCAAAAACATTTGAGACAAGACGTACAAGGGAAGTTTTGAAACTTAATCACTGCCGTGATAAAACGATCAGGATGTAGGAAACTACAGAAGTAAAATTAATAATAACAATAATAAAGACAAAAAGATGACAACACTAAGTAATTTAAAACACTAGTAGTACTTTCATACAAGGAAGGAACCTTACGCGGAATTTTTAGCAGAGCAGGAATAAAAGTGACATCCAAAACCATAAACTCATTCAGAACCTAATTAAAATCAGTTAAAGGATCCTGGAAAACCCATAAAACAATCTAGTTTATCTAATATCCCGCAATGATTATCAAGACAAAGTAGTTGGCCGGAGTCAATCACCCTAGCTGGGCACAAAAACCTAGCAAAATCATGATTGGTTTACCCTAATAAGATAAGAAATCTAGCTCAGCTTTAGCAATACATGCAGTTACACACAACCATACAACTGGATGACAGTCTAGCATAACAGGGCAGAGAGATTGGTAACGGAAGTCTTACTTATTGAACCAACTGAAAATACGTGCAATAGGAATGACTCAACATCTATCTCGGACATCCGGAAAATTTTACTGCCTCTGTCACGAATGAAAATGAATGAAGAGAACCCAGGATTCGAAGGTGTTTAGGTACACTTGGTATGATCATGAGTAACATATTGTGTTCAGAACATTAGTTAGTAAATAATGTATCACTGTGTTATATATCTAGTAAACAAATTATGAAATTACATACTGTGGTAGTGTGACACAGACAATGTGTGCCAACGGAATATGATTCTCCTATTTCAATTCGGCATTAGCAACTGAATACAGTATATCTATTTGAACATTCTGTTTGTGCTAGAGTCGGAATATTATTCCCACAGTTCAGTACTGCGTTAGCAACAGAATACTATGTATATTCGAACATTCTATTTCATGTCGTTTCATGTAAACGCTCAGTGATGTATACATGACTTATCAGTAACCTTGATCTCTTAGTATATCAACTTTGAAAAAGAAGTATTCAGTTCACAAAGTGTATATTGGAAATTTTACTTCTTACAATCATTGAAAATAGCTAGAAAAAAAGTGAGTTGAGGTTCACCACATAATTTTTCACAAGGTCCGAGAAATCGATAGATATTAAGCTGTGAGGGAAAACTCTATTTGTATGACTCATGTATCACATATTAACTCCAGTGGGGTTTGCATCCAATTGTCGGAGGTTCGGAAGAGCTAAGAGTACTTTACGTCGATAATTAGGGTCGTGTCTTGTACGATCTGAGTTCAGGAAATAAATGGGATTTCGTTCCATGTAAACTGTGTGAAGTTTTTTCAAAACGTTTAGTTTCTCTATTTGTCCCCAGTCAGATATTTTGTTGTCGTTGAACCAAAATTCTTCTAAATTTTGTAGATGTGACATGTTTTGTATTTCTGATATGAAATTGCACGCTAGGTCTAGAATTTGTAGTTTTGATAATGTTTCTAGTCCTTCGATTTCCGTTATTCCGTTCTCACTAAGATACAACTGTTCCAGATTGACAAGTCTGGCCAATCCACATATTTTAGTGACTCTGTTACCCTGAGAAAGTAAAAAGAAAAGTTATCACAGAAACGTTAGGATTTTCAAAGTTATAGTTGTAATAGATCTTAAAATAATATTGATGCTGCAACAAACACAGCACTTAGTATCTTGTTGCTTTCTCCATCCGCACTTCGCTTTCTAACCTGCTTCTTTTAGGTCTAACGGAAAATCAGCCCATTATAAACCAAAAGGGGGGGATCCACTTTAAGCCCGGTTAG
Source organism: Trichobilharzia szidati (assembly GCA_944472155.2). Lineage (NCBI taxonomy): Eukaryota > Metazoa > Platyhelminthes > Trematoda > Strigeidida > Schistosomatidae > Trichobilharzia > Trichobilharzia szidati. The sequence goes on along the minus strand of OX235279.1, from coordinate 90,841,351 downwards.
CACAATTCATTTTTCAAAGCATACATTCTGGTTTCAAAATGAAACTAATTTTTTCTGTATTTCTGTGTATGAAAGTCGAAATTGTCTGTACGATAAATTCTTGTTTACATAAATTTTAAAAGAGTTTATAGCTTTTATGACTTCAGCGCACATGCCTTTACGCATGATCTTAATGTGTTCATATATGACTGCGGATGCACATAGTAAAACTAACTGTTCAATTTCGCAAATTCTGAATAAATCTATGTCAATACATTTTACCTTGGGTATCAATGATCTATTCAACTCCCGTTTGACACCTATACTTCATCAGACTACACCTTACCACCGCTTTAACACTAATATATATATATATATATATATATCATATAGTTCTGAAACGTATGTTGAACCACACAAAAAAATATTAAAGTACTTACCTGAACACTAAGCAGTGTTAAATTGGTTAATGTATCCAAGTTTTCCAGTGCTGATATCTTGTTTTTACCACAATAGAGTTGGGTTAGCTTTGTCAGCTCTTCTAGATTTTCCAGTTTTCGTATTTTATTTGAACCAAGTTCCAGCATTTCTAAATTCCGCATACTGCTTAGATTCTCTACTTTTGATATACGATTATTTACCAAATACAGCTTTGTCACACAATGTAGATTATCTAGATTTTCAATACATTTAATACGATTGAAACTCAAATCCAGATTGACTAGCTTTGAAAGACATTCCAGATTTTCGATCTTGAAACAATTTGCAAACATATACATGTATATACGCATGCAGTTTATTATAGTTCAACTAATAAAACAACAAACTTCATACGTTAAACCGCTACGTAACACAGTCATTCTTATAGCCATCTGTTTATGAAAAACACCACTCAGTAAATGTGTTATTTGATTTTTGTAATTATATGATTTCTATGTAATTGTAAACCCTTCAAGTATTCGTCGTGTAATCTGGAAGTCACTAAAACAAAAACTTACCATTACCAAGTAACGATAAGGATAACCTGTGACTTCTCAACGCCTTAAAGGAGGTTCAAAGTGGGTGGTTTTAAGAATACATGTCTCAAGACCTTAGAAACTACCTTCAATACAAAAAATCCTGTCATAAAGAGAATTTCTTTGATAAAAACACGGCGATACAGTATTATATACTGATGAAGCTCTTACATAACTTTTGAATTTCATCTATATAATTCCATTATTCCTTATCTTTGGATTTTATTGGCAGTAACAATTTCAATATTTCTGGTATTCACGTTGTGTCATTCGTACTGCACGTGTTAGGCGTAGATTCAATAAACAAAGACCCAGTAATCAACTATTCCAACCGCTTACCTTTTTTTTCAGAACTGTGACGCTATCCCATCCTACACTTCTGGAAAGCAAGATAGGTAAACGGTTGGAATGGTTGATTACTGGGTCTTTGTTTATTGAATCTACGCCTAACACGTGCAGTACGAATGACACAACGTGAATACCAGAAATATTGAAATTGTTACTGCCAATAAAATCCAAAGATAAGAAATAATGGAATTATATAGATGAAATTCAAAAGTTATGTAAGTGCTTCAATATGATTATAAGCAATAAGTTGCGCTAAAAACGTTATTAGTATATAATACTGTATCACTTTCCTTTTATCCAATAGTCGTTCTGTGATGGAATTATTGTATACCGTAGTGCCCATGTTCGCTTCTTATAGCGAAGAGAGTTGTCACGACTGTCAAATCTAGAGTGTACATGAGCTTGGTGATTTGCTGTTTGAGATTGCATTCATACATGAAATGTTGCTGCTTGTGACGTATATGATTAAAGACACTTTATTTATGGTGACTTATAAATCATAATCGAACATGAGTATCGGAGAATGAGCAACATGGGCATAAAAATGTAGCTGTTATGTAAAAAGACTTAAAAGAATCACCAGAAGAGCAAAATTAACTATACACAATTGTTCGAATCCTGCTACTGTTCTGGGATAGCTACCCAAATTCTCATACCATCAACTGAGTTCCCTTAGCGCGACCATTTTTCATTCCGCTTATCTACATTATATGGCTGATTCTAATAAATTGAAACAGTTATGATGTTAATTAATTTAATCTGCTATACACGTGAGAACCCTATAGAAATGGATGCTCCGTAACTACATATAGTATGACTGAACTAAAGGTAACTAGTTTCACTTGATATTACACAGTGATGCAGTATTATAGACTCGATGATTTAAATACAGTTGGATAAGAGTAAGTGAAAATAGTTGTAACCGACAAACTATAATCACACTGCAATACTGACTGGTACAATTTAGTCTGTAACAAACAAAGGACTAGACCCATGACACCAGTTACTATCTAGTGTCTGATCAAAGAAACCGTAACACTTCTGGTTGGAGATTTGACAAATGTTTACATAATGCACTAAAGACCTATGCTTATTTCCAGAAACCGATTTTTTACTTCATCCAGTAGAAATAGCAAAATGTGTACATTTTTGTCACTGTAGCAGTGACGTGCAATTTAGTGAAATATGGAGAACAACGCTGTAAATGGAAGTCTAGTCAAAATGTGTGGATTCTTTTTTTATGATCTCACCACAAATGAAGTATAACGTCTTGGATATTGAGATACTGAAATTATCAGATCTAATAGACCATATGAGTTTGACAAGCGCTTCTAAAAATACACCATATATAGACAATAATTCTATGAGTAACTAATAAGGCTTTTCCTCTTGATGGCTACAGGTGTGGATGACTATCATTGAAGCAGTCACGCAAATTTTTAAATCTCATTAACACAGACTCATGTGTGTTGGACTAATCCACTCGCTTCCAATCACGATGTGCGGAAGGGATACTTTGAAAGTATAATGGGTAAAAGTTCTTAACAAAACCCAATAACGATTCTGAGTTGCGGAAGTAGAATATGAGGAAGGAAACCATACTAGACAACAAAAACTAGGAAATTAAGTCCGCTGAAAATGTGTTGATAGGGTTGTAATCAGAACTACGGCTTAGAGAACCGTTTTATTGAAATCCAATACCAAACAATTATGCATTATTATTCTCTTAGGAATTGATATAAATCCTCCTACTTTTAATAAAAGCTAAAAATACTGTCCGAAGGAATGTATAGAGCGAGAAGACCTGACTAAAGTCTACTGCTCGTGCCTAAGCTCAGTTACGCAGGACAGATTTTTCGTGTGCCCGGCTAAGAGGCATTCTTATCGTGCGAAGATTAACGATCCTACCTAGTTGCCCAACTTGAAATAGGTGAAGTGTGACTCGAATCCGTTACCCATAAGCTGAGTACTTAAGCCTATGAGCCACATCTACTAGGTGGGGTATACTGATTGTACTGTTGGGATTAAACCTTTATAAACAATTTGGAATTTCATTCCACAGCTCCTCTAGTTGTTTGTTGGGTAGTGGATCTGTAAATCCTTTTTCACTTAATATCAATCACTGTGCTTGTCCTAACAGCATGTATTATCTTACCAAAAACAAAATAATTCCCACAAACGTCAAATTTTAATTTATAGAAAACCAGTTCAGGCTAGATGTAGGAAGACTACAATACACTTTGAGATTAACGTGACTGCTTAAGTTGTCATATTTCACAAAAGTTCAAAACAAAATCAGCTCAGTATCAGTTTGAAAGTTGCTTTGACTTACGTTTAAACACATTTAAGTGAGTTCACGAATCTATACAAATATATCGGTTTGCGCTGCAATTTTCTCCCCTTCCATTATTCTGACGCTTAATAGGGTACCTTATGAACCCGAATTATTTACATATGCTAGAGAAACAATCAGGTTAACAAATAAATGCAATACTGAGGCCAGAGTTTGCTGTAGTTTGTCAGGTTGCCGTTATATTGAGTTTGTTTGTGGCTCCAGTGTATGTGTATTACGTATAGGCTAAAGGTTAATGGTCATTTCAACTAGTCAGGTACATTAACAATCAACCGAACATGAATATATTACTTTGTAACAATCCCCAACTAAAAGATGTTGGTCAGTCACAACAACGTTAATCCACTTGTCAGTGGTCTTCGTATGTGCTATGAAAGGCTGATAAAACTACAGCCTAGACTCACTAAATGGGTACCATCTACCATAATCCCCAGTTATACACTGGATGCCACGGATTACTCAAAATGCCTTAAGTATTTTCAGGTTAAATCAACATTGTAGATTTCTGTACAAATGCTCTTATTCACATCTTCCAGATGCTCCTGCAAACTAGATTATTAAAAGAAAGGCTAAACAGTGAGAGTTCAACGCGGAGGCAGTAATGGAACTCACCTTTGTAATTTGATTATCATATAAATCTAGCTCCTCAAGTGTTTGACAGACAGGTTCAAGATTTTCCAGCTTTTTCAAAAGATTATTCCGAAGACACAGGCGACGGACATTTGGGAAACGCTCTAATTTGCTGATGCATTTAATTCGGCAATGTTCCAAATCAATTTCTTCACTTTCCATGTTTGATAGATCGAGTTCATCAATTTCAACACCAGGTACAGACTGTTCCTCATCATTATTACTTGGAGGTTTGGGTTGGTTATGTTCACTCATCGAAACAGTTCGCAAATGATTCGCAGGGATACTAAATTCACAAAATGTCACACACCTCTCCTTGGGTGGTAACGTCTAAATTATAAGTAGCGCGTTGGGAGGTAGTCACCTGTCGTAATTTGCTGCAATTATATAGACATGTATCGAATGACTTATCCGGCATGTTAGTCGAAATTTCCCTCGGCTAATCTTTTCTGTCAATGATTTTTATTAAAATTATGTTATATGTTTTCTGGGCTGATAGGAATTCTCATTTCCTGACATGTCATGTTGGTGTCCGCGTCTTGCAATCCGACTGCAGTGCACTGATAGTATATTGGTTGCAATGATTAGGGTTTCAGGTGGACTTTGTCAAAATATCGCTATAATGAGCCGGATAGGTCATTTAGAGGGTAATGGGTGACTCTAAACCATAGCAGCCCAAACCAAAGCTACCTAGTGAATGGACAAATGACCTTGAGCAACCAATCAGGTGACTTCGTGTAATCGAGACGTATTTTTGGATGCTCTACACCTTTCGCTCTGCAAATTCGCTCTAGATCTCGTTTTTGATTACTGTTTGGAGAACAGACTTACAGGAAAGTCGAAAAATTGTCAATATGGAGGTGTCATGCATATACAAAGATACACTAGGTGCATTGATGGTTTTGTTTACAGGTGCAGTAGTGCCGAACCAGAAAATCATTTCGAGAAGGTATGTCGTTCTTCTTTAATTTACAGATTCCTTAGGTAATTTTTCTCAAAGTCTAAATTACCTTTAACGAAAATTTTAATGATGTGTCATTTCTTGGTACTGAAAAGACCAGTAACAGCAACAGTTTTTTTTCTTCTTGTTCCCCAGTGGAACATAGGACTTTAAGCTAGTGGCTTGAAGTTTCTGTAGCAGTGTTTATTTTACAGGGTGGGTTGCTAGCCTCATGCCCAACCTTTCCTCTGCACCAGCATTATTTCTGGCTTGGCGAGGTAAAAGAGTGAGTCGGCCGGGGATCGAACCTCGGACAATATGCTTGGTCGGCGAGCGTCCTAACCGCTGTGCCACCGACGCCAGCAACAGCGTATGAAACAGAAAATTAGGAAGTATCTGCAGTGCAGTGGTGCCAGTTCTTCAGAGACCTATCATCGTGGAAAATGAACAGGCTACCTCAATTACTTAGCAGAGTTGGCGTCATTGTTCACGTGGATGAGACGGTGTTGATCAAAAGAAAATATAATCGAGGGAGATTAAGTGCAAATAAGCAGTGGGTTTTGGGTATATAAGACTCCGTTTTTATAGAGCCTTCTCATCGGTCAGAGTTGTTTTTGTCAAGGTCATTTGTCCGTTCGCCAGGTAGTTTCGGTTTGGGCTGTCATAGTGTAGAGATACCCGGTAATGTCATCTACGCAAATAGTTTACTTCATGTAGAAATTTTACCATTTAGTGACTTCACGCCTCAGGATATCAATGCAGCCTGTTTTCGTGTATAGAACAGTACTATTCGACAAAAGAATGCTATGAGTATATGGGAATCACCTGTAAATTCTAACAGAACCTTCTGTGGGAACAGAAGTTATCGTGTGGATGTGTCTTTCACCTTATGTGTCTTTGGACAGAAGTTATCGTAAGTTGAAAGATTATCTTTAAGTGGACTTAGTATATATTTACACTGATTGGCGCAGTGCAATATGGGTTATGTGGATTCAGTGTATAAGAGATACCCCTATTAATATTGTGCCATGGTCTGCTTAGCTGACTGCTAGGCTAACAAGTGTTGGTGGTTCTCATGATTGCTGCAAATGCAGTGCAGTGAAGAAGGCAATTACTCGTTTAAGTCTCCTCACTGTTTCACTTAGTGCATTAATTCAGTGTATAGTATCATTATACACATGGATTGTGTTGATTATGAGAACTGAATCTAGTAATCTACATTATTATTAATCCACCATCTGGTATACCATTCCCACTAACATTGCTGATATACGCAACATAAGAATAATGAACTACGTGTGATGATTGGGCTAGTGTGCCTAGATTACCGATACAATTCGTGTTCCTATACGGCCTATGATTGCTAGGTTGTGTTTCTTTATTTCAATAAAAACACATGTTCAACTTCTATTTCCTTATTAGCACCAATGAATTTCCACTGCTTTAAGCTTTTTTGTAAAAGTTATGTTTGTAAAATTTCAGCGAAATTGAAATGATTAGTTCCAACGTTTCTTTCGGCAATCTGGTCCGAACTTCTTCAGGGAAATTAATCGAAGTTAACATAACAGAGGTTTATTTATAAACAGGAACATCTCTTGTTTTTGAGACTTTGTCCAATGATGAGTCATGAAACAGGCATCAACATGTATAATGAACAAAACTGCATGTTCATATATAAAAGGACATCTCTCGTTTTTAATTGTTTGTCCTGTCATATGAATAATGAAACAGGTATCAACAGATATAATAAACAAAAACTGTATGAACTGTTGTCAAAATTTGACCTAAGACTTTCAAAATTAGTCTACTTTTGTAGACTAATCATTTCAATTTCGCTGAGATTTTACAAATATAATTTTTAAAAATATCTACTTCTCACTTGGCGCCCAATTATTTTGCAACTATCCGGTCAAATCTTGATCACAGTTCATATGAATCTTTAATATTTTTTTGGCAGCAACACTAAGCAGTGTTCTTCAGTCGCCTGCTGATCTGCGGAGGCCCAAACGACAAGCTCTTGCACCCCATTACTTCCATTAGTATGTCAGCTCACCTGTTGCTGAGGAACCAGATATATTGAACGTTCGACGCGCATCCTGTCAAAAAAGGTCAAAGAACACTACCAGGGTGGCTGCAGAAAGAAAGTAGTGGGTGCATAATGTGTGCAATAATTGAACATCTCGTCACTATTATATGTAAACAAATTCCTCCCACAAAATAGCCTACAAAGTGAAGAACAACCTGCCAAAGACAATACGTTTTCGTCTTCTTTGTATTGCAGAAGCTCTGGCAATTCAGTAAAAAGAACCGGAGCTGTGCACACAAAAGAAAATTTTTCAGCCACTTCCACTGCCGTGGTAACGACTCTGTTGATTTGATCTAACTTTTAATTGTTTGCTTGTTTTTTCGAACTACTTAAAACTCCTGTATTCTTTTAAAACTCCTACGTAATTCCGTATTTTATTTTGTTTCCATGTGCACCCAGAGCGCAATTCGTCTGAAAGCTTTCTGTATTACTAATTTTCAACCCTTAGCCACGACAACCTTAAAAAAGTGTCTTTTCTTTGACAAATTTAATGCACAAGCACGTACAAAATGACTTTATATATATTTGCGATTGGACGACTATGAAAATGAATTCACTGATAAAAGACTCTTCGTTGAACTAATGGTCTTCCCTCTATTAATGCCCGAAGGGGGGTTTCTCATGAATTAAAAAGTCAACCAGTTAAAGTTATAAGAAATATTAAAAATCTGTTAACCCAAGTGGAATTTCAACAGCGGATGCATTGCCAGAAAAAAATGGATGTTGGGTTCACCTGTAAACATAAAGGTCGAAGACGGCAAAAATCGGAAATGACGTGCATATGGTACCGGGTTATATGCGTAGATTTCCATTGAGGAGATGCATACAGAGGAGGTTATAGACAACGAAGAAGAAGGTACGATCAGCTTTGTTATAAATTACAATCGTTAATTATCATTAATTAACACTTTTCAACAGTTCACATTGCTTAATTATCGTACAAGCAACCAGAACGGGTTCTTATAAATGCTGGCTTGCAAAGCCTTCGCTAATGTCACCATTAAGGTCGAGTGCCAACCCAAACTTCGATCCATTTCTTGCCGATAGATATGGTCAACCAGTGAACAACATATATTTGGGGAAGGGGCACGCTCCCATGAAATGCAGTTATCTACCTCATCATCTTGATGGTTTACCCATTGGACTGCGAGAAAGCATCATCGGAAGTCACTGTAGTGCACCTTAACGTTAACCCACATTTTCTAGCGGAAATAGCAGGTATTGTAACTATATGTGCAAATTACGTAATTTACTTCCACCAACTAACACCTCTGCAAGTTCTGCACTCACTCAGAGCACTCCGCCGACGTTTAGCAAGCACATCAGCGCCCAAGTGTGCGACACAAGGAATACTTATCATCCTTTTAGGTCCTCGCACTACATGTAATGTGTAAGCACCAGCTGATGAAGCGATCCATACCTCTTAGTATGCTGCCTGTATTCTTTATCGCTTTCGCTTGATGCACCCAGGGTTAGACTCACTTTTTTCACATCACTTCCGAAAATCTTTCTCGAGTACATCACGTGTGCGGGCCTGAGGCATTTTTGTCATGAAACCATCAGTAGATCCCAAACATTTTTTGGGAAGTGAGATTTTAGATTTCGGTTTCTTCAAAACGCATCAGTGAAAAAGAACTGGAAATTCGAACTGCTTATATGCCACTCAAACAGACTTGGAAGCATCGGACGCATACAACATGATAGAATTCAGTTTCTGTATTACTGTTTCTCCATATTCTTTGATAACATGCCTGTCGCGAAGAAACCGAAATGAGTGCCGACAATCTTCTGGTGAATGAAGGAAAATACTGAGAAAATTCAGTTATATTGTTCTCCATTAAGTTCCAAATGGTAGGGAGGAACTCCGTCAACAAGACTGCGACGAATCTTCTATAGCCACCAAATTTGCCGAATGGAATGGAGGTGAATTGGACACACACTGAGAATGGTGGATTACATCGCGCTCCAGGTCCTCTAGTGGGACTTGAATAAAGCATGGCAGTAGAAGCGTTTGTGGGTGACGTGAAGAAGATTATGTGAGGGGAGGATAGGAGTTTAAAAGAAATTGTCAGCTACTGAAATAAAAGGGTGAAATGAGTGTGTGCTACTGGAGACCTGTGTTACGCTCGAAAACTTAGAGAATAAAATTGGGCTAGTATTCTGGTTCAAAGTAATTTAAATCCCTGTCAAAATACCCGACAATGGAGAATTTGCATTAGGGCTCTCGAAAAATTCACCAGAAGTTTCTCTGTTGTCTGTAGAGTCTAAAGTAAAACTAAACATAAAAGAATGCGACAATGCAACACGAGGTAAGAGTATTACGGTGACCACTATTTACAAGATAGTGAATATGGTTGACTCACCGAATTCGAGTAAAGGGATCCATGTCACAGAAGAACTCATTTTTGTTTTTCAAATAAAAATTGAATTTATAAAGATTAAAATTCAAAAAATGGCTTGTATTAACAGGAATTTTTTGAGAACTCCATAGAATACTTGCAGTACGTATTAGTGGCGTACTTAAATTTGTCGCTTTAAATAACTTTCCCCAGTTAGACAGGACACACAGGAAGGAAGTAAAAACAGCGCTAACTTTCACCAAAAGGTTTCGTCGAAGTGCTTTTAGCAACTCAATGAGGTGAAAGTACGGGTGATACTAAATCTTATGGACTATCTCCAGATTGATAAATTTACAATACTTCCAGAAATAAAAAATGTACGAGTGAACAAGAAAGCAAAAGACATGAATAAAATGGAATTTTGTTTATACACAAACGACATCTATAAACAAATTACGTCAACATAATATAAGAAAAGCGATGACCCACACAAAACAAAGTATGTAGGATAACGTACCAAGACTATCTAAAGCCACTGTATGATGCATGGAGATTGCAAACTGACGCCATTCACGTACTGGGTCAAATCCAAACGCCCGTGTCAGCATGAACTGAATGATGGGACCTTGTCGAGCTACCAGCCTAGCTTCTGATCTATCAGCCTCATGACGATCAGTTACTAATCGCGCAGCATTTTCATTAATACACACTTCAGTTTCCATGGTCTCCTCAAGAGAATTAGAATCGACTGATGTTTCATAGCTGGTGGTATCACGTAGACCTAGCTGGCCATAGTTATTTAAACCACAGGCATAAACGGCGCCTGTGGACTGACAAAGTGCAAACGTGCCGAACCCTCCAGCCCATACATTAGAAAACCTAACAGCCCCACGGACCCGACATTCCGTAGGCTGCAGAAGAGAACCTGAAACGAATCATTAGAAATACGAGACATGAAGGAGAAGAGATAAATAATAATTTCACGAATATCCAACAAAATGCTGAGTTTGTAATTTAAAAACTCACTAAATTCAAGTAGCTTCACAAAATAATTAGTTAATATATACCTTTAAGTAGTTGATGATGAAAGTACAGAATGTGGACGATGGATTACAATATTAATGTTTTGTCCTGTATGTGTAGCTGCACTAAAATTATGACTATAGTCACTCATAAGGTGATACATTCAATAAATAAATCCAATAAGCACCCAGCCCCAACAGAGATTTATCGCAAAAATTTGCCCTGACCTAGGGGACACTTAGAAACTATTTGTAATTTATTACATTTGCTGTTCTTTTCACAGTATAGAGTGGAGTCATGAGGTTGAAATTCCTTCCACTTATTAGATTACCATTTAGGACATTCCGAAAACATCGGCAGAAGACTTTACAAGTACTTGATCTTAACCTCTTATGTCATATGATCCGAATTCTAATGCAGTAGAACAGATCATCAACAATTATTTTCAAAAAAAATTCACGCTTAATGTCTATTTAGGTTTTACTCGCTATCTAAAGTAGTCTGCCTCAACCAGCAGATAATACATCATAACCTCAGACTAATCGCAGTTTCAGACAGCAGGTGGTACCATGCGCAAGAGATAGTATCTTTCGGATGGTATGGCAATCTACATGATCGTTGGTTTGCATTATCTCATCATTTTCACAATAACAAGTGCTATGTGACATGAACTTACTTATTCCAGAACGACCCCCATCCTTAGCAAAGCGTTCAGCCACACGACCAAGCTGACCTTGTTCACCACATCCCATTGTGTAAAGACGACCGTCATCTGTCAGACAAACTAAGTGGTCCTGACCGGAAGCTATTTTAATGACTGATGCTCCAGGAGTCAACACCGCAGAATTCATTGACCGACCAGATTTGGAATCAGTGACTGGAGTAGTATCACTGCTTTCAGCAGGACCATTTAAGGGGTAAGCTAGAAGAGGACGAGGTGTTTCGGAAATCTCCCCAGGTTGTGTAAGCCCAATAGGACCACTTGAGCCTCGGAATGTTCCCCACAACCACACTTGTCCGTTGCTATCCAAAGCTGCCGTATGACTATCACCAGCCGACACCTAAAAATAATTATCAAGTAGAAGGTTAGATTCTTTTTATCGAAATCAGCGTACCGAAAACCAATAAAATCTTACGTGAAAAACGGCGAACAAATGACTAATATAAAACAACACAATCAGCTTCGGCGTAGTACCGATGGATGTAGACAACTCAGTTGCAAAGATGAGAATTGTCTTAAATGAACAGTTGAGGTTTAAAGTGGGTGATAACCAGAAAGATGAGATAGATGCTGTTGCAAAACGCATCACAAGCGTACTGTGAGGTCTCCAAAAAAAGCAATTGATTGATAATGATGTTTACAATGATTTGAAACACCGACAGTGACTTTCGCATCAAATGTGTACTGCCGAAAACGCACAAACGACATCCCTCCTGAGACCTACATTTTCTGTGGTCAAGTCGGATCAGCACAAAGTTGCTGGTTGGCTTGCAGAGAAGTTGGAACCCATTCATCATCGGCCAGCTGTGAGCACCATAAAAAACTCATTTCATTTCGTCGAAATCCTGAACCACATGGACGTTTCAAACGACTTCATGGTATCCTTTGATACAACCTCCTTGTTCACAAGGATCCCAATCAATGGAACCATAGATATCATTTGTCAACATTCTGATCATCTCACACTTCGAGTGTTGGAATTCAAACGCCTATGGATGTGCGATCCCAGTTTGAAAACACCCTTTACATCCAAATAGATAGTGTAGATATGAGCAGTCCGCTTAGCAGACATCGCCACTTCCAACCCTGAAAGAACAAAGTTGAAGCCTGCAATCGACGAAACAACTTACTGTCGATATGTAGATGATGCATTGGTAGTGCGCAACAATGAAGGCCATGCGTTCTACCTACTCACACACAAATGCTGAATTTACTATGGGACGTGAAAATGATGAAAAGTTTCACTTCCTCGACGTCATGCAACGTGATTACAGAACCCACTGTCTTAGATGCTATGTAGCTACTATCCTGAAAGATCAATAAGTTAGCGATCTTCAGGAAAATCATTCCATTTACAATAGGCTGTTCACAGCATGTCTCCAAAATGAACCCATGTGGTTGTTTGGGATTGCTAACACCGATGACTGTTTCATCTTTTTTGTCGCATATCAAAGTCTACAGTAGTTGCCAAGACTTTTAGCCTGCATTTGAGCAGCTTTTGCTTCACGTCATCATCGAAACCTGTTGGAATCAATATTCTCACGCAGAAATCCACTAGCACTTACCAATTTTTGGTTTCAAGTTATCAAGTCTTTACTATTTTCTACAGCTAACCAGATACAATACCAGTCAATTTAAGGGCGGCTCTTGCTGTCGACCATGGACACATGCCTAGTTACCAGTACCCTAAATAGATTTTATGATCTCACCAAGAAGTTGGGGACGCAGAGGCTATGTCGATGAGTTTTATCCATCTGTTTACAGGCATATATGTGCACGTAATAGAGCGTAATTGTAGTCTACGCAAGTGTTCCAGAAGGAGCGGTAGTCTTCCGCCTACGCTTTGCATCGATGGCTTACAGCCACACGATCTATGAGTCGTTGATGTTAGGAGTCGTTAAGTTAGGCTTTCCCCTTTTGTTTGAAGTTAGTGCTGACCAGGAACAGGTGAGCATATGAACAGAAGTGCATGAAACTGCAAAAGTGTCACAAATGTAATTCTCTGTCTAGTGCAGCCTTCCTGCCAGAACTACATGTAAGCGTTTTGTTCTTAGCAACAAACTCGACAGCTTTTGATAGAACTCATCTTCCATTTTGTCCGGACTGCAGTCAGTTGAGGGTTTATCGGTGGTTATGAAGAGACAAAGAAACCTTATCTAGCCTAGGAATCAAATTTGAGCAGCGTTTCATAAAAGCACTCGTTAAGATAACCACTCAAAGAGAAAAACCTATTCGATGAATGCATACGAGCCGATAATATCATGCTGCTGCTGGATGACAAATGCACTCACAGAACAGGAAGTAGCACAGGAAAGTTTCGAAACATTTTATTAATTTATTATTACTTATTATGCGAACATCGAATCCTTCTTCAAATATGTGAAAAATCTGGGCAGTTTGATGGTCAGTAATTCCGTAAACAGGACTACGTCGCCCCCTCCCCCTAAACCTTTAAAAACCATAAAAATTATAATTGTCCAAATTATTTTATTTATACTTATTTTGACCACTTCATCTTTAATTACGTGTTATCTTTGTAAAATCAATTTATTATAACCATTTCTACCTTTTAAATGTGTATTGATTTTCTTCGTTAATTATCAACCCATTACAATTTTAACACTGTCTAATTATTGTTAACAAACACATCGCCACTTGTTTGGTAAACTGTTGTGTATTGTAATAAAAATGCTATATATATTAGAGTAGAGCCAGAGATGAGGATCTAACTGAAAAGTAAATATTTCCACGCTCAATCTTTCTGTTTTCCAAATGTCTAAATGGGGATTTTTTCAATATTAGTTTGTCTATTTGGTGTATCACACAGTGAAACAGTACTATTTACTGGATGACGTTTCGAGCACCATTTATTGTTCATAATCATGATTATAATCATAATCCCACGACTTCGAATCTTCAGTCTTATAGTTTTCTTTGTCCACTCCTATTTGTCGTAGAGGTAGTAGAACTTTCCAGATATCTAAGACAGGAGTTGAATCATTCCTATTACACCTATTTGTAGTTGATTCGATAAACAAAGCTTCTGTTATCAATCTTTCCTTCCACCACATGATATCAGATTTTAAAGCTGTTATCTTATCCCATCCTATTGTATAATTGTGTGTAATTGCATGTACTGCTAAAGCTGAACTATTCTCTAAATTTCGTACCTTATTCGGGTCAACTAATCTAGATTTTGTTAAGTTTTTATGCTCGGCTAGTCTGACTGCCTCTCTTCCACTACTTCTATATATATGTTTGACCTGACGATCATTGCAGGCAGGGTATTAGAAAAACTAAATCGTTTTGTTTTGAAGGATCCACAGGATTCCTTAACCAACAGAGACTGTTTCCAATTGAGTTTTTAGGTTTGAATGCCACTTTTATTCCTGCCTTAATTCTGCGTAAGGTTTCTGAGGTTCCTTGCTTGTATGAAATTACTACTGATGATTGAAATTGCTTTTTGTTGGTGTTGTCTTGCGCATATTTGACATGCATGTCGTTATTTATATTATTATTAATATCGCCATCACCACTATCATTGCTTATTTTATTTTCACACCTCCCTCCATACTTTCGACTAATTTATCAGGGTAATTATTAAGTTTCAAGGCTTCTCTTAAATGTCTCACTTCCTGTCTTAGATTTTCCTCAGTACTACTTAGTTTTTGTGCTCTATCATTTCTACATTTCACCAATCCTATTTGTACGGAAATAGAATGGGATGATCGGAAGCCCAAATATCTGTTTGAATGTGTGGCCTTCCTGCAAACACTAGTGTTTAACTTCCCATCTTCTTTCCTTTTTACACTGAAATCTTACACTGGAGGTTCCCCTTCCTGACTTTCCAATTCGTAGGTGAATTGAATTGCCTAAATTTTTCAGTTAATGTGTTCGAAAATCTATTAATATCCTGTGTTCTAAATCCAGTGAATGTGTCATGAACATACCTGCACCATACTTTTGGAGTGGGGCTGAATGTTCGAGTTCTTCGTCAGAAATGAGTTCATTTCCGACAATCTAAGACAGGAAGTGAGACATTTAAGAGAAGCCTTGAAACTTAATAATTACCCTGATAAATTAGTCGAAAGTATGGAGGGAGGTGTGAAAATAAAATAAGCAATGATAGTGGTGATGGCGATATTAATAATAATATAAATAACGACATGCATGTCAAATATGCGCAAGACAACACCAACAAAAAGCAATTTCAATCATCAGTAGTAATTTCATACAAGCAAGGAACCTCAGAAACCTTACGCAGAAT
The DNA here is from genome assembly GCA_944472155.2 of Trichobilharzia szidati. Taxonomy (NCBI): domain Eukaryota; kingdom Metazoa; phylum Platyhelminthes; class Trematoda; order Strigeidida; family Schistosomatidae; genus Trichobilharzia; species Trichobilharzia szidati. Next base: position 90,825,649 of record OX235279.1, on the reverse strand, counting down.
TAAGGCAGGAATAAAAGTGGCATTCAAACCTAAAAACTCAATTGGAAACAGTCTCTGTTGGTTAAGGAATCCTGTGGATCCTTCAAAACAAAACGATTTAGTTTTTCTAATACCCTGCCTGCAATGATCGTCAGGTCAAACATATATATAGAAGTAGTGGAAGAGAGGCAGTCAGACTAGCCGAGCATAAAAACTTAACAAAATCTAGATTAGTTGACCCGAATAAGGTACGAAATTTAGAGAATAGTTCAGCTTTAGCAGTACATGCAATTACACACAATTATACAATAGGATGGGATAAGATAACAGCTTTAAAATCTGATATCATGTGGTGGAAGGAAAGATTGATAACAGAAGCTTTGTTTATCGAATCAACTACAAATAGGTGTAATAGGAATGATTCAACTCCTGTCTTAGATATCTGGAAAGTTCTACTACCTCTACGACAAATAGGAGTGGACAAAGAAAACTATAAGACTGAAGATTCGAAGTCGTGGGATTATGATTATAATCATGATTATGAACAATAAATGGTGCTCGAAACGTCATCCAGTAAATAGTACTGTTTCACTGTGTGATACACCAAATAGACAAACTAATATTGAAAAAATCCCCATTTAGACATTTGGAAAACAGAAAGATTGAGCGTGGAAATATTTACTTTTCAGTTAGATCCTCATCTCTGGCTCTACTCTAATATATATAGCATTTTTATTACAATACACAACAGTTTACCAAACAAGTGGCGATGTGTTTGTTAACAATAATTAGACAGTGTTAAAATTGTAATGGGTTGATAATTAACGAAGAAAATCAATACACATTTAAAAGGTAGAAATGGTTATAATAAATTGATTTTACAAAGATAACACGTAATTAAAGATGAAGTGGTCAAAATAAGTATAAATAAAATAATTTGGACAATTATAATTTTTATGGTTTTTAAAGGTTTAGGGGGAGGGGGCGACGTAGTCCTGTTTACGGAATTACTGACCATCAAACTGCCCAGATTTTTCACATATTTGAAGAAGGATTCGATGTTCGCATAATAAGTAATAATAAATTAATAAAATGTTTCGAAACTTTCCTGTGCTACTTCCTGTTCTGTGAGTGCATTTGTCATCCAGCAGCAGCATGATATAATCGGCTCGTATGCTTTCAACGAATTTATCGGGAAAGAATTCTAGAAGGAGTAATTTATGAATAATTAGTACCAGTGCGGATGATTTATGTTTGATGTCACACAAAATCGAAGACTTACAAGCGAAAACCGGCAAACTGGTCGAAGAAGCAGCAAAGACAGGACTCCAAGTGAACATAGACAAGATGGAGGTTATGAAAATAACCAACCAACAACAACAGCAACATCCAGCGCAAATCACCATCAACGGGAGGGATTTGAAAGAGGTTACTTCTTTCACTTATCTAGGGAGCATTGTCTCAACCACAGGAGGAACGGACGAGGATGTCAAATCGAGAATCGGGAAGGTGAGAAACACATTCATCAACCTGGAACCAATCTGGAAATCTTCGTCACTCAGCATCAACAACAAAATTCGGATTTTCAATACAAACGTGAAGTCAGTTTTGCTTTACGGATCAGAAACTTGGCGGGTCACCAAGAATATTTTCAACAGGTTGCAGACCTTTATCAACAACTGTCTTCGCTCCATACTGAAGATTAGATGGCCGGAAAGAATCACAAACAAGAAGCTATGGGAACAAACAAAACAAGAACCAATCGCTCAACAAATGTGCAGGAGAAAGTGGAGATGGATCGGACACTCGCTGAGGAGGCCGCTGGGTGACATCGCGCGTCAGGCCATAGTTCGAGTGGAACCCGAAAGGGAAGCGGCGAGTGGGACGTCAGTGCAAGGGTGACATGGAGGAGATCGTGTGAAGAGGAGCTGAGACAGTATGGACTAACATGGATGCAAGTGAAAAGTACAGCAGAAGACAGAAGCAAGTGGAGGCGTGCAGTTGAAGCCCTATGACCCACTAGGAACCCAACGGAACAATAATAAATATTAAGTAGCAGCACATGCAAAACTTGACTCCTCAGAATTATTGTTGTGGTGCAGTTGGTGGCAGGAAACGTTACCATATAACTGGGCAAGCAGTGGGTAGTAGCATAAAGCGACAAGGACTCAGCTTAAGTCACGTTGGGCACATTGATTCTAGGAAACCATTTGGTTAGGCTATCTGAACGACTTCAGGCTCGGTTCCGGATGGCTTCAACTAGATACAACACCAGTGACTGATGTGTATCCATCTATCCTGTTAGATCCGAGACTTGGCCACGCTTCGTGCTGACCCTATAGCCAGATTAGGGGACCAAGCTGTTCTTAACACCGCCTCAACTAGAGAAGGGAGAATGTAACACTTACGGCCGCCCGAAGATGTACTTATTAACGATGATACGAAGAGAATACAGAAATACACAATCACAACACAACGTAGTCACCGAAGTTTTGTCCCTTGAAAATTCAATTATCTATCGTGTTTTCCAATGCTCACGGATAAAGACATTGCTCGTTGAAGGTGAAATGGCTGAGGTTCAACTGATTTGACCAGCTTCTTTGATCCTTGACAAGTTTTTTTATTCCGGGCAAAATCAGAAAGACATGTTACCAATGGTTTTATTATCTGGTATTATTTTTGTAGAAAGTTATCTCGGAATGAAACAGGGTGTTCATAAAGAAAGGAATATAACTCGCTGCAGGGAGTCGACTGGATCAAAACGTGGTACAATCAAATTCCCCGTGGTGCGTATCTGACTTGCCTAAAGTCCCGAAGTGTTAGAAGAGGATTTAGATCTTCCAAGAGAAATCTTCACCTAAATTCGATATTCACCGAGGTTTGCCGAAATGAACATCAAACCGCGAATTCATAGGTATGAAACACCGTTTGAGTTAGTGAAGAAGCTTTACATGAGATTTGATTTCAAGAGCAGCCCGTCCTGTGATTACCTCAAGGAAAGGATTTCAATATCTTTGAAGAAATCATCTTTCGTAGCAACAACAGAAATGGCTTCCTCAAATTGTGCACTGCTCCGCAGAAACCTTGGAGACAAGATCTGACCATTTCGGAGTGCATATATCAGTTCACCAGTTCATGTGGGGCCAGGTATGCTGGTCGTTTGGCTCCTGTCTTGACATTACACCAAGTTACTGTAGAAAAGTACCACACTGGCCATTCTGCGCCAGTATGGTCCTCTTTCGAATTAATCTGCAAGCCGAAAGGCAGTCTTTCGAAGACAAGGTTCTCTCGTCTACATTGTACTATTGAAGCTCCGGCCACCAAATAGAGAACCTAGAGGTCTGCATACAAAAGAGAATTTCTCAACCACCATTATTATCATGTTAGTGATTATGTCGTTTTCAAGCAATTCGATTTTTGTTGTGTAGCTCTTTCTAACTCCTCCATACTTTTCGGCCATTGTATAGTATAACATTTCCTTCACATCTTGTTTACACCTCAGCGAATTCTTTTATCTTAATACTTAACTCTGACATGCTTGTTAGGCCTTACTAATGTATTGAATACTACTAACAACTATGTTTATGACAGCTCATCTCTCTTATTTTCATCCTCTCTTTTGAAAAAGTGCTTACAAATGATTGCCATCAGTAAGGGGAATGAAATCACTTAAAAGAGCTTGGATAGGTATTAATAATGAAAACTTGATATGGCGTGGGACCTGTTAACCTAAATTAATGCAAAACAGGAGGGACAGGATCAAAATTCAGCAAGAAAGGAAACGAAAGTCATTAGTGAATATGTCTAATCAATAAACAGCTTTATTCCTATCACTAATACTTCAAGCTTATAATTCTAGAGGTATATTTTTTGGGCGAATATGTTTTACTATATTTAAACTTGTTAGGCTGAACGACGTGCTTATGAAGTATATCAGGAAACTAGGACTGATATGCACCAAGTGACCTTCCACTGACACGTATTTGTTTTAATTTGCCTAACAGGTGAGCGTTCGAGATTTGTACTAGCATGATTATCAAGCCAACTTCTTCGGTCATGGACAGTGATATAATGACGAGAGTTAGTTCTCCTGCTGTCCGACAGAAGCGCAGCTCCATGACTCTAGATAAAAGCTCTCGGAAACGAAGGAAGTGTAAGTGTATTATAAAGTTTTCCTCCTGTCAATGTTAATTGTTCACTGAGCGTTCATTATACGGTACAGCCTTTGGTTTTCCTGGAAGATGTCGCTAATATTTTATCTTTAGTTTCTTCACCATTCCATCTGTATAGATAACTTATCATGGGTGTCCAGTTTATTGTAAAATGTAGTGGTGAGTCCATGAATAGATTATGGTACTGGTGCAAAAAGTATATATAATAAATAAAGATATCGTCAGCAGTTACAGTTATCAATAAGACTTGCAAAATTCGTGAGAGTACTGGGAACTGAGCTGGGGAGCATTTGTGAGTGCTGAGAATATGCGGTTGGCGTTTAGTGCGTACCATACTAGCATGTGAAGCATAAGGCCAATAAGCATCATATTTTTCACTTCAACTAGTATATTTTGGAAGTAATATTAAATTGCTGGCTTTAATTTAAAATTGCTAATGTACAGGGTACCTTTTTAACCCTTTTGTGATTCATAGATATATTATTATTATATTATTGTTCCGTTGGGTTCCTAGTGGGTCATAGGGCTTCAACTGCACGCCTCCACTTGCTTCTGTCTTCTGCTGTACTTTTCACTTGCATCCATGTTAGTCCATACTGTCTCAGCTCCTCTTCACACGATCTCCTCCATGTCACCCTTGCACTGACGTCCCACTCGCCGCTTCCCTTTCGGGTTCCACTCGAACTATGGCCTGACGCGCGATGTCACCCAGCGGCCTCCTCAGCGAGTGTCCGATCCATCTCCACTTTCTCCTGCATATTTGTTGAGCGATTGGTTCTTGTTTTGTTTGTTCCCATAGCTTCTTGTTTGTGATTCTTTCCGGCCATCTGATCTTCAGTATAGAACGAAGACAGTTGTTGATAAAGGTCTGCAACCTGTTGAAAATATTCTTTGTGACCCGCCAAGTTTCTGATCCGTATAGCAAAACTGACTTGACGTTTGTATTGAAAATCCGAATTTTGTTGTTGATGCTGAGTGACGAAGATTTCCAGATTGGTTCCAGGTTGATGAATGTGTTTCTCACCTTCCCGATTCTCGATTTGACATCCTCGTCCGTTCCTCCTGTGGTTGAGACAATGCTCCCTAGATAAGTGAAAGAAGTAACCTCTTTCAAATCCCTCCCGTTGATGGTGATTGGCGCTGGATGTTGCTGTTGTTGTTGGTTGGTTATTTTCATAACCTCCATCTTGTCTATGTTCACTTGGAGTCCTGTCTTTGCTGCTTCTTCGACCAGTTTGCCGGTTTTCGCTTGTAAGTCTTCGATTTTGTGTGACATCAAACATAAATCATCTGCGAAATCCAGGTCTTCTAGGTTCTTCACATCGGTCCAGGATATCCCTGTCTTCTCGTTTCCCACTGTCTGACGCACAATCCAGTCCACCACAATTAGGAATATCATTGGTGATAATAAGCACCCTTGTCTGTCTCCTGTGTTTACTCCAAACGCTTCGCTGAGTTTTCCGTTGTGGATCACTTGACATGTGCCGTTGTCGTACAGCTGTTGAGTAAGGTTGATGAATATTTGGGGTAGTCCGTAGTACTCGAGTAGTTTCCAAATCACTTCGCGGTCAACGCTGTCGAAGGCCTTCTCAAAGTCTTTGAAGGAAGTTGAGGTAGAGATTTGATTACCATTCCATGCTTTGTTCGATGATAATGCGTAGAGGTGCAATTTGGTCAGAACATGATTTGCCTTTCCTGAATCCAGCTTGTTCTGGTCGGAGTTCTGTATCCAGTGCGTCCTTTATTCTCTCCAGGATGATGCGACTCAGGATTTTACTTGGTGTCGACAGGAGCATGATTCCTCGCCAGTTCTTGCAGAGTCCTAGGTCACCCTTTGGTAGTTTCACGAGGTAACCTTTCCTCCAGTCAGTAGGCACCTTTCCTTCCTTTCATACTTTTTGCAATAATGGAGTCAGCATATCTGCTGTCGTCTCTGGGTCCGCTTTCAGTGCTTCAGGGGGTATTCCATCTGGTCCAGCTGCTTTTCCAGCTTTCAGAAGCTTGATTGCATTCAAGACTTCAGCTTTCGTTGGAGGATTGGTGTCAACTTGCAGTTATGTACGTGCTGTTGTTGGTATTTCTGGACGGGTTGCAAGTGGTGATCGGTTCAAGAGTCCTTTGAAGTGGTCCGCCCATTGTTTAATCTGTCTGTCTTCTTTGGTAATTGGGTTCCCTTGGCTGTCTTTTATAGATTTCACTTGTGTTGATCTCTTCCCGGATAGAGACTTGGTTATCTGATATAGTGTCCTCAGGTCCTTTTTGCCTTCTGCCTTCTCAGCTTCAGTAGCCAGGTTGTCGTAGAATTGTCTTTTGTCCTTCCTGGCACTCTTCTTCACTTCTTTGTCCAGTGCTACGTAAGTTGAGCTCAGCGTCTCTTTCTCTTGTCTGTCTTTGCATTGAATCATTTTCTCTTTCACCATTCTCCTCTCCTCTATTAGCTTCTAAGTGTCCGTTGAGAGCCATTCCTTGTCTTGTTTCTTCTTTCTTCCTAAAACCGTTGAACACGTTTCGTTGAAAATTACCTTCAGAGAGTTCCAATGGTCTTCCACGGATGATTCCTCAGTGGTGCCACGTAGTGTTTCCTGCTTTGCTCTGACAGTTGCAGTGAAAATGTCCTGTGTGATTGTGTCCTTCAGTTTTTGCGTGTTGAACTTGCATTGTGGCCTATCCCCAGGTATCCTGATTCATAGATAATACACTTAAACTACTAGTTTGTAATTGACATAACTATAAAACGAAGTGGTGCACACTCGCTGAGTTTTCGTTGCCAGCGTCTGCAGGACTAGACATATATTTTTCTATGATTAGTTCCTAGTGTTGCTTAATTGATGACTTAGGAAACTATCCTTGTTCACTGTTGTTAGGTCATACTTTGTATCCTTATTAAGTAGGCTAACTTCTGTGACAGTACCACAAGTACTTTAATTTCAGATCACTTTCCTTTTAGTCGAAACCACTAGTGCTCCTCAATCCCCGTCGGAACAAGTGGGTTCAAACTACAAACAGAGAAGAAACAATATTTCAGCTCCTTCTAATCTGGGAATCGCTCTCTTCTTGGGTGTTGGTGATACTGGTCAGCTTGGATTGGGGCCAGATATAACGGAGCGCTCAAGACCAGCTCGTCCTAGTTCGGAAAGCCTTAGTGCTCTACAGATAACTGAGGAGAAATCCCAGTCTTATTTCACACAAATATGCTGTGGAGGCATGCATTCGGTTTGTCTAACGGCATGTGGGAATGTTGCTACATGTGGTTGCAATGACGAAGGAGCGTTGGGGAGAACCACTCAGACGGAATCCGGGACTACTGATAATGATAGTCGCAGTGGTTTACATCCCGTCGTAGACGAATGCCATCTCGGTCTGGTATCATTCCCAGTAAAGGTGAAAGTAGTAATGGTAAGTCATTTAGGGGCGGCACTATATTGGTTGCCTAATTGTACTCACTTAGTTTAATGAAGAATGAACAAGTATTTGTTTCCCTTAATTCGTTTGCTCTTCACTTTAGGAATCTCGTTTCTATCATGTAATAATAATGGTAATAGTATATTCTCAGTTTTTGTGCATGATTATATTGATACACTAACTCACTAGTCCTGTTATGCCAACTTTCATATTATATGTGTGAACTAATATTAATGGCCTGTGTAGAAATGTTTATCATGTCCTTCCGATACTATTAACATTTATTATTGTAGTTTATTGTAGCTTTCACGTTTAGTGAACTGACAATATATATGTAGGGTGAAAAATATGGTGTAGGAGTCAGACGCAGGAGTGCATTGTCATCTTTGAGCAGTTTGGTGGCTGGAGAGATGAACCGTGATTGTGTTTGCATAACGCACATTAGCAAGTAGTCTATTCCAAATGACCGAAAACTTATTTAAGGAGTCGTATGTAAGTCTGGAAATGCTCTATAGCAACTAGGTTGTCATGAATTCTAAGATTGTAACTAATGACAGCGGTAGATTTAGTTATTGGCCTGGAGGACCGCATGATAAGATTAGTTATGTTAAAGTGGAAAATAAGGCTTAGCTTAAGATGTCTATTGCAGAGTGATTCTATTTTCAGTCTGTGACAAAGCTCAGGGTGGTCGAGACTACATTCTTAACCAAGAGTTCTTGAGGTAAATTGCCGTCGCACTCCCTCTAATTTAAGCTCACCATTCTATCGGAGTCCGCTTAGAATAAACAATCAATATTTTAATTTGGTTTTTCTCTTTGAGTGGTTATCTTAACGAGTGCTTTTATGAAACGCTGCTCAAATTTGATTCCTAGGCTAGATAAGGTTTCTTTGTCTCTTCATAACCACCGATAAACCCTCAACCGACTGCAGTCCGGACAAAATGGAAGATGAGTTCTATCAAAAGCTGTCGAGTTTGGTGCTAAGAACAAAACGCTTACATGTAGTTCTGGCAGGAAGGCTGCACTAGACAGAGAATTACATTTGTGACACTTTTGCAGTTTCATGCACTTCTGTTCATATGCTCACCTGTTCCTGGTCAGCACTAACTTCAAACAAAAGGGGAAAGCCTAACTTAACGACTCCTAACATCAACGACTCATAGATCGTGTGGCTGTAAGCCATCGATGCAAAGCGTAGGCGGAAGACTACCGCTCCTTCTGGAACACTTGCGTAGACTACAATTACGCTCTATTACGTGCACATATATGCCTGTAAACAGATGGATAAAACTCATCGACATAGCCTCTGCGTCCCCAACTTCTTGGTGAGATCATAAAATCTATTTAGGGTACTGGTAACTAGGCATGTGTCCATGGTCGACAGCAAGAGCCGCCCTTAAATTGACTGGTATTGTATCTGGTTAGCTGTAGAAAATAGTAAAGACTTGATAACTTGAAACCAAAAATTGGTAAGTGCTAGTGGATTTCTGCGTGAGAATATTGATTCCAACAGGTTTCGATGATGACGTGAAGCAAAAGCTGCTCAAATGCAGGCTAAAAGTCTTGGCAACTACTGTAGACTTTGATATGCGACAAAAAAGATGAAACAGTCATCGGTGTTAGCAATCCCAAACAACCACATGGGTTCATTTTGGAGACATGCTGTGAACAGCCTATTGTAAATGGAATGATTTTCCTGAAGATCGCTAACTTATTGATCTTTCAGGATAGTAGCTACATAGCATCTAAGACAGTGGGTTCTGTAATCACGTTGCATGACGTCGAGGAAGTGAAACTTTTCATCATTTTCACGTCCCATAGTAAATTCAGCATTTGTGTGTGAGTAGGTAGAACGCATGGCCTTCATTGTTGCGCACTACCAATGCATCATCTACATATCGACAGTAAGTTGTTTCGTCGATTGCAGGCTTCAACTTTGTTCTTTCAGGGTTGGAAGTGGCGATGTCTGCTAAGCGGACTGCTCATATCTACACTATCTATTTGGATGTAAAGAGTGTTTTCAAACTGGGATCGCACATCCATAGGCGTTTGAATTCCAACACTCGAAGTGTGAGATGATCAGAATGTTGACAAATGATATCTATGGTTCCATTGATTGGGATCCTTGTGAACAAGGAGGTTGTATCAAAGGATACCATGAAGTCGTTTGAAACGTCCATGTGGTTCAGGATTTCGACGAAATGAAATGAGTTTTTTATGGTGCTCACAGCTGGCCGATGATGAATGGGTTCCAACTTCTCTGCAAGCCAACCAGCAACTTTGTGCTGATCCGACTTGACCACAGAAAATGTAGGTCTCAGGAGGGATGTCGTTTGTGCGTTTTCGGCAGTACACATTTGATGCGAAAGTCACTGTCGGTGTTTCAAATCATTGTAAACATCATTATCAATCAATTGCTTTTTTTGGAGACCTCACAGTACGCTTGTGATGCGTTTTGCAACAGCATCTATCTCATCTTTCTGGTTATCACCCACTTTAAACCTCAACTGTTCATTTAAGACAATTCTCATCTTTGCAACTGAGTTGTCTACATCCATCGGTACTACGCCGAAGCTGATTGTGTTGTTTTATATTAGTCATTTGTTCGCCGTTTTTCACGTAAGATTTTATTGGTTTTCGGTACGCTGATTTCGATAAAAAGAATCTAACCTTCTACTTGATAATTATTTTTAGGTGTCGGCTGGTGATAGTCATACGGCAGCTTTGGATAGCAACGGACAAGTGTGGTTGTGGGGAACATTCCGAGGCTCGAGTGGTCCTATTGGGCTTACACAACCTGGGGAGATTTCCGAAACACCTCGTCCTCTTCTAGCTTACCCCTTAAATGGTCCTGCTGAAAGCAGTGATACTACTCCAGTCACTGATTCCAAATCTGGTCGGTCAATGAATTCTGCGGTGTTGACTCCTGGAGCATCAGTCATTAAAATAGCTTCCGGTCAGGACCACTTAGTTTGTCTGACAGATGACGGTCGTCTTTACACAATGGGATGTGGTGAACAAGGTCAGCTTGGTCGTGTGGCTGAACGCTTTGCTAAGGATGGGGGTCGTTCTGGAATAAGTAAGTTCATGTCACATAGCACTTGTTATTGTGAAAATGATGAGATAATGCAAACCAACGATCATGTAGATTGCCATACCATCCGAAAGATACTATCTCTTGCGCATGGTACCACCTGCTGTCTGAAACTGCGATTAGTCTGAGGTTATGATGTATTATCTGCTGGTTGAGGCAGACTACTTTAGATAGCGAGTAAAACCTAAATAGACATTAAGCGTGAATTTTTTTTGAAAATAATTGTTGATGATCTGTTCTACTGCATTAGAATTCGGATCATATGACATAAGAGGTTAAGATCAAGTACTTGTAAAGTCTTCTGCCGATGTTTTCGGAATGTCCTAAATGGTAATCTAATAAGTGGAAGGAATTTCAACCTCATGACTCCACTCTATACTGTGAAAAGAACAGCAAATGTAATAAATTACAAATAGTTTCTAAGTGTCCCCTAGGTCAGGGCAAATTTTTGCGATAAATCTCTGTTGGGGCTGGGTGCTTATTGGATTTATTTATTGAATGTATCACCTTATGAGTGACTATAGTCATAATTTTAGTGCAGCTACACATACAGGACAAAACATTAATATTGTAATCCATCGTCCACATTCTGTACTTTCATCATCAACTACTTAAAGGTATATATTAACTAATTATTTTGTGAAGCTACTTGAATTTAGTGAGTTTTTAAATTACAAACTCAGCATTTTGTTGGATATTCGTGAAATTATTATTTATCTCTTCTCCTTCCTGTCTCGTATTTCTAATGATTCGTTTCAGGTTCTCTTCTGCAGCCTACGGAATGTCGGGTCCGTGGGGCTGTTAGGTTTTCTAATGTATGGGCTGGAGGGTTCGGCACGTTTGCACTTTGTCAGTCCACAGGCGCCGTTTATGCCTGTGGTTTAAATAACTATGGCCAGCTAGGTCTACGTGATACCACCAGCTATGAAACATCAGTCGATTCTAATTCTCTTGAGGAGACCATGGAAACTGAAGTGTGTATTAATGAAAATGCTGCGCGATTAGTAACTGATCGTCATGAGGCTGATAGATCAGAAGCTAGGCTGGTAGCTCGACAAGGTCCCATCATTCAGTTCATGCTGACACGGGCGTTTGGATTTGACCCAGTACGTGAATGGCGTCAGTTTGCAATCTCCATGCATCATACAGTGGCTTTAGATAGTCTTGGTACGTTATCCTACATACTTTGTTTTGTGTGGGTCATCGCTTTTCTTATATTATGTTGACGTAATTTGTTTATAGATGTCGTTTGTGTATAAACAAAATTCCATTTTATTCATGTCTTTTGCTTTCTTGTTCACTCGTACATTTTTTATTTCTGGAAGTATTGTAAATTTATCAATCTGGAGATAGTCCATAAGATTTAGTATCACCCGTACTTTCACCTCATTGAGTTGCTAAAAGCACTTCGACGAAACCTTTTGGTGAAAGTTAGCGCTGTTTTTACTTCCTTCCTGTGTGTCCTGTCTAACTGGGGAAAGTTATTTAAAGCGACAAATTTAAGTACGCCATTAATACGTACTGCAAGTATTCTATGGAGTTCTCAAAAAATTCCTGTTAATACAAGCCATTTTTTGAATTTTAATCTTTATAAATTCAATTTTTATTTGAAAAACAAAAATGAGTTCTTCTGTGACATGGATCCCTTTACTCGAATTCGGTGAGTCAACCATATTCACTATCTTGTAAATAGTGGTCACCGTAATACTCTTACCTCGTGTTTTGTTTCTATGTTTTCAAGAGACATAATGACTTTAATAGGCAACCCAGTGTTGCACTATGGTACTAACCCCGTTTAACTAGTAGTTAATACACTTATCCAGTTGTAACTTGCTCGGTGTTTTTTCCTAAGGGTTAATGTTTTCATTTTTTATGAAGCAGTAAGGTATAGTTTGTTATTATAGGGTTGTTACTTTTACTTGAATTTCAGCTCTTCCTTTTCGATTCAACTACTATTTGTTGTTTTCTACGCAATATTGTTTATAAAACTAACGTAGGAAAATCTAGAAAGTAGTGTCAGATTATGTTGAAACAGTCAGTACCGTTCAAATTTTAGTCTGAACATTTTCGCATACTGCAGTATTGAGGGAAACTGAAACGACCCTCACGTAATACTGGTGGTCTTCTGCATGATTATTTTGTGAATGCTTCTGAACTTCTTAATTTCCTTTTACAATCTTGTGAACATATGCAAGATTCAAATGCAGTAAACTTATGCGCTTCTCTATTGGTGATATCAAAACAGGTTCATCAGGGTTATAAACTTGTCCGTGTATCGACACAATACATATTTCTCAAGCATTTGTTGTTAGTTAAGTAAAAGTAAATCTTTGTTCTGAAGTTCGTTGGTAGGCAGATTTTGGTAGGATTTTTTTGTGGATAGTTTATCTATATTCACCTAAGTGCCCTGCCGTTCGATACTGATTTGGTTTTTGAACCGTAATTATCAACAGGAAATGAAAAGAGAATTACTTACCATTTTGCCTAATTTTTGTATGCGTTGCTATAGCATATGACTGCATGAACTCGTGTTTCTTTTAGGTCATGTTTATGTCGTTGGTCGACCAGATTATGGTCGTCTTGGTTTGGGACGGGGTTCAAACTTCGACAAAATTTCTGTGAACAAGCCTACGCGCGTGCTTGGTGCACTTGAAGAATGTGTGTGTTCATGGGTTGGTTGTGGAGAGGCGTGTTCATTCGCTGTTGATACGAATGGTAAGTGAGTCTAATTATCCTGATTTGAATCAAAACGAAAAACAACGACCCTGATAGAAATCAGCTGCAGTTTAAAAATTTGTGCATTCGATAACAGTTTTACATAAGTTGATCAGCGACACGGATTCCCCGTAGTTGTCGTAAATATGTAGTCATGATATAGCTGCACCGTACGGTACACACCGAAATCGCCTCTAAAATTATGATTAGAAAGCAAAATCCGCAGCAAAAGTGTAAATTATGTAACATGTATATACACATTTTAATTTTTTTAGCACATTTCGAAATGAAAATTATTTAAGCACATCGTTTTAGAATCTTTATCTGTCGTTTTTGCTCAATGAATTGAGAATATCACGTAAAGCACAAGGAAAGATATTTCACGTTTGCCAGTGTTGAGTTTATGGACTGGAGATTATCATATCCTAGTGTGATTTGTATTTAGGGGATATTAATAAACGGATGGTCTTGTCTGTAGTAACAATAATAAAAATAGTTATTTTGTTAGTTAGGTAAACCTGTTCAGGTTTATTGAAGGGTTAGATTGAGTTTTAAGACTATTCATGTTTTGTAATCACTGATTTATTCTCATTTCAAAAGTTTATGTTTTATTGCATACTGTTAGGCAGAAGCATTTAATGACGCTATTAAAAAACACTTTTAGGTCATGGCTATTCCTGGGGCATAGGGAGTAATCATCAGTTAGGTCATGGGTCGGGTGACGATGACAGTTGGGAACCAGAAAGAATGGTGGGGAAACAACTAGAAGATCGGTAAAGTTTTTCTTTTAAAATTCGTTCTTTTCATTTGTATTTGTATTTGTGAAGATTGAATGTCTGGTTAGATTTCAGTACGAGCAAAAACAGCTAGATGAATGTTAAAACTGTTAAGAATTGCTCCGTTTGTTCCAGTGCAAGACTCAGCACTACGTACTGTAAATATTCTGAATGAACGTATATTGGGTAACCTTCTGTGTAGGGCTTTCGGTATGTTAGCGAACCTTTCAGGAACAGAGACCATTCCTAAAAGTAATGCGGGTCGAAGGCAGTCATAGTATCAATGAACACAACGATTGTTGGTCTGCAATACTTTCTACAAATGTATCCCAGGAATGTCATTGATATCAAAGTTGAGGACAAATTAGGAGTTTGGACAACTCTGTTCAACTCCAATGTTGGTTTAGAACAGTGGTAATGGCTGATTGTTTGCTTTCACTCGTCAAGGGGTAAGAGAGCAGCGCGTATACTATATTAACCGTGTGCTTTATGACTGCTGAGTACTTGAAGTTCGTTTCGGATTTTCTATTCACTTGATGGGTCGGTATCAACGGACTATGGAGTGTTATGTCGAATAATATCTGATAGATCACTAAGGACCAACCAAAATGTCTCAAAGTACCCAGCCAGGCATTTCAAGTATCTTAGGTTGTTAGTCGAAGCGCAATCACCCTCACATTATGTCTAGCTAACACCACTTTCCTTACCTCTGGTGCCTCGGATAAGCTAGGACAGCTTTCGACTAATATTAGATGTAGCTGTTGATTCTGACCATCAAGCTTCTCAGTAGTTACGTAAGCACAGTTCGATCTAATGAGTAGGAGCCTTACGCGTTATAATATACCCTATCTGCCTCAATAGACCAACGAGCGTAAACAGAAGCTGGAAGGAACTCCGGGGGAACCCAGTGACTTTCAACGGGATGCATACCTAAACCACATGGACCTTACTCTCCATTTCCAAGGCTTTTGTGACAAAAAAGTTTTGTCCGAACTACGTTGTGGGAGGGGGTTCAGTTAGAAGTCTCGAGTGCCGCTTAGTGAGATACTTGGCAGTGTTAAAAGCTGCCACCACTTCTAATGTCAACCTGCTAAGGAGAACGTTTTCAATCCCTACCGAATGGCAAGATAAACTTGGCACACACTGAGGCATGATCAGGATCAACGAGACCAAACAATGATCAGTAACCCTGTACTCACTTACACCATCGGTTTCTGATAATAGCAACATTATTTGTTAGAATTCAGAATTGAGTGGCGTTGGGAGGACGTAACGTAGCACAGCGGTAATTACTATATTGGAAATTAGTGCGGGCTAGAAATAGGTTGTGATCTATTGATATAAGAATAAAACTTATGCACTGTGATAGATTAGGTTGTGATCTATGCGATACTGCAGAAGACCTTCCATAATGTAGTCCTGACTCAGCAGGTAGACGATTCTTCTCTAAGCTTAAATACCCCACCTGTACATAGAAGTCCTTAGTTGGCACTAAGATGTGTTAGGCAAGCATTCCTAAACTTTCTCAGTTTAGTTCATTATTGCGTCTGGGCTGCAGTCCATCAGTGCATTAAGCTATTGTGATTTCATTAATATACAATAACAA
Source organism: Trichobilharzia szidati (assembly GCA_944472155.2). Classification (NCBI taxonomy): domain Eukaryota; kingdom Metazoa; phylum Platyhelminthes; class Trematoda; order Strigeidida; family Schistosomatidae; genus Trichobilharzia; species Trichobilharzia szidati. The sequence continues at coordinate 90,809,906 of OX235279.1, read as the reverse complement.
TGCACGAAGTCTTGAATTCATGAAATCTTAGGACTGAATGTCTCATATTACTTCTAGAATTTCATTTTTTAACCTGGTATATAACGTTTCTGTGGCACATATGTGGATCATTATTCTTGTGCTGAATTGTGAATTTATTATTTCAATACTGCCATCATATTTCCATTTGTATAACTAAACTGTCAATAAGAATCTGAAGTTTAGAGTTGTTTTTTTTTACAGTCGTATCTTGATGATTGACGCTGGTGGTCAACATACCGTCATGCTGGCTTGTTCTGCCGTCCAGTCAAATGAAGTCAATGCAGATACAGATATAGTAATGCGCGACGTTAATGAAGTGTCGAACGGTGCCCCTGAATCCTCTGTAGTTATTGATGCTAACACTACATTGACTTCGGATTCCAACGTATGTTCAAATAATACTGTTGAAAAACAACACGATAACACATTATCATCTGGACCAACCAAAATATCAGATACAACGGCTGACACATCAATAGAGCCTATTTTGATTGCGCCTATGGGACCAGGTGCTCCACAAAGTAAACGTAACCGTCGTTCAAGTCGTTCATCAGTTGCTGGTAGTACAGGAACTACATTACTTACTCCCGTTGGATTCAGTTGTGACAGTACTACTGGGAGTACGGCGGGGGCAACGATCAATAGTAGTGTTCATAGCTCTGCCGTTTCAGATACTTGCTCGGTTGGGTCTTGCACATCAACTAGCAGTACTAGTAGTCAGTTGAATAGTGCAAAAAGTACTGATGGTGGTGGAAGTAGTCGGTGCAGCTCTTTTGATAACTACAGTGTGCAAAGTAGTTTATTGTTATTACCGTCAGCAGAAGAAAAACCCTGTAAAGACAAGTAATGCTGTGAAGACTACTCAACTTATTATCATTATGCAACAGCAAATAGCACTGTAATTGGTTTCTTCTTTTATTCCAAAATGCTCAGCAAGATTATTATCATTATATATACATAACTTTTCTCTCATTATGTAACTAAGAATGGCTATCACCTTAGAATGTAAGATAATTTTCTTTGTGTGCTTAATTTTCTTTTACGATTTCTGAACATCCCACACAAAATCAGACATCCAGTTGTATCATATAACTACTTATTTATCTTTTGTATATGTATATTGTGTATGTGAAATTGTTAATATAATGATTGTTTAGCTCACTGTTCATTTTCATTCATTTGTGAAATTTCTTGGATACTTCGACATGGTAATTCTGTAGGCTAGACTTTTATTGGAAATTTAGCATTTACAACTGTATTCACATTTCCAAGCTACGAGTTATGGAAATTTTGTGGTTCCAACCCGATTCAGGTACTTGTTCGTCAGTGCAAGTTTGGATTGCAGAAGTGAATATACACGGTCTTATGCTCCTAGCGAGGAACAAGTTTCATTTTTACCCAGATTTTCGGACGAGTCGAAAAGTGCTTTAGTTTTCTGTCGTAATCATCTTAGCCATCTTTGCTTAGTGCTCTCTAAACGACCGTCATTTTCGGGTAACAGAACTAAATACTCTTCGTTCCATACAATTCCTTGACCGTCCGATACGTGTTTTTGTAATGTCTCCAGTGGAGATATGCGTGTATGATAAAAAGCTTTACTTATTATCTTGCTATCTGTTGATATTGAGTAATAGATGATGTGGTATTGAATCTTAAGTAACCGTCTTATTTTTAGAGGAAAATGTTTGAGTTATGATCTGATTGGTTTCTTGCAGGAATTCAAGTATAGGATCTGCACTAAATTGAATATACCTTGAAGAACCTCGTACAAACGCGCAGCAGTTCAGGACGCCACACTTATTAAATGTACCCAGAAGTGTCAAGAAAAAGTGCGAAGAGACTACAATAGATGGGAAAGCATGAGAATAAGAATCTCATGTGGAATAGGGAGGATTTACTAGATTTGGCAGAATGTGTCTGCACTACTTGAGAACGAACAGTTTCAAACCATTGGCGTGTCGATGATTTCGGCCAGACAGTCTACACCACTCCTCATGTCTCAAACTAACAGCCATTGGATACCAGTCCTACAGGACCTAACAATCCCATGTTCAGCCGTTTAAGTGGCTGGTTTTCGTTATTGTCTGTGTCGCCTGTACACTTAATCGACCTGACTTTCTTCTGGTAACAAGTCCATCTTGATATCGATACGGATGATATCTAGTATGTGAACGTATAATTTTAAAGGCTTGAACGATCGAAACACTATGGTTATCACAGGAAAGTGTGTTATCTAATTCAGTAAACTGACTGAAGTGTTAAATTGAGGGAAAGCACACCTGTTAGTCGTTGTAATGATTTGTGCCGTATTTACGGATTGTCAACCATTTGTGTGACTAACTCCTAAAGATGGATCACAGTTCCTCATGATTGATTTACTCTTAAGTATTAACAAAAAGATGGGGAAACAGCGACATTTGGTTCGAGTTAAATATTTATCCCTTGTAATACTGTATTAATCGTTGTTCATAAGTACTGGTTTGCAGCTAAAAGACTTAGTGTTCTTGTAATTATGAGCAATAAACTGTGTTCGAAACGTCATCAGTAAATATCACCGTATGACTTAATCCATAATGGAATCATATTTGTAATGAGTACGTCCGTCTGTTCATCGATAATTTGTCTAAGATTTAGGTATTTAACAGATGTTCCTGTAAAGCTACTTTCAAGGAAACATGGATTTTTAAGAACAAATGATTTCAATGCAAAGATACGGATAGTTCTGCTGGTCTCTATTATGCGAAGTTGGACAAACATTAGTGGTTATTTCTTCACTTTGTCTCTTTATCATTGTGAAAATACTGTTATATTCGTGCAGCCCGGCCGAAAGCTGCTACCTTGACGTGGTGATCGGGCTTGCATATCGCAATGACCCAACGAGCTATACTGGCTGAGACTTATGTCGCTTGAGGTCCTACCATGCCAGAAAGGTTGTTTGGATAGCGGTTAGACAAAAAGCAGTTACCCAACCCAATGCTATGACTCAAAGTAAATCACAAAATATCATGCCGGATCGGTTGGGGCCCGGATTAACAACGACCGCGCTTCCTGCTGCCGTGTCACAGGGCAGAAGTGATAAATATGCTACTGAGACACACCAAATGAAAAAGAAAAAACAAAAACAGGCGTGTGACCGGCCTCAAGCAGTTGTCCCCTGGGTTCTGCGGTCACGCAACCAACTTCCACGGTGTGGGCAGCCGGGAAGTAACAATCGCTCTCACAATTCGAAGTGCACACGAAACCTCTCTAATCCTCACTCATCTTTGTCTCCATCTTCATCTCTATTATCTTACCTTCCTTCTACTAATGCAACTCCTCTACTTGATGGGTCTTCACTTCCTCTTCACTCTGTGTGCACTGAAAACGACGGAAGCCAAAAAACCACCATCGATAGTCTCCTAAAGCCACGCCACCGATTTCATATAGGAGCATTTAATGTTAGGACACTTTGCCGAATAGGACAACAAACATCACTAGCCAAGACTCTGGCATCCCGAACCATTGATGTATGTTGTGTTTCAGAAACACGCATACAAGACCCAAGTGTGGTTATTCACCTAACCCCACCTGACCAACAGGATGAATCTGCGAAATTCACCTTGAGGGTGTCAGGAGATGCGACAGCTAGCTCACGAGGATTAGCTGGTGTTGGGATAGCTTTGAATACTAGGGCAGAAAAGACATTACTTGACTGGATCCCGGTAGATAGCCGAATGTGTGCTGTCCGTCTGAACGGATCAGTGAAAAGGAGAAATGACTGCACTACTCGCCGATGCTTTTTCGTAATCTCCGCCTACGCCCCCACTGACTGCAGTTCGGATGAAAAGAAGGATGAGTTCTACCAAAAGCTGTCTAGTTTGCTGCGAAAGGCTAAACGCTCAGACATAGTCGTTTTAGCTGGTGACTTTAATCCTCAAGTAGGGAAATTGTGTCAATCTGAGAAGAATGTTGGTGGCACATACGGAATTCCGTGCCAGCGAACCGACAACGGTGACCGTCTCCTACAGTTCTGTTCAGATAATCATTTGTTTCTTGCAAGCACTAACTTCAAACACAAGGAGAGACACTGTTTGACCTGGCGACCCCCATCATCAAACCAACGCTGGACACAAATAGACCACATAGCAATAAGCTATCGTTGGCGTGGGTCGGTAGAAGATTGTCGCTCCTTCTGCAACACGTGTGTAGATACCGATCACGCACTGGTCCGCGCTCGTTTGTGCTTACGACTGAACGGACGTAGGAAACAGCTAGCAGTAAACCCATCACGTCCCCAGCTCGATCAGGAAACTAAGTCCCTATTTGAGGAAGAACTAGCGAAACACATATCTGAGTTGAACAGCTGTGCTCACTCTGAAGAAGCCTGGAAGAATATTCAGTCAGCCATAGATACAACTGTGAATAAGGTAAATCCAAAGATGAGTAAAAACCGTTGGATTTCGACTGCCTTATCCGAACTGATAGATGCTAGAAGACTTATTCCGGCGAGCTCCGAATTCAATGAGGAGCGAAAGCTGCACAAAAGGAAACTTACGAAAAGTCTCCGCAAGGACCGTGAACAGTGGTGGGTGACAAAGGCGAAAGAGATGGGAAAGGCATCGGCGATAGGCAACACTAGACAACTCTTAAGACTCATCAGGGAAACGGGTGGGAGAAGGCAAATCATAAGTCAGACTATTTCTGAGAAAAATGGCTCCTTAATTAGCTCTCAGGATAGACGCCTTGAACGCTGGAAAGAACACTTTGAGGAACAATTTAACTTGCCTACAGCCACACTGAGCCTCCCCACCATCCAGCACACACCCGAATGGGATATAGACACTAGTCCGCCGTCTGTAAGTGAGGTCACAAAAGCTATCTGTAATTTGAAACGAGGCAAAGCGGCAGGACCCGACGGAATTATTCCGGAGGTGTTTAAATATGCGGGTGACATACTAGTATATAGTTTAACTAAGGTACTAGGTAACGTCTGGGAATCAGAGACGGTTCCATCAGACTGGGGTAGGTCACTTATTATACCGATATTCAAGAAGGGAGACAAGTCTTCATGTGATAATCATAGAGGAATCAGCCTGACGAACATAGTCTCTAAAATCCTAGGCTCAGTAATCATGCACAGACTAAGCAGAACTCGGGAGGAACAAACGAGGGAAAATCAAGCAGGCTTTAGGCCAGATAGAGGGTGCATAGATCATATCTTCACTCTCCGACAGATCCTAGAACATAGACACACTTTTAGGCGTCCAACAATTGCCATATTTCTTGACTTAAAGGCGGCCTTCGACTCCGTGGATCGAGAGGTATTATGGCAATGTTTGACTGTGAAGGGAGTGCCAAGAAAGTACATTGCACTAATCAAGGCACTCTACTCAAACTCACGTAGTCGTGTAAGGGCTTATGGGGAATTGTCATCTGAATTGATAACAACCAGTGGTGTCCGTCAAGGATGTCCACTTTCCCCTTTTCTGTTTAACTTCATCATAGATATGCTAATGGAAGTATCCTTAACTGAACTTAACGACTTAGGAATCGACTTGTTACCAGGGAATAGTCTTATGGACTTGGAATATGCAGATGACATAGTCCTGTTGGGGGAGGATGCTGACAAAATGCAGAGTCTTCTGAACACCTTGAGCAGCAATCTTCGTATGTTTGGCATGCGATTCGCCCCTGTAAAATGTAAGATGCCGCTACAGGACTGGACTACGTCAACTCCTAGCTTAGTGATAGGCAGTGAAGTGATAGAACATGTTGACCACTTCACCTATTTGGGAAGTTGTATCAGCACCAATGGACTGATTGGTGACGAAATCTCAGCACGGATCCAAAAAGCTCGAGCTGCTTTCGCCAACTTACACCGTCTCTGGCGTAGGCGTGACATCCGGCTATCAACCAAGGGACGTGTGTGCTGCTCAGCAGTTCGCTCCGTCCTTCTCTATGGCTCTGAAACATGGCCAATACGAGTTGAAGACATGAAAAGGTTGACTGTTTTTGATCATAGATGTCTACGATCTCTTTCTCACGTTAGGTGGTATAATAAGGTAAGTAATGTTGACGTTAGGCGTAGAGTGTTGGGTAAAGAGGGAAAATCAATCGACGAGGCTATAAAGTTACATAGATTGAGATGGCTAGGTCACGTGCTGCGCATGCCTAACCATCGCCTCCCCCGACGGGCATTACTAGCTGATATAGGTGCAGGTTGGAAAGGAGTAAGCGGTGACCAAACAAAAACATGGCATCAATCCATGAAATCCTTGACAGTTAAACTGAGTCAGGTAGGGAGATGCAGACTTCCGGATTGGGGCTCTCGGGACTCTGAGAATCAATGGCTGGAGACAATAGGTGACATGGCTCAAAATCGTTGTCAATGGCGCAGATGTATTCAGTCTCTGTAATCTTTCATATTCATTTCTACCATTACTCATTCTGTTTCACTCTTATACTTGTCAAAACTCTATTGATTCTCTTCACTCATTTTCCTGTCTACCTTTGTGTGCTATTCGGAACGTGGCAACTCGAACTGCTGCACTTCGGTGCCAAGTTCTATGTTGAATCCAGACGGACAGACATATTCGTGCAGACTGTAGTCGTTGCATAGTAGCCTAAAATTTGTGTTTCAGGTAAAAACATTCAATAATGCAATCAATATAACTTCTATAGTTACCTGAAGTGTTAGTATTTCTGATCCGACCGTAAGTGAAACCAGTAAACAATCCAATTAGCTTCCCCAAAACTTTGTATATGAAGTTATAGAATCAGTATTGTATTGAACAGTCTAGGGAATACTTTCTAGGCAGTATCTTGAATTGTTTCACTCATGCATAATCAATGAACTTCATCTAAATGATTCGTCCAACAACCGAGAAAACGAAAGAGCTCGATTTGCCCCACGTAGCAGTTATTAAGTAGTGAATCAGTCTTAATTTGGAGTCATTATTGCACACAGAACCCCTGCAATTTTTATTCGGACATTGAAAAACAGTTACAATACTAGATGCTTCGTGACTTTGCATAAAATGAGTATTAGTTGATGTTGCACTAACTGTCATTATGTCAGGAAGCTTACGCAGACATGCATTTGTTCATATTAATCACAAAGCCTAAAAACCAACAGGAACTGAGCACTGGGGTTATAATCAAGATAATTGGAAATTCCTACTATGGTTCACGCTTTGTCAAGGCGTAGTAGTGATTCGTTGCAGGGTGAATTTAGAGATGCTTAGTGTGAGTTTCAACACGGACACGAGCAAATTGAAATCGAAAAGTAGGTACCAAATATGCTTTAAACTGGACAAGACTTTTGTCCTGGATTTCATCAAAAATAATAGCTATATTTAATGATAACATATTTCATAATAACATATTTAACAATAAAAGGCTGAATCACTTAAATATATATATATATATATACATATACATATATAGTTTTATATTCTCTAACCAACCACTGGACGTGTGATTTTGGCTTACATTAAACGACATGAAATAGAATGTTCAAATACATCGGCTTATATTGCTAACGCAGTATTGAACGGTGGGAACAGTATTCTGACTCTAGCATCAAACAGAATGTTCAAATAGATATATTGTATTCTGTTGCTAATGCCGAATTGAAATGTGAGAATACTGTTCCTTTGGAACACATTGTCTGTATAACACCACCACAATGTTACCTTGGAAGCAATGTAATCTGTCAGTATTACTTCAAACTTACGATGAACTTGACTTATTCGGAAAATAATATTCAAAAGTTTGTTCATTTGTGTGTATGTATATTTAATAAGAAGCATTATAAAATATAGTATATTTATGATTCACCAAATGCAGGTATGTCTAAATTTTCTACATCATTTCTCAGTGTGTCTATATAATGATTAATCTCCATCACTCGAGCTCTATTACGGTTATATTTTTCGTCAGAGTATATTGAATTTATTGTTTCTTTCACCCATTTTCTCGCCTTATCACCAATAGTATCGGCGAATTCATCAATTTTAAGCAAATGAGCGTCATTACTAGCAGTCAGCGCATTTGTCACACTTTCTTTATCAATAAAAATCTAAAACACCAAAAAATGAATATAAATTGCACTTGAAATAATAGAGAATACACTTGTTAACAGGATGCTTAACTCATAGTTTTACAAATATTGATTAACAGAGATTTCAAATATTCTCTATACGCCTGATGAAAGTTCAAATGTGAAAATAATTATCAGTATTTTTACCAATACTATTGTTGAATCCTCAATCCTGTAATATGTCCGATTCGGTAGTAAACGAAATCATGTAGAAAGACTAATGAAGTATAACCAGAGTTTAGCATTCAGCCAAAGATGGTATATATTTTCGTGTGAATAAATAGACAGATTAGAATTCAGTGAGGAGTTTGGAAAGACTACACAGTATTAGCATCCAACTCCACAGAAGTGAGCAAATTGATAGACAGACGCACATGTAGTCTAGGACGTCGTCTTTTTGCTCCGCACTCCCCTGAGTTGATTTCCTACTGTATATGCTAACATGATGCGGAAATCGGTAGTGTAGAAAAGTTCCATTTTTATTGTTAGAATACACCTCTTAGGCACTTAATTAGAAGAGTTTCTCTCTTGAATTAGGTTTTTAACAAATGGGTACTTTCAAAACTTCAATTTCCATATAAAGAAGAGGACCAATCGGACTAGGAAATATTTTGTTTTCAGTTACAGTATTGTAGTGTTTCTGTTTCATATTCTCAACAAATAATTTGGATAGTGACCATTTTGGAGTAATACCCTTGGAACATTTACCTAAACTCTTCATATATTGTATCATTAACACAGATTTTCCCAGTGATTTCGCAGTCTGCAAATTCTTCACCACTTCACTAGTATTCCAATGAGGAAGTCAGTATATTGTTTATAAATTCATAAATGAGAGATTTTCTCCCATTCTTTGAGAATGTCAAGAAGAGTGAGAATTTTCCATCTATGTATAGCGCAGGAGTTGGCAGTGACGGACTGCCAACTTCCTATAGATGCTACGCTCCTACAAACAACTTACATCAAGAGAAGGAAGATTTCTATAGACAACTGTAAACAGTAATTGATAACATCCCGAATAGGGTCATCAACATCCTTATGGGTGGTTTGAATGCAGACACGGGAGCAGACAATACTGGAAGAGAATTCATGATGCATCGGTAGGCTGTCGGCTTAATGAATGAGAACAGAGAACTCTTCGCGAATTTCTGTGCATTCAGTGATTGGGTGATTGGAATTAGTGTGTATAAGCATAAGGGCAAAAACAAGGCAAAATGGATTTCACCTGACAGACACAACAAAATCAGGTAAACTTCTTCCCAATCTCAAGAAAGTGGAGACGCAGCCTGAGGGATACAAAGGCGAGGAGGGGAGTAGATGTGGGCTGGTACCACTATCTAGTACAAGAATCCCTCAATATCAAGTGGAGTTGCAGACTGAAAGGAATTTTCTGACAGACGTGTATGCAGCAGGATTATATGGAATTCCTCCGGAGTAACTGAAGACGTCCAGAGACTTCAGTGGATATCCTAACCGCTTTATTTCAGAAAGTTTGGAAGGAAGAAAACGAACTTATTTGTTGGAGGAAAGACAACCTTGTCAACTTACCGTAGATGGCCCATTTATGCTTTTTACAAACTGGCAGAGGAACATTTTCTTGACCACACCAAACAAAATATTATGTCGTTTAATCCTCCACAGACTTGAAGACGTCGATTCAATACTCTACGCGGATTCAGGATAAGCTAGTCATTTTTGGACCAATTCGTAACGCTACGCATTATCATCGAACAGAGCATAGAGTGACAATCAAATCTCTCTCTCAATCTCATCGACCTGGCGTGTCAACAAATCATTTCTAACAGGCTTCAGACCTTTATTAGCGGTCGCCTTCCCTCCATACTGAAGATCAGATGACGAGTTGGGAAGTATTAGCAACGAATAACTGGCAACAAGGCTATCAATAACCTGTTGCGTAAAAAATATGCCGAAGAAAAAGAAGGTGGATCGGACACAGGCTAAGGAAGCCACTAAGTGACATCGCGCTCCAGGCTCTCCAGTGAAACCCGAATGCCGAATGACAAGTTGAGTGTCTGGCAATGACGTGAAGGAGTTCCTGTGAGAAGGAGATTAGAGCTCATGGACAGCTGTGGATCCAGGGAAAGGGGATTGTAGAGAATAGGATGAAATGCTGTTGAAGCCCTCCTATTCCTCACTCGAAAGCTAAGGGAATAATAACGACAACCTAATTCTTACTTTTGGTTTCTTCGAAAGAAAAATAATTGCTTGGATGTCTTTCTGAGACTTTACTAACCGGCGTCATGTGTCCTGGAATTAAGGAATCTCCTCGATTCCAGCGATGACTAATTCATTTTTGCCATACTTTGAAGTTTAATTAGCGATAAGTTTTCCTTTGTATGGGGTGCGTTTGCTAACCTTATGCATCATTTTTCCTCTTTTACATGCCTAGCATCGACTAGCAAAATTTGTGAGGTTGTGACATAGGTCTAACTGTAGTTTATTTAAACATTACTGTATTTATATACTTGTAAAAGTCACGATAGTTTCGGAAGATTTTTCTGTCCTGTTATAAAGAAGATGGTTCAAAGCAATTCGTTTTCATGTCATTATTTCTTGTCTTATTTTCTCTTACCTACTTGTTGCAACTTTCTCCACGACTAGTAATGCTATCTTTTAGTAATGCGTGTATCTGTATTTCATTATTATAGGTCGTTTCCCAACAATACTTTGGTTTACTTGAAGATTCATAGTGAGTCTTCCCTGGATAGAATTTATTTATTAAATATTTGTCATCTTTTTTTCATGACTCCTGCTGTTTGAAACGATTTGAAAATTTTGTCAGATCGTTCTAGAAGTGCACTTGTTTCTATAATGTATTCTGTTAGCTCATACGACCAATTTAAATTCACCTATCCACCTCGATGCCATTCATTGAATTAGATAGGTCAGAAATATTTTGATGTAAATTATGTGTTTCCTATACCAATTAAAATAATATTTTATCTTACATATTGTAGTCTGCTAATATTTCAATTCATATATCTTAAGCAGTGTAGTAGTTTTTCACTTTGCGATTATCTTAGATTTTATTTATTCATCAACTTACCGCAATCAACGCATCTGAAGGTTCTGTTTGGAAATCGTTACGCATAAATCGTTCAAGAATACTTGGGCATATATCCGTTAATCTTTCATGATACTGAGACTGTAATTCTCGACATTCTGTAAAATGTCCCTATAAAGGTGAATAAATAATTATAAATAGGTAATTAAATGAAACGTCCTTAATCAATGACTTATACTGTGATGTTACTGAAAGAGTTACACTTTTCCATGTGGTTCAATTAAAAATCAGTGATTTTCTGACAGTTTTTTTTTGGTTTTTTTTTATCGCTAGCAATGGCGGAAATTAGTAAAGCTAGTTATTTCACAATTATATTCAAAATAACATTTATAATGAAATCATAGTGAATTTGGTCACCAAAAAATGCCAGTAATGAATAAATGTTTCATTTGGTAATGAAGCTTTATTATGAACTTCTTTATATGTTTAAAATTTACCCTTATTCACAATCAGCACCCTACTTTGTTTATTTTACTTTTATGACTGGGAACATTTCAAGAAAAGGAATTTCGGGATTGAATTTATAAGTTTGCACCGTTAATAAGTTCCTAAGCACGAAATCAACTGACAACTCTTGATCAGTTATGTTACTTTCAAAACACCGCTACTAATTATTTAATGACATGTCCATGGGTAGTCTATATGGCTGAATTTTCATAGTAGAACTTTACACAAAAGCGCAGCAGCTCAAGTTACCGCACTTCAGAAATGCAAAGAAATTATAACAGACGAAAATACATGGGAGTAAGAATATTCTCATGGGGAATAATGACGATACACTAGATTTGGAAACGTTGAAAACGTTCTTAAGGCGTATCGCCAACAGTCCTAAGGCATTAATTCCTAGTGTCTTGAGGATCTCATACAGGCAGCCTACACCATTCCACATGGCTCAAAGCAACAGTAATGTTTTGATTTACACATATATTAATGTTTTGATTTCACCAATCCTAACTCTTACAATCTAATTTTATATCAACTAACATTTCTCGACGAGGAAGGCGATGGTTCGTTATGCGTAACACGTGTCCCAACCATTTCAATCCATGCAGCTTCAGAACTTCATCGACTGACTTGTTGTCCTCACCTAACACTGTAAACTTAGCCGTGTTAATACTGATGATATTGTGACACACAACACTCGAGATGAAACAGAAATATGTATGGTCAGAGATGATTAATTTTTTTTACACCCTCCAATTTTAGCGATAATTTCTCAATCTCATAAAGACGGGCTGAAAGAATTGCTACACCGTACACGTGTACTTTAACCGATAGCCGAATATTACATCTGCGTCTAAGTTGACGCAAATGGGCAAATACAAGTCAAGGCTTTTGTTTCCAAGCTGACATCTTATCAGCAATCAGTCGATTAGTCTTATGCAACTTCTCAGACTAACGAAGCGGTCAGCATGCTCAGCAGTTTCATTCGCTATCTTTAGACCACGAGACAGTGGATACCAGTCCTACAGAACCATCTTAAGTCTAACAGGGAAGAATCCATCTTACACATACTGACATTTCTACTTCAGGTGCTCAGAAGGCTATGTGACTGGTCAGGCTGTTTAACTGACTGGATTTTGCCAGAGTCTATGTTATCTGCACAGTCTAAATCGTCAAGACTCTTCTCTGGTAACATGTCATTTGGGAAGTCGATAACGGTCACATCCATCCGTGAATCTAAGATGATATTAAATAAGGATGGTGACAACTCTCCACAAGGTCTTACGTGGCTGCTCGAGTTCAATTAAACTTCCTTGATTAGTGGGATATTTTCTTAGGACTCCGCCCACGACCACACAGTACCACAGTTCTTCTCTGTGAACAGGACCCAATTCCGCCTTCAGGTCATGAAATCTGGCGGACGCAGGATAGCTTTAAGTATGTCTGTGTTCCAGAATTTGTTGAAGGGTGAATATTTGGTCGAAACACTCTCGTCCTACAGAGTGCCTGTTTGTTTTCCAGAGTGCCATGTAGTCATCGCAGTACTATGCAACCTAGAGTCTTGGATATTGTATTAGTGAGGCTGATTCCTCTAAGATTATCATCGGAGGATATGTCTCCTTTCTTACAGATTACGATTTTCATGAGTTAGATATTATTCGCTTCAGTTCAGTGGGGATATCCCATATTTTGACACATTAACTAATATCTTAGTTAATTTAATCAATTATAAAGAATTACCATCCTCAAACGTGTCTGAAGTCATATTGTTGGGTCCAATAACTTTGTCTGTCTTTAGATGAGGGACAGCTTTTGCAACCTTAGTTACTTTCGAAGAGGTATACATATATATATATATATATACATCAGTATTACTTACTTCAACATTTTCAATAAATGTATTTATCATGTCATTAAGGTTTAATTCAAATTCATTAATTAATTCATCAATTTGCTCAACTAAAATTGACTCATTCCTCATTAGTTGACTCCATAATTTTTGAACATTCTCATTGTAATCTAAAATATCATCTTCAGCTTTAACAGCATCATCAGTTTCTAGTAAATCCTTGAATACCTGTTGAAATCAATTTTATTTAAATTTTATTTGGTGAAGTAAAAGTAGGCTTAGAAAAATATGTTTTAAAACAAATTTCAACAAACAAGTCTGATTTAACAACTTCTCATTGCCAAAGATGTTAGCAAGGTTCGAAAATAAGTAGTCAAATATATTGAAAACAGTAAATCTGTTAAAAAAAATCCTAATTAGTTTAAACTGTGTTCAGGCGTTTAGCGATGAATAAGGTTATGCATAACATACTTTATTAGAGACACAAGTGAGAACGAGACGGTTGTTCAACATAGGTTAGTTTTCGCAACTTTTCAGCTGATGTTGATTTGTGAGCAGTCCTCTTCAGCTGGCAGCATGATTGCCCATAAGCTCTCGTCTCCTTCTGATAGGATTTCCTTCATGTCACTATTGGACGCCCAACTCATCATTACCCATTTAAGTTCCAGTCGAAAGCCTGGTGCGCGATGATTAAACCAACTCATCTGTTCATCCCATTCTATTATTTTAAAACCTGTTAATTCGTATACTGAATCTTGTATATAATATTGTTTCACTATGAAAAGTGCCTAACAAATGGACTAATATTGTTCTTCTACCGTGTTTAAATGTAGCACTGTAATTACCTTTCAGGATTTTATCTTCTAAATTCTGCTGTACTAGTTGTAATCAGCGCTAATTTACAGTAACATCCTATAGTTCTCATTGAAAACAGCACTTCAATTATTTCTCATTTACCATTTGGGAAAGTGAATTGTCTTCTGACCATTTTAGATTATTGCTGACACATTTAGCTTACATATTAGCCATCATTACAATTTCTTATGTATATACCATATTTACATGTGACACAAAGATGTCAAAACCAGGATTGGATAGGGGACAGTAGCTCATAAAGTCAGTGTGGAAACACATTTACAATATTTAACACATGGAAAAATTTTAAACACTAATGCGAAGTGAGTACTTCCATATGGCCCAGTGATTCTGCGTTGCGGTGACTCTCATCAACAACTGGCTGCGCTAGATATTGAAGATCAGATTCTCAGCCTCAGTGAATATGTAACATTATTTAGGCTTTTATATGCAAAGTGTTGATTGATAACAAAGGTCAGAGGTTATTATCAATTAGCAGCAAAGATAAATCAAGCTGTATAAGAAACATCAATGTATGAAAATTATTGAATAATCTTAATAAAGTCGAAAACTAATCAGTCAAATGAAATATAATCATTTGAAAATAACTGATAGGAAACAAGAGTATAAATAATTGAGAATGGGTTACAACAGTAAAAAAGATTACATAAAGTTTATTGTGCAACAAATCAAGAAAATAAAATTGATAGTGTAAGAAGCTGGATAAAATGATACTGAATACAAAGTTCAGATTTGAAAGTATTTTGATTATACAAAGTCGGTATTAAATACTCATGTTCCACAAAAGCCGTTATAATTACAGCAGACCTAATGAAAAACGCATTACTGTTCAACGACGCACCTTCAGCGTTAGTCATACACGCACGATATCGTGAACTCGGATCATCGAATTGAGTTGATTGATATACTACTACTACTGTAACAGCAGAAAGCAAGACACGGAAGCCAAGGTATACTTTCCATTGATCAAACCGCTGTTTATATATGTACAGTTTATATTCTCTAACCAAACACTGAGCGTGTGATTTCGGTTTACATCAAACGACATGAAATAGAATGTTCAAATATACATGTGTCGTATTCTGTTGCTAATGCCGAATCGAACTGTGAGAATAATATTCGGTTGGCACACACTGTTTGTATCACACCAACCCACTACTACTACTACTTTTATTATTATTACGCTCAACTGAATGAACACAATGGTATGCTTATTTAGTTTCAGTGCCAATAAGTGGATCCTTTAACAGCCGATTTGTTTAGCGCAACTTGTTACTGCCTTTTGTCATGAATGTAAAACCATTAAATAATATTGGTTAAAGTCTATAGCAAGTAACTTACTTTGTTCTGATAATTCTTAAATTCATTTATCTTCTCTTTACTTGATTCAGCATTCAATAGTTTCGCCTCTTCAATGCAATTACAAAATGCTTCTATCTCTTTATTACGTTTATAATATTCCTTCATGCCAAGTTCAAATACCAATTTACATTGATGGGTAAATTTTTCTGACAAGGTGAATTACCATTATCCATTTGTATGCATAATTTTTAGTTAGGGTTACTAGTAGTCTGAATTTATCATAAATAATAATGATCACATGATCGCAGGCTTTTGTAACGTACACTTCGTTCAGTGTATGAGGTTTTGACTGACCCATAAGATGGCTTATACATTAAAGTCATGCTTTAAGGCTAAAGTTATTGAGGCCTTAGAAATCAATCATTCAGAAGCAAAGCTAATACATTTCAACATCTATCATATTTACTGAGATGCATTTGAAATCTGCCTTTCATAAATAGTTTCTCTTTTATATGCTATCATATCATTATCATTTTTTGTCTACCGATTTTCCGGATTTCCCATCCTTGTGTTGCTGTTATTTTCAGTAAAGAAGACACGTTTGAGACGTTTTGACTAAGAAGTATTGTGGTGAAGAATTTAAACAGGAATAATTGTTTCCGTATTGTATCTGTTGTTGATGATGGTGACTCTAGTGTCACTAAAAGCCCTGCTACAAATAATACCAGCTTCGAATATATTTGTGTCTATGCAAATATAAGTGTTTTGAGATGTACAAAGTTCTGTTATTTGTTTCTTCGTGAATTTAACATTCGAAGACATTTTTCAATGGTTATGAGTAAAAAAAAGTGTTTACAAAATAAATTGAATCAATAATTTCCCTAGAAATATTTAACCTATATAAAAATGAATTTGAGTGAATAGCTTCGATATGATCGAACCTAGAAATAGTTTTTCCTAATTAAGGATATATTCAACCAGCAATTATAAAAGCTGATCAAATTGAGTGACAACAAAATTTTTAGGGTGCTTCTGTTTTATTTCGCATGCGCTATAGTCTAACATTCTATGGACCTTGAGGTCATCTCGCATTCTTTTCTTTTAAACAATGATTATAGAGCTTACTTGTAAGGCAGGTTAGAAAAGTTTATAGATGGTACAGAACCACTGAAAATGTTTGAAATCATTCGACGAAAGTTATATGAATATCCGACGAAAGTTATCCGAATAACCACTGACTTTTCACAACTGCTGAAAACTAATAAGTTGATTCATGTATACTTTTTGTGTAAGATATCCATAAGGTTTATGTGTAGCTTGAAATACTACAAACGAACTGTATATATATATATGTATCCTTCCCTAACTTTCTGAATGGAACATACGGCTTCAGGTAAGAGCTTTTAAGTTTCAGTAGCAGTGGTTTTATTTTTACGGGGTGGGTTGCTAGTCTCACACCCAACCTACCCTCTCTCACCGGGGCTTACTATCGGTTTAACCAGGTTTGGTAGTACGTTGGCTGGGAATCGGACCCCCAACGACGGTGTGGTCGGCAAGCTTTCTACCGCTGAACCACTGACGCATTTATATACATGCAAAAAGGATATAATTCAACACTGTTATATAATTCAGGTAATGCCAATAGTTCTCTTCCATCTGGATCATCAATAAATAACTGATGAAAAATATTATCATCGTCCATTCCTTCGACAAAAGCTTGTTTGTGTAATTGTCGTTTAGCCTCATATTCAGCATTCTCGTTTTCCAATTTCAGTTTGGCTTCTTCTTCACTAACAAGTTCATCTACTTCTAATTGATATTTTTCGTATGCTTCATTTTTCTGTAAGAAAATATGTAACAAAAAGTTAGGAAGAGAATGAGCGAAAAACATATTAGATACACAGATAGAAAGTAAAATGACAGAATATCAACTTACTAGACTCTCGTTAGTTCTTTCATAATCCAGATAGAGCAGATTAGGTAGCATAGCATGCGTATACAACTTATATTCTTTAAGTTCACTTGCAGGATTACCACGTAGACACAGAGACTGTAGGTTTTGAAATTGTCTGAGATATTTTATCTGGTTAATAAAGTACACAAAATAGCGTTATGGTGCAGCGGAATAAGTTCGTTCTATTATGAAGACATTCTCTAACATATGAGCTTTAATTTTCTTTTTTGAATATACTACTTCTCAAATGGTAGTTATATATTATTCAGAGAATCAGTAATCAGTTTTAAACCGTAATATTAACTGATGACGTTTCGAGCACAAACTATTGCTCATAATCATATGATATGCTATGATTATGAGCAATAGTTTGTGCTCGAAATGTTATCAGTCAATAATACGGTATAACACTGTGTGATTTATCAAAGTAAAATCTTATCTATAATGGAGTTATACTCTACCACGGTGCCCAAGTTTTATACTTAAGTCAATTATCAGCTTAGCAAATTAACGATTGTTTTGTCTGAGCCGTCAGTCTTTTTGCTTAAAAATATATGCTTATGATTTGGTTATATTTTTCAGTACCATCTGGAAATTAGTCAAAACTTTAATGTTTTCATGGCTTTTTAATTCAAACTCGCAATTTGCAGGTTTACAAGGGACTCAATAAAAAAACTGTTTGACGTGAAATTTCACCACAGTTTCTTTTGAAACAGAAACTATTCAGACCACAATATATGATGTGCTTGATGCCATAAATGACATTCAAAGGAGCAAGTATAAACACACGATGACACAGACTACTGATATAATGATGTGAGTGATGCTTACAAGGTAGATTGAAACGATTTAAACAGTGAATTGCTGTTTCGTTCATTCGAGGCTGAGGGCCTCGGTGGTGCACCCCGTTTGACTCAACTTCGAGAGCCAGATAAGTTCAAGCCAGCCGAATTCTGGCTAGCAAGCATTGCTAGTCGGTATGGATGATACTGAACCAGTGATAACAGACAATCAGTAGTATGCCGTGTGATGCATTCATGATTTTTTTTATTTATATGGATTTATACTACCTAATTTAAAGCTCTCATAAGTGAGCAGTTACTTTCCAAATGCTTTATGAAAATCATCCGATTTAATAAGTACATTTTATATTTATCAACTGTGCAGATTTCTGTAGTCAAGTATTATATTGTATGAATGTTAACAACGACATCATTATTGCGGTAGACGTAGATTTGTCATCGGTCCTCTCTTTTTCTGTTTTCTAGTTTGGTCACTTGCAGTGATGCATAAATTTTCATCGTTGCTATTTCGTCTCTTAGGAATCTTTTCAGCTAATAATAATTCGAAGAATCCAGTCTTTATTTATTGTCATATAAGTTATTTATTTTCTTTTGTACGTTATATCCTCTTTTAATTTTTCTTAGCTCTTCATTCTAAATCCATATATCTTTTTGGTGTTGTTTAATCTTTCTACCAAGCTGCATAATTTGCAAGTACCTCATTCTTTAAAACCATAATCGCAGTTAGTGTGAAATAAAGATTTCTTCTAATCATGTATCCGTCCAACTAAAATCCTAAACGACCACGAATTTTAGCCGAATAAGAATTTAGTTGAACGCTAGATGGTAGGTAACTAGTGTCGTGTGTCAAGTTCTTTGTTTCGTGCAGACTGAATTCTTATCAGTCAAGCTTAAAATTCAGCTTCCATGAAAGGTGGCTCACCATCACGGTGGACTCTAAAATGTTGTAATTAGACTATTGTAGGCAATTAGCAGGAAGCCTTGGACCTACGTTTCATACTTGCTGGTACAATTCAGCAAGGCTTATCTACAACCTACCGATTTTTTTCCAACTACCTAGTAATTAAGGAGAATTTATATATATTTTTTCAAAGCATCTGTCGAAAATTAATAATCATTATAAAATGGTATCGTGTTTCAGTTCTTCATAACCATATTTTATTCATAACTTTTGTCTGATTCTCTGCCTACATGTTTTACTCATTTTCAGCTCTAGGTGAATCCTCGACATGGTGTAAGCTGAAATTCTAGAAGCTTTCCAGGTGTGAAATATACAATCTAAAATGATGTAGGAACATTTTTCTGTTGCGGAATTCAGTGGGGTGCGAAAACTTTTGACAAAATGAAATTTCGTAAAATTGCTACTTACATTTGTTAATTCAGTGATATTGTTATTACCAACTGAAAATACTTGCAATTTTTTTAAACTTTCCATATTTTCTAATGAAGTTATTCGATTGTTGTAAAGTGTTAAGTCTTCTAAGTTTACTAAATTTTGAAGACCTTCAATTTTTTCAATATTATTGAAAGACAAGTCTAGGATAAAAAAACATGTTTTCTTCATAATATATGAATTTATTTTACCAAGCCAACGAAGATGTGATAAATGATCAATACCTTCAATGCGTTCAATGATATTGTTATCAAGTTGTAATTTTACTAACGATTTGAATGCCCATAAATTATCAATCTTTAGAATATCTAAACATACAGATTTTTGAGTGAGAATTTCTAATAAAATGGGTTTTGCTTACTTTTATAATCCAGTCGAAGGTGTAAAACATTCTCAAAATTGATTCCATCCTGTTTCGCTAGTTCACCTACATTACCTTTCCTAAGTGATGAGAATACAGCATCGTGTAACAGCTGTTTATCAATCACTGTTGGCTCTACAGTATCATATAATCGACTCATTTATTCAAATTATTGTAGACTCTAGAATAAGGCAAAAAGTAAGGTAATTACAAACTGCTAGAAGGTTATAATGAAAAGTGATTTGAACAGTAGGACGAAACAAATCTCTGGCATACTTAAGAAGCCTTTTAGGATAAAATCCAGGACCTCATTTCGGAGGGATTGGAAAGTAAATTTGAAGCTATTTATGTTAGCGTGAATCCGGTTGTTGTCCGAAATTATTCTATTGTATTCGTGATGGCTATTAACTCACAATGACAAATTTAATTTTGGTTGTGTTTAGGCCGAACTTACTGCCTGTGATCATTCCAATTACTAAAATTTTTGATTCACACATTTATTGATGGAAATTGCGCAAATGGTGGTATAAGGCATCTTACTAAGTCACTAAAACGTACAGAATTTGGGTGAACTACGACTTGGGTGGTCAATTTTTGTATTCAGAAGTATGTTTTCTAATGTCGACAGATGTGTTGAATCACTGTGGATGTGTCGCAATCTTTCATCAATCTTTCTTTTCATTTTTCTATAATTCACTTTAAAATGCAAACGCTGTTTCAGTTATTATCCTGCTTCACGCACCATGCAACAAAAACAGAGTAAATCGAACATCTCAAGAGATATGGATTAGATGACGGACGACTAACCATTCAGCCCCTAGGTGTAGATTGCATTGAAAATGATTGCTGGAGATCGCCAAACCGGAATAAATTATCATCTACGTGCAGTTAAATAGTGTCCCATAGTTAAGAGCTTTAAACCTGAAAGAAACAGATAACCAGTGCTGTATCTGTAATGTGTCCAACTTTGAACGTGACTTTACGTCACACCATTGGGCTAATCAAAGGAAGATACACGAAACAGGTCTTTGGGTTAGATAACATATTCTTCACTTAAAGTAATAGGAGTAAAATGTCCTTCGAATGAAGAGATATTATGTAAGCTGAGTGAGGTAAGTGTTACTCACTGTCTTAGCTCAACGACACTATGTATTTTTATTCGGTTATTTCGTCATTTTTTCTGCTTTTATTCGACATTTCATTTTAAGAGGGCGCTTCCGGTTATCTGGTTCACTCTGTAAAAGTGGAAAATCTCAAGAGAACTAGAAAGCCGAGTCATCTTACTTTAAGCTCTTTGAAAATTCTTGATGGAGAGCAGATGTGACTTATTGACTAGACTACATGAACCTTTAAATAAAAGATGAATAGTCTTCGCTTCAGTGCTTCTTGTATTAATTACAAATACATATTTTAAAGAGTACAACTTCAAAATTAGTTATTTTGAACTTATGAAGTACTGTATCATTACATTTCTTCGAATTGAAAAACTGGCCAGTTTTCTGGTGCTTCATAATATAACGAATAATTTTCAGATCTAAAGCTAACAGGTTAGAAAACACTATCAAATTTTATGAGACGTACTTTAGACCAAAGTGTGTTCGAAAAAACTTATTCAGAATGTGTTTCAGCAAGAATAAAACTTTATGGATGAATAATTAACTAAAGCCAGACATAGCTTAAAAATAGATAGTGAATTCTTGGACTCTATGTCAAAAGATAAGAAAAGATCTATTGAAGCAAATTTATGGCACATTTCGAAGAATTTTCGGATAACCGGATTTTCTGATATCCGAAAACATCAGAAGTGTGAAAACTATTGAAAATCGGAGGATAATTACAAGTGAGTGCTGTTTTTGAGTACCGGTTTTTATTATCAGCAGATATTTTCCTTATCAGTTGGTTACTTGGTAGCTTAAAAATAATTTTTCTCAAGTTGTATGCACTTGTCATAGAGTACGACATTTCTTGATTTAAGCAGGTCATCAAACTGTGACCGCGCACTGCTGAAATCGAAGTCAAACAACTGTCTATTGCTTTCTGTTATCAGTGGTTTTACGGTTTTTAGATCTAATATTAAAACTATGCAGAAAGCAATCGATTCCCAACCGACACTTCAATAAAAGTGATGGAGCAAATTAAGATTAACAGGATGAAAATTCTACATTTTTCATTTCCTATAACTGTTTATAGCATGATTAGCCACGTCCTCTCAGAGAAAAAGAAAATACCTATTAAAGAGGAAATCTCCCCGACAGTTAACTTTGTGCAATTGTTTGAAATGTTGTATTCACAGGAATGATACCATTTTTCTGTGGTCTGATACGATCACATTTTAAATTGATAACAATGATGACCATCTGCTTGATCAGAAATTAACGAGACTTGATGATTGGACAAGAGAGGGCTATGACGCCGCACACTTTGAAAAACGATGACAATTGTATTGATTCTCCTGTATTAATGAGTAATACCATTCTGTTGGTGTTATCACTGCAAAGCGGTCGCGTTACCCCAGATATAGTACCCGTTCATGATACTTTGGATTATGCAAATTTTTGTTAATCTTCACTTAATTGTTCTTTCTACCGTACACTTCCGCTTATTGTGTATTCTATGCATATGCATATGCTTTATGTGTACTGTTATTAAGTGTGGCGACTTAAACTGCTGATAAACCACATCATTTAAAAACTGTTCGCCAACTACCCAGTCAGTTACTTCTTTTTGGACCTGTGATATGTGGGAAAAGGTGGGCTGTTTTCGTTTGTAACATGGGTAAAGTGGGGAAACGTGGGCAACTATTTTCTGGAGACGTGGGTAATGCGGAAAAACATGGGAAACACGGGAAAAGTGGGAAGAATGGTGGGATTTCGTTTTTGTAGCGCAAACATACTTACATCTGAAATGCATGAGGTGAGGCACATTTCAGCCCGAATATTATACAATCTGTATTTAATCATTGGGAAGTTGCATGAAGACAAAGTCTGACTATTTAATTTCAATCGTTATGACACGTTTTTCTATGTGAAGGTTAACTTCTGAAGCCACGATTTCAAATTCATTCTCGTGCACTCCTAACCCGGTAGGTTAAGTGTTGATAGTGTGATGTCTATTTCAAGCTAATAAAATGGATACTGAAAGTGAAGTAGTACCATGTGTGCGTGATGTGAATCCCCCTAAACGTCTTAGAAGTACTTTATTCCTTTTAATATAGATTTGTGCTTCAGTTTGGGTTGAAAAAGAGACATGTCACCGATCCAAATGGTATAGAAGAACTAAAAGATTGAAGTTGCAGTTGCTTGGAGACGTTGCCAAGATAATACCTCCCGATATACGTTTAAAATATGGGCACTGTGGTAGAGTATAACTTCATTATGGATGAGATTTTATTTTGATAAATCACACAGTGTTGTACAGTTATATTAACTGATGACGTTTCGAGCACAAACTATTGCTCATAATCATATCAAGTTGTGTAACTTGATATATATCTGTACAACACTGTGTGATTTATCAAAATAAAATCTTATCCATAATGGAGTTATACTCTACCACAGTGCCCAAGTTTTATACTTATATCAATAATACATATGGTCTTCCTACTAGGAAGCCTATCAATAAACTCACACGACTTTCTCAAACAGAAGCAAGATTCACAAACCATCGGAATTTTAACAGTCGATGTTTAAGAAATCATATAATTCCAAAATATTCACACATACGCACTCCAATTACTTCAAGGAAAATATCGTCAGCAGCTGAACATCTCAGTAGATTATGTCTAAGAGAAGAACTACATCGAATTACTGTGAAACTAAATAATATACGAAATGAAATCGAAAAACTCAAACAGAAACTCAAATGTATGTATGGTCAATGACAAAGATTATGTAATTGTTTTCGAAACATCCGAAAAAGCTAGAGAATCAGCACTAAGAAAATCAAAAACCACACAAATCAAAAAATTCAACAAACTAATTGAAGAAAAGAACACAGCAAATAAAATTGATGTCAACGCTTCATCCTCTATCGACAGAACAAAGTGGGTGATATCAACCTCTCATCAAGGGAACTAAGCTCTAGTGAGATAAAAGTGCTTGAGAAGGGACTAAATTTCAATGTAACAGTTAATAAATTAAAACCAGAGGATGTCATTCCTAACATAGAAGTAGCACTAGGTTCAATAAATAAGACAACAGCAGAAGAGGTTCGAGCACAATGCGCATTAACCCTGAAAAATCAAACGAAGGCAAAATCAAATTAACAAAATCGGAAAGAGAAGCTTTAATTAGTCTAAAACAGGATAAAAATATTGTCATCACAAAAGCTGACAAAGGAAACGCCACCGTAGTTTTGAATAAATCTGACTATATCAGAAAAGTTATTGAACATATTCAAACGGGTCCATATGAGGAAATTAAGAAGCCTGTAGATACAATAATGAATAAGGTTAAGAAATCTACAGCAGAACTAATACGCAGAATGAAGCCGTCACTGGGTGAGTCTAAATGGTTTAATTTAATGCCTAAAACTAATAATGCTAGTAGAATATATGGTACTATTAAAAAACATAAGCCAGGATACCCCATAAGGCCAATAGTAGATTTTAGAAATACCCCAACTTATGAATTATCAAAAGACTTAGCTCTAACACTATGCCCTATCAGAAATCATTCAAACTCTAGATTAACTAATTCATATGAGATGAAAAGTAAACTAAATGACATTCAACTAGCGAATGACGAAACAATGGTTAGTTTTGATATAACTAGTCTTTACACTAATATACCAGTCAATATGGCCTTAGAAGCGGTTAAAAGAGAACTAACTTCTGATTCCGAACTTAGTCATCGGACAAAGATGCCCATTGAAGAAATTATTTTAGGGATTCAGTTATGCCTCACATCTACTATCTTCACGTTCCAAGGCAAAATATGTGGACAAACAGAAGGTGTAGCAATAGGATCACCAATATCCCCTATTGTAGCAGACATTTTTATGGACAGCTGGGAAAATAGTGCTCTTAATACATTTAATTCCACTCCAAAAATATGGTGGAGATATGTGGATGACACATTCACAGTGTTAAAAACAGAACATATCTCTAGCTTCTTAACACATATAAACTCACAAGTAGATGGAATAAAATTCACATTTGAATCAGAAAATGAACAAGGAGAATTAACCATGTTAGATTGTAAGATAAAACTAATAGAAGAAGGCAAACTACACACTAGTGTTTATAGAAAACAAACGCATTCTAGTAGATATTTAGACTTTAATTCGTCTCATCCGTTAACTGTTAAGGCAGGCTTAGTGAAGTGTCTGACAAACCGAGCCATAGCACTAAGTAGCACAAAAAAAGACCTAAATGACGGAATAAAACAGATAGAAGAAGCATTGGTGTTGAATAACTATCCTATAAAATTCATTAGGAAGATCAGTAAAGGCCAAAACAAAATAAAAATAATTGTGTAACTAGTAGTAATAACATAAATAAGAGAGAATATAAGTCATCTACTGTTATACCATATAAGGAGGGGACATCTGAGGCCCTACGTAGGATTCTCAATAAAGCAGGAATTAGGGTGGCATTCAAACCTACAAACTCACTCAGAGACAAGCTTTGTAGGTTGAAAGACCCAGTGGACCCAATTAAACAAAATAATATAATTTACAAAATACCCTGCAATGACTGTGAAGTCAACTACATAGGTCAAACTAGTAGGTCAGGGATAGTCAGATTATCAGAACATAAGAATTTAGCTAAGGGAAGAATGGTTGACCCTGAAAAGATAAGTAATTTAGAAAAATGCTCAGCTATTGCACTTCACGCATTAACAAACAACCACACAATAGGGTGGGATATGGTTAAAATTCTAAAAAGTAATATAGGTAGGTGGAGAGAGAGGTTGATTACGGAATCCTTATTCATCGAGTCTACACCCAACACATGCAACAGAAATGAATCAATGCAAATACCAGAAATATGGAAGATATTATTACCGCCGGTCAAATCAAAAGAGGATAATAAATAATCTTAAAATTCTATTTCAATTCAAACACATCACAACATTCTAACAATTAACTTATTATGACTATAAAAACACTCGTCGTATTTCCCATCTGATTATAATTGATCAATAACACTCGTACTATTATTTCTGAATGTACATTATCTCATATTGAATTTTATTCCAATATCTAATCGATTCCACACATGTATATAGATGAAAGAAAAAAAGTTGTGTGAGTAACTTGATATGATTATGAGCAATAGTTTGTGCTCGAAACGTCATCAGTTAATATAACTGTACAACACTGTGTGATTTATCAAAGTAAAGTCTTATCCATAATGGAATAATCTTCCCGATTTCAGAGACGAGGCTGGTTAATATCTTGTAGATAAAGCTCTTTGTAGCGTCGGAAACGTGCAAACTGACATGCAAATCACTTTACGAAGTGGGTTTCTTAGCTTTTCATGTGATGATTGATAAGGTGATTCCACGGGCGCTCTGTCGTCCCATGAGAAATGTTCCAATAACGCAAAAGAACGCAATTCGAATTCAGAACTCAGTGCGATAGCCTTAAAGTTTATCCTGACCACTAACACTTCCAGATGACTTGCAAGAAGCACTTGCGAAGCACCAGGCGTTACAAAGAACCTACAGCACTACCGATTGCAGTCAGTCCTCGATATCTACTGTAATCTGCACACAAAAGCGTCATTACAGATGTGTGCCAACGTCATTCAACCTGGGCCCAGCCAATCAATATTCTCTGAATAATTTAGGAGGTCACTTTCTGGAATCTTTCATCCGGTTACTGTTTTTTTAAACCGACATTTCACTGTATAAAATATAAAATTCCTTAACTCCGTTGGCATAAGCATTGAATGAGGTGAAAGATTCGTGAGTCAGTAGTCGCTGAGCTCGTAACTGTGGTAAATTCGATTGCAGTGGTAACTATAAAGAACGACAATGTGTAACCAGTTCCTTAAACAACTGGTAGGAGTAATACGCTAATTAATTCTAATAATACGAGGGTTGAATGGGAAAATGAGGGCCGTTTTTCGTCACGGAAATAGCAGTAGTGGGTAAACTGTTCGTTGAAAAAGTGGGTGAACGGGGAAAAAGTGGGCGAAGTGGTTAAAACCTGTTGCTTTTACACCATCTTTTGACCACCTGTTTGCCGATCAAAATTAACCATTTATCCAACGTTTTCGTCACATTGCCCAGGTGCATTAACCGACTGCGTAAAGCTGATGTATCACTATTTAAGCAGCTTTTGACCTGGAGAACATTCAGCAACTGTTGGTTTGACTCATTAAGTGACGAATTTATGAAATTTGATCCCCTCAAAGAACGAATATGGCAACCATGCGTAAAATCATGCATATGAGGTGTGGGAAAATTGGGATACTTTGTCCCACATTTCCCATGTTCCCAACTTTTCCCATTTATCCCATTTTCCACGTATAACTCCCTCAGTGTTTCCAGTGCACCCCAAAACTAATGCTACCCCTCCGGAAAAACACATTCCACTATTTATCACAATTGTGATTTCCCCCATATTTGTAGGATTGGGAACTTTTTGTTTGAGTAGTGGTATGAATACAAAATCACTTTAGTGAATAAAGCCATTTTCACACAAATTTTACGTAGATGTGACAATAAAATCTATTGATGGACAAGACGACGCTAATTTAATGCTAAAAAGACCCTCTAATTTGCATACCAAGACGTTGAATGCAGACGTTTTAATAATTATAAAAGCGAGAAACTTCTATCAATTGCAGTTTGAATGGTAGCTAAGTAAATAGAGTGACTATACCTGAGTAAAAACTGCTTCCTCTTCCTTAACTACAAACATGCAATAACTTTTCCATTGAGATGCATTCATTTGAAAACTTTTCTCAAAAACTCCTTAGTTTCACATGTCATTGAGTAATTCAAACAAATAAATTAAAAAGTCTTCAGCTATTGGAGGTGTTTCCATGGACAGCTTTTCTTCTTCTTTCATGGTACCTAATTATTCTTTGGAGGTTCATCCATACTGATAATAACTTGGATACATGAATTGCGATAAATGTCGAATGTTCATCATTTATTGGATTTCATGAAGCCAATAATCTGCATGCTGCAGTCAGAAACCCAGCCATCACAGAAATGTGTCCATCATGGATGAATTTCAGGATTAATCCGTCTCGAAATAAGTCAGAAAAAACCAAGTAAATATTTACATATATGAACCTATGGATTAAGACATTCCACGGAGTTGTCAACCTGAATACTAGAACAAGACATATAAGCGAACAATATTGTTTTCAATTAGATCTTCTTCAGGCTTTACTCTAATTTACATAGATTTATATATAAAATTTTAACCAATGACGGTGATTTTGGGAATTAAATAATAATCTTAATAGTCTTAATAATAATAATGTGGTAAATGTTTTGAACGTAGTTAATAACGATGATTATAATGATAACAAAATATTGATAATAAGGTTTATGCAGGTGATAAGAATAACAAAGATAGTATATGTATATAAGTGTATAAATAAATTGGGTTAAATCTTAAAAGATGGAGTGGAACGATAATCAGAGTTTAAATAAATATTATAAAAGTACAAAGGAGGTGGAAAATAAGAAAGGGTGGGAGGGTTTTGAATACAGTTCATCTAGGCCAAGGGAGAGACAAAGGTAGAACAAACTTCTTTTGTATGCGAAGACTAGGATTGTTCTCTCGAATTCCCGTAGCTTCGGCTAGGTGTAAAAGACGGTTTCTGATTCCATTCGAAAGACTCGATGGAATACGATAGATAACTTTGAAAGCACTATTTTTGTCCACTTGGTGTCCGCTATCAATCAAATGAGCCAAAATAGAACTTCGTATGGATTTTATTTGACCTTTTCCGAACCATGAAGGAAGATGCTCATTAATGCGTTTGTTGAGCTGTCTAGTTGCTCGTCCTATATAGCTTTCTCCACAGGAGCAACTAAATTTATAGATACACATTGAGGTGGCACAACTAGGTAGCTTATCTTTCACTTGAGCAATCAAAATTGGTCGGCTGAATACTGACAGGCATTCGAGAAAGATAAGACATCTTATGATCTGATGCTGTATGCCGGTGCAGCCAAAATATGCTAAGGAGAAAACCGCTGCACACTGTGATTTTTATAATTTCATAGATGTGCACCGGTACCGAATTCCAAAACTTATTAG
The DNA here is from genome assembly GCA_944472155.2 of Trichobilharzia szidati. NCBI lineage: Eukaryota > Metazoa > Platyhelminthes > Trematoda > Strigeidida > Schistosomatidae > Trichobilharzia > Trichobilharzia szidati. The sequence continues at coordinate 90,780,507 of OX235279.1, read as the reverse complement.
CCCATTGCATTCATCGCTAAAAACTAAATACTGACATTCGCCGATATGGCAAATATTTCCAGCTGAAGGTGTCGGTGAATCTTCCACTCCATTTATTATGATGTTGTGGTACGTTCGTTTTTCGTGAGTCACACCCAACTAGTTACGCAGTCATCATCGCACTACGAATCTGGTCCCAAAATATACCTCATATTTTGGTTTGCTTTTCGTCTACACAGAGCATATACTGTTGTAGTCGTAAGTTTATGAACATGCGTTAGTATTTGCCATAATATACCAGAAAGTCAACCCACCCTGTTCCTTTAACCTGGTTAGCGCTTCCACGAACTCCATATGGTTTGGTGAAGGGGGAACATATCCCGTCATTTGGTTCCACATTTATTTGTTCTTGAGTTATGTTTAGCATATTTCAAGTACTTTTTAACCCTGAGTGACCGTACGCCTAACGCCACGCGTATCGACAAACTAGCACCACTATTTAGCTGGTATCATGTTGGCCATACAATTCAGAAGCATGGTTTCTGACAGCCGAGTTCGAATTCAGGAAATATGGGATCACTGGCCGACATTCACAATCCCTTGAATTTATCGACGCTGTACTGCCGGAATGAACTAAACTCGTTACTTAGCAAGCGTCTACCTCAGAGGTAGGCAACGTCTACAATATGCTTAAATCACACTTTCCTAATATAAACGATCTCTCGGATCGGCAGCGTCTTGATGAACTGTTTTCTTTTTTTGAGCTAGGCGATCATTCGGCCGTGCACATGGTCGCACGAATACGAGAAATTATAGGCCAACGTCGGTCCGATGATGGATTCTTTAAAGAATTGTTCCTGTTTAATTTGCCACGGTCAGTGCAGACTGTACTAGTGAAACTTCAATGTGTGGTCATCGATAAACTTGCAAATTCGGCAGATAGAATTCTTGAAATATCGCTACAGTCCGGTACTGAACTGTGCTTGATCAGTAAACGGTCTTTCAGTAATGAAACTTAAACGACACAGTTATGCATCTCCTTTAAGCGAATAATTAGGTCAATATCTCCCTCATTTCCCCCTATCATTTAAATTTTTTACATTTTAGAATGTCATGTGAATTAACTTTTTTTACACAAAATTTCTCATTGGTTGTTAATTAATCATGAAACATTTAGTGTTCATAGATCTTCATTTATTTTTTAGTAAGAATCCTATCTCTCTCAGGCGACGAATCTCTTCACAATCCCAGCAGATGGCGGAGCAAAATTTTAAGACTAAACACGCCATGAAAATCGGATGTTTCCTGTGCGCTGCATATTTCATTTCAAACTGTTGATGAGTATGTAATAACAACTTATTTCTTTAACAGAAATAGGCCACTTTTGCAGGCATGAACACATGTGCATTACTCAAAACTGATGGGATATGATATATGAGCATAAGTGTAGATTGAATTTTGGCGTAAATCACTCACATATTGAAAAAAGGAGAAATATCTACAAAAATAGTTTGAAAAATTTACCTTCGCTGAGTTAGTTATAAGATAATGGGATAAATCAGAATTTTAAGCTATCATTTAACTATTGCATATAAATTTCACACAGAAATTATAAAAGTTTAAGTTCTAAGAGCGTAATAAGCGTTTGTAAGATAGTATTGTCAGTTTCATGCTTACGAACATGCTGTCGCTTCTTCCAATTATACATATCAGTCCATTAGTTTTCCATTAAAATTTATCTTTCATTTTATCGCTTTGTAAATTTTGTTGTGTTTCGATCAATTTCTTTCACTGTAGAACAACTATACATACATGATAATTACTGAGACAGTTTCTCAGCATCCCACCGAAGATTGTGGCAATTATCATTGAATTATTAGCTCAATATAAATACAGATTTAACATCAGAAATTGGTGACAATATTGCACTTGTTTTCTCTGATATTCATTTATTGAATATTGATATATAATCCTTAAAATTATAGTCCAAATTTCTAAGAATCGTGTTCGTTGAAACGCAATTATTTTAGATAGTGGCTCAACCTCGGTTATAACTGCATTACCGCCCTGTAATATAGTGTCAATTACTAGCTCACCAAATGGCTCGAGTGCAGTCCTCGCTCCTGTGATACAGATGAAATATTTCTGTAGATTGAATCGCTTGTGAAAGATATCCAGTGGCAAGTAAGTGAACTTCAGGAGAAATTAGGTCAATTTGATAGCATGACACCGCCAACCTTACATATCACAGAAAACCGTTCCGATATTGGCTAGGTTAAGTCTCTACTGGATGTAACTCAAAACAAGTTTGCGGATTTAGACCCAACAACTTGCCTTTTAAATAAAAATCCTATAGTCTCTCTGGACAACCTAGGCAAAGCAGAAAATCTCGTTGACTGCTTGGCTGTCGAAGTGATGAAGCGTGTGGCCTCTTCTCTTCAGGCTATAGTTTACAATATCCCAGACTCCATGCCTCTGAAGACTATGGAAAACAAAATCCTGGATTGTTGCGCCATGGCTAGTGTGCCATGTGAATGCAAAAGACTTTGTAAAAAGTCGACCTAGTCTAACTATCCCATAATGTTTAAGTTCGTAATTCTCTTGGTGCTAGTAAGTTTACTAAATTTCAAGATCATTTAAGACTGGATAGCAGTTGTAACTCTGTAACCATAGCGCAGGATGAGACACCGTGTCAACGCAGAATAATGCGTAGTAATAATCTGGTCACCTCCTCTGGCTTAAATTTACCGAAAGTGGATCGTGTACCGCAACAGTCACCTAGTACTGACAGTAGCATTCGGCGAACTGCACAACAACCACGCCTGCCAATAGAACTAGGAACTGATTTAGATATCAGTATTCCTGTAGGTAAAGACTCACTGAAAAACGTTAAAATAGCTAACACTACTGCAAGTTGTCCCCAGAAATTTTCATGTAAACGTAGTAACCTCACCATGGTGAACAAACTTCGCAGGATTGAGTCTGATGATGGGGGAGAATACTTTGTATTCAATAAGCCTGCTGAGAGTGAGCGTGTCAACAAACCCACACTCGATGCGGAGAAATCCTTTCCAAACACAAGGGTTTTTAGTGGTTTTCGGCATACTCCGCCTTTTGAAAACTTAGGTTCCAAAACCTCTAAAGTCCTGCGGCCAAAGCACCTTCCCCCACAACATTCTTCTGGTTATATAAGCAACACCAAGATGCGTACCGGTATGCCGAATAGCAGATTGAGGGTTAGACCTTAAAATGATATTCCTTTTAATTCACAACTAAGCTCCAACCACTACTGCCCGTACATCCAGGAACACAGTGAATATTTTAGGTATCCCGGATCAGTGATACGACCCATGGCACCTGGGACCGTCTCGTCACACTCTAATCCCGATGTATGGACACCCACTGCGACCATCTTATCATTCATATACCCTTCCGGTGCTGACGCACAAATAGAATTAGGTTATGGTGATATTTTAAGCCAGTTTGTAGTATCGCGTGACTTATTAACGATATTACTAATTAATGCGCGTTCCCCAATCAATAAGATGTATGAACTAAGGACATTAATATCAATCCCCAAGCCTACTGTAGTTTCGATAACTGAATCATGGTGCTCATTTTCTAAACTTGATGCGCATTTAGGTAGAGATGATTACGCCCTACACCGTGCAAACAGAGATTGTAAGCGTGGTGGAGAATGTCTCATATATATACATAACTCATTCGTAGTCAGTAGGTTGGAAGATGAAATACTGAAAGAGGTACCTGATTCACCCTGGATCGTCTTACATGGACATAAGTACAAACTTCTCATAGGCTGTGTTTATCGAGCACCATGCTCGACCAAAGAAACTAATGCGTTATTAGCTAGATCGTTTGCACACGCCCCTCGTTTAGTGCTAATTATAAAATAACTGCAGGGGATTTCAATCTTCCAGACGTCAACTGGTTAAATAGTTCCAGCCCCCAACGCTTCGACGAATTACTTGTCACTATTGATTGTTATGGATGGCAACAACACGTCCAGACACCTACTCGTGGTGATAACATGTTGGACCTTGTGTTTTCTCATGACACAATCCTAGTCTCCACCCATGTTGGTAACAGATTTTCTAGTAGTGACCATAGAATTGCACTCTGATCTCTGCCTTTCTCACCATTAAATACAGGAATCAAACAGGATTCAGGGAGCATGATATGCCGTAGTTACAAACATACAGATTGGGGATTAGTCCAAGAACTCATTCGACTCCGCCGATAGGATGACTATTTTACAAGTGGCTCCCTGGAGGCTGCAGTGTACCTATTTTACAGAAATGCTGCCCTTTGTTTAGATACTATTGCTTCTAAGAAGGTAGTGAAATTAAGTAGGTACCAAGCTGGGTACATATAGCATAGCATAGCATATAGCAATAAGTTGAGGAAGTTGATGAAACAATACTATTCCATTAAATAAATATCACTACCGCACTCAATCCACGAGTCACTTGAATCAATCAAGCGCCTACGCTCTCAAAAAGACCTCGACGAAGAGTTAAGTGCACTTAAAAGTACCTCCAAGGTTTGTAACCTCACAGCACTTCTTGAAAAACGAATGTGGTCGATGAGGCATATCCCCTACTTACTTCACCACAAAGTAATCTACAATGAGCCTGCCACCATCTGTGAACCTTTCAGTGAGTGGCTTGCGAGCTTTAGTTTAGAAATGCACACCTCTGGTGAAACCGCACCCCTTACTAGCTCCTCTCTCAAGAGCATGGTGCTCACCAGTCAGTGAATGGGACAAGCCGTTATTAGCCCTAGACCTTCTGCTAGCACAGGGCCGGATTGCCTTGCTTCAATAATTTTCAAAAACAGTGGGTGTGACATTCATCTATTACTTCTTAAGTTTTCCTAAGTATCACAGGACACTCGCACTTACTCCCATGAGTGGTAAACCAGTTTTGAAATCCCACACCGCAAATCTGGTGACAAGACGATCGTTCACAATTACAGACCTATAAATATAACCCCAGTTACCTCGAGAATAATGGCGAAAGTTGTTAAAGATCAGTTATCAGACTATCTACTTAGGGAAGATCTTATTACAAGGTCACTTGCCACTTCGACTTTTCCAACTGCATCACCAGTAGTCGCGAAGCGCGTAAGCTAGTCGTTGTTCTCTACTTCGATATATCCAAGTCATTTTACCTGGTATCTCACAGTATTCTCTTTGAAAAGCTGTACTTATGTGGAATTCGCAACCATTACTTAACTGGTTAAAGTCATTCCTAGGCAACATGGTACAAATAACCAAAGTCAGATCTGTGTTACCTCATCCTAGGCAGATCACAAGTGGGGTTGTGCACGGTAGTGTCCTAGGATCACTTTTATTTACAGTCTACATTGACAGCATTTGTAACTGCTTCACCTCAGGTACAACATTCCTATATAACCTGATGACCTCAAAGTCGTTTACTCCTGCCACAGTCATGAATTAAACGATATGGTAAGTGAAATATATCTTGAACTAGGTAGTCTCGCAACATGGTATGTTGAATACTGTCTGAAGTTTAACATTGAAAAATGGGGTTGGATTTGCATCGGCAACAGTAACTTTGATCTAACTCTTGAAGTAAACTGGCGAAAACCAGCCGAGCTCAATTCAGTCGTAGATCTTTGTATCAGATACTCCAGTAAATTAACGTCCTCTGCACAAACTGGTCATGCCAAACATTAAAATACATAGGCTCATAGGATGCACAACTCGCAATTTCTCTTGTTGGGAAACTAGGGTTTTATCATACAAAGTATGTGTCCGATCTATTTTAGAATACTGCCCGTTTATTCTAAGTGGACTGCGACAGAATAGCGAGCTTAAATTAGAGGGAGTGCAGTGGCAATTTACCTCAAGAACTCTTGGTTAAGAATGTAGTCAAATATGATCATGCCTGTACAAACGGAATGTCGATCATGTAAATGCCTAATTTATGTGAATGAAGTGTTATTATTATTACTCTGAGAGTTGTGACAGACTGAAAATAGAATCACTCTGCAATAGACATCTTAAGCTAAGCCTTATTTTCCACTACAACATAACTAATCTTATCATGCGCTCCTCCAGGCCAATAACTAAATCTACCGCTGTCATTAGTTACAATCTTAGAATTCATGACAACCTAGTTGCTATAGAGCATTTCCAGACTTACATGCGGTACGACTCCTTAAATAAGTTTTCGGTCATTTGGAATAGACTACTTGCTAATGTGCGTTATGCAAACACAATCACGGTTCATCTCTCCAGCCACCAAACTGCTCAAAGATGACAATGCACTCCTGCGTCTGACTCCTACACCATATTTTTCACCCTACATATATATTGTCAGTTCACTAAACGTGTAAGTTACAATAAACTACAATAATAAGTGTTATTAATATTGGAAGGACATGATAAACATTTCCACACAGGCCATTAATATTAGTTCACACATATAATATGAAAGTTGGCATAACAGGACTAGTTAGTGTATCAACATAATCATTGTTACTACACAGAAACAAAATATATAAATTTATAAATCACTCCTTGAGGATCCCACTTACTTTCTTCTGTGCTGCTGCCGTTTGTCTTCTTTTTTCTCTCGCCATCTTAGCTTCTGTGTGACTTTCCGAATGAGAATAAAGAATGTAGATATTTGACCACTTACAATGATAAATGACCTGCGAACATCACTCGTCCCATATCCCACAACTTCCTCGCGAATTACCCATTACCTTCCTCCGCATTGTGTCCTGGATGAAAGTTGGGGAATATTACCGTTGTAGCAATAAAAAGTCCCAATAACTTTCTGTTCGGCGCCGATAAATATGGTTATTTAAGAAATAATGAACACATGCTGATGGTTGCACTTGGAATCTCACTGACTCGCGTGATGATAATTTCCAGCTCCTACATGCTCCAATTGTCATTTTATATAGATTTATTCCCCGTTATTCTGGCTCCTGGCTGCATATCGACTAAAATTCACCTACTGCTGTAACAATACTCTTTTGTACGTTTAACTGGACGTTCGTCTCTTCCTGAAATTGCTTTAAATAACATGGCGACATAGGGCTGACACAATATATGCGGTCCACTGATTGATCATGACGATCAGCGCAAAACCGAACGAAGTTTGGGGTTGTCGGTTAACTTTGATGGTGAAGGGATTACAATTTAACATTTATAAGAACCTATTCTGACCGCTTGTAACGTTATCGAACGATTTAAAATTTTCAAATGTATTGACTTATGATACATCACCATTTTAATTTCTAACATAACTGATTGTGCCTGTAAAAATGGCATGCAGTTCTTGTGAACACCAGTTTATACGAAATATAGATTATTATTATTATAAAATCAACAATACCCTTGATATGAGTATGAGCAATGAATTGTGCTCGAAACATCGTCAGTGAATATTACTGTATGAAACAGTGTGGTTTTATCAAAATAACACGTTATCGATATTGAGGTTATACTTACCAAATTGCCCAAGTTTTATCCTTACATCAGTGACACGCATGAAGTCTTGCGGTTGTAAACGCTACCATCAATCACTAGCTCACTCATGTCACGGAAGCCAGCGAAGAGCCTTCTGTTTTCATTCATTTCTCCGAGCAATTATCGACCCATAACGAGTTCTCTTTCTGTGTTGCCTGGTCCAATTTTGGCATTCATGTCTCCCATTGAGATTTTGATGTCACCGACTAGAGTATTGTTTATTGTTGCCTGTAGTTGCTGTAGAATTTTTCTTTCTTTTCTAGGCCCGCGTTGTTAATGAGTGAATAGCATTGTCTCCTTCCTTTTGAGCAGAACGTGGCGGTCATTATCCTCGGCGTGGTCGGCCCCCATTGTAAGAAGGCCTTTGTTACCGTTGACGACATCATGATAGCCACACACCCTCGGTGTGCTCGCGGTTGTCTTCTGGATGACCGGAGTAGATCACTAACTTTCCCGTTGACGATTTGATGGGTCCACTCCGATTACATCTTCCTTCGCATATTCTCAGTACTTGAATACCATATCTTTTCATCTCATTTGCAATCTGGACAGCTTTGCCAGTCTCATACATGGTGCGGACGTTCCATATCGCTGCACGTGCTTTTACTTTTGTCTCAAGAAGACCTATCGTACTGAAGTTTCTGTAGCAGAGATTCCTTACAGGGTGGGGTTACTATCCTCACGCCGAGGAAGAAGTTGTTCCATATATATGTAAGTTACAGAGGAGAGTCTTTTTGGGTTGCTCCCTTTATAATGAGGAAAATAAAAATAAAGCAGCAGAACAACAACGTCAAAATATCACAACAGGAAGGGCGGTGACAACAAAAAATACCGCACAGTAGAATCACTTTCAAATACAGCTAACAAAAATGATAAATCAACCATAGACTCGCTGACTTGGGACATTTTGGGCATGTAAATCCAAGAACATACAAAACTAAAGGCACTAGTTAGTTAAGGGTATCCGCCTAATGTATTTAACGGTGCTCACAGTAGTGCCAAACTAATTCTGAACCATACGTCTATAATTCAGTCCAAAGCTAAACAGATATCTTATGTACCTAAAATTAATGTGGAAGGACACCATAGGGTGATATTTTTCGCGGAATATGAAGTCATTCCAGAATTTACCAACTGTAGAAAAAATTACAATATTAGTCGTATGCAGTACACTGGGAAGTACGTCTGTTTAAAATCTTAGTGTAAGCTACAGTGTCTTACTACTGATCAGATGTGATTTTACTACTAATGGAGCAAAAAGCCACAATTCATACAAATGCTGCCAAAGGTATATATTTGCACAATTTTTAACTCGAAAGCCTGCTAAAATGTTTACAGTATTTTTGCCAGTATATTCAGCCGAGGATAATAAATGCAAACAAAGGAACATTTAGTGCGTACGGCATTTGAGAAAATGGTCAGTACTATATTAAACTTCTTATAATAATATATTTTATTTATGTATATGGGGGAATATTTACGGTTCAGGGAAATAGCCTATGCCAATTTTAAAGCTATATTTTAGGGATAATTAATCTCAATGAAGTGATCTTATTTAATGAATTTTTCAGCGAAGCGTTAAGAGTGAGCTGTTCTTCCTTTATACATAGTTAGATCTACTTTAACAGTCTAGTGGCACATCCTCTACCCTCAATTCTTTCTTCCTGTAAATCCGAACATACTCTAGTTGTCTCGGACACTCAGGGGAAGTGACTGAAGTTAGACGGAGTGTTGCTAAACTACTCAAATATGTTGGAAAAGGTGTATGTAAACTCTAGTTCACTCAAAATACTATGTTTTTTGAACAAGTTAGTCGCATAAAATTTCCCGCTAGTCAGTAACTTCGTGTGATGCTACGGTTGAATTATGAATTAATCTCAATACAAGCCATATGGCTTGTATGATTTCACAAGACCCTGTGCACTGCCACTGTCTTCACGCCATATTTTTTACACGACTTCTCATTCCATATGGCTGTGACTATCCAAAGGATGCGCTCACCATTAGTTATGACTTCATTACCAACACTTTTAATGGCAAGGGAAGTAAGCGATAAAGTGTGTCAAAGTCGACGGGATTTTCACTAAATGTTTAACAAATGAAAATGCGCCGTAAATTCATAAATGTGTGTGGACAGATATCAAAATTCTACTCGTGTGATTGTCCTTATACGTCGTCCTTTTCTGGCACTTCTCAGTTTTTCTAGCCTGTTGTAATTTTCGTAAAGAGGTCTCATAGACAGACGGTTACACTGAATTTTAACCGGATTCGATGCAGCTAATATATATCGCGTCATTCCTCCAGGTGTTTCTTCGCAGTGATCATACATCTTCACTAGCTTCGAGTCTACCACCTGCAACCACTGACATATACCCTAAACGGGCTGCATTGATAAGCTAAGGAGGTGTTTTAGTTGGTTTTCCAACGGTTTCTCACGTTTCAGTCACCTGGAAACCATCAGCACTAGACGACGGGACTTCTGCAATTCTCAATTTAGTGCATTCACTAATTACTCAGCAGATTGTTTGGACTGATTCTGATGACAAAATTAGTAGCTGCAGTGTAACTACGGCCTCAGCTCAACTTACGTAATTTAAATAACTCACTTATACATGGCAATACACTTGGTATCTAGATGAATAGACAGGAATAAATACGCTACTGATATGTCCGATTATTAAGACCATAGACCATCCCACATCTCCTCTCCGAAATTGGTCTAGATTTAATGGATCAGACTGTGGTGAGAGCCAGCTACAAGCAAAAAATGCAGACAGCAATTTAAGTCAATGTTACTTCCCATATCGGGGTCATGAAAAAACACAATAACAAAGCTTAACCTCGAGGAACTCGCCAACCAACAACAGCGGACTTAACGTGTGCAAATACAATTTGCAGATGTATGGCTTAACTTTCTAAGAAACAGTCACAAGCAGTACAGAATAACCTTCGGCGAGAAAACAATCAAACGGAAGATGTTGCTTCTAAGCTAACAATAACGCTTATAATAATGTACATAAAAATCTATAAATATCTCTTGATTTTCTCGATAAACGATATGTTGCCTGGACCATGCCTTCTGTCGTTACATTTGGCGTCACTGTCTGTCGAGAAATCAAAGTATCATGTCTTGAAGTTTTTGAAGGAGGAGAAATATGGATCTTCTTGAAGGACTTCGAAGCTATTGCGGGGTTGAATGGCGCTCAAGAGCCATCATCAAAGACGCTTTTACTTGGTAGGCTTCTGAGAGCTCGAGAGAAGGCAGCGTGTGATAGTGTGTGGCAAGCAGAAGCGCAAACAACTTGGAAGTCAGTAGTTGAGCGCTCGAAGGAGGGGTTCAACAGCCCGATGGAGAGAGACTAGCGATGCAGCAGTTTCGCACCAGAAAGCTGGGAGTTGAGGGTGATCCTCTCGTTTTGGCGCTGGCTCTGACAAACCTACTGCGTCGCGCGCTGCCAACAATTGATGAAGATTCTGAGGCACAAGTGTTGTCGTCTCAGTTTATGGAGAGTGTTCCAGAACACATATCTCAACAGCTACGTCTGATTCACGCCGTACAACTACCAGACATTAGGAAGCTTGCAAGGGTGACCAGGCAACTATTAAGCAAGACAGGTGCCATGATAAGGCCCCTAATTACTCTATTAATGATAAAGAGACCAATCGCATAGATGCATGAAAGACTAAGTATAAATAAATACACATACGTTTTTTAGATGACAACGTACAACGAATATAAACATATGTATACAAACGTTGAGGTTCTGTACGTGTCCACATAATTTTTCCTTTCTCTCTGTTACTTTGCTGCTCGCCTCTTCTCTTCTATTTGACTTGTAGGGGAAGTTACACAGATCTACAGTAAGACTGGTGTTGAAGCCAATTACCTATATATCAACTTTCAAGGTTTTAGCTAGTAATGACTCAACATCCTCAACATCCACTGTCACCATATCAGGACTCTGTATAACATCCCATGCAAACAGTTTCCACGATCCTAAATGGTTCACGAATAGCTTTCTACATGTAAATCAACCTACTCGTACAGGACAACCAAGCAGTGACAGATGGCGGCTGATCTGGGCGCTGTAAAACAAATATGCCTGACAATGACCAATATCAGTTTGCACTGTGTACGTTTCACTTCTGGTGTTACTCGCGATGAAAATGTTGACAATATTATATAGATATATCACTTACTTTGCATTATTACCGAATTTTGATACAAATCAAGAATAAGATCCGATGCGTACACACCAAAGTTATATGGAGGAATTGGCTTCAAGCTTTATTTTTCCCAAATATTTGTAATCCACCCAACACATACCTGGGTATTTTGTTATTGAGAAGACAATATTTCTATATTCCTTGATGTGCTCCATTGGGTAACCAGTCAGCAGATTGTTTCCACAAACTAAAGATAAAAATGAGAGCAACCATGTAATTTCACCATAAACCAAATTCATGTAATTTAAATAATACTTATCCATACCTGTACAACCGGTGTGTCCTACATAGATAGGAATAAATATATGTTATTAAATACAGTGTGAGAAACAAGTTGGAGAGTTGCAGCGTGAAGTGGCTGCGCTGAAAATGAGAGTTGAGAGACCAGTATTTTGCATGCGGCAAACTGGGACATTGGAAAAACTGTTGCCTGGAGAGACGACAGAGGAAGAGTTTTAAAAGGTATACTGTATCTTCTTTCTATTTTCTAAGACTAAGTATATTAGGGGTGATTCAGAGGGGGCGATGTATTCGAAGTTTTGCGTAAATGGCCGCGGGTTAATGTGTTTAATTGATACAGGGGCAGCAGTGTCACTCGTAGATAAGAGCTAATGTGAGAGTATAAAGCGGTGTTCCTTGATAGTGCAGACAACGGGGAGCTACGTGTTAAGAATCGCAGGCGTGTCATACTGCGGGGTTAGTATTGGAGAGGACAACGTGACGTTTCCATTCCAAGTTGTACCTGAGTTGCGCAGAACAATCCTTGGGGCAGACGTTTTGCGAGAAGTAGATGCTGTGGTTGACGTGAAGAAAAGGGTTGTCGTTACGAAGTGTGTGGTTTCAGCATGCGCGAGAATAGGAAGGTAGCAGGGATGGCAGCACCAAAAGTCCTGAGTGTAGCTATGTTACTTGGCAAGTAAAACTATCCCTTCACTGGAGAGGAGAACCGTACAGTTAGTGTGAACAAGTGAGGCACGAAATTCCAGTGACAAGTGGGAAAGTGAGACCATTCATCACTGGAATAGTTCCGTTTCATTTAGAAAGGGAGGTTGCAAGACAGGTCGAAGAGATATTGAAGGATGACATCAATAAAGAAGCCGATAGCCCACATAGTTCTCCAGTGCTATTAGTGAAGAAAAGCATCGGGAAATACCGATTTTGTGTTGGTTACCAACAAATGAACGGCATAACAGGGCTGAGACCGTGTGCGATGCCAACCATTGCAGAAACTTTAGATCGCTTACAAAGTGCGAAGCTGTTCACAGTCTTAAATCTGCGATCGGGATCCCGGCAACTGCCAATAAAACAAGGAGATAGAGATAAGACGGCGTTCTTTGTGGGACAGAAACAGCATCGGTTTAGATGCATGTCTTTTGGATTGGCATACATTTAGACGATTAGTGACGTTTCTGCTGAAGAATTTGAGGAACATCGAAGTTTATGGAGGTGACCTGGTGATACACAGTACGAGCGAGAGTAACCACGTAGAGCATGTAGAGGCAGTTCTAAGACGCATAGGAGAATTCGGTCCACGCATCAACATGGCGAAATCTCAGATTGCTAAGAGGAACGTTACGCTTTTAGGAAATAAGGTGGGAAAGTGCGAGAACCTATTCTGTCCGCTTGTACCGTTGTCGGACGATTTATGCTTTTAATAGTATTAACTCATGATACATCACCAATTTATTTTCTCACATAACTGATCGCCCCTGTAAAAAGCCAAACGTTTCTTGTGAACACCAGTTTATACTAAGTATAAGTTATCATTTTTGTGTTTTCACTGGTATAACGGTAATATTCCCCAACTTTCATCCAGGACACAATGCGGAGGAAGGTAATGGGTAATTCGCGAGGAAGTTGTGGGATATGGGACGAGTGATGTTCGCAGGTCATTTATCATTGTAAGTGGTCAAATATCTACATTCTTTATTCTCATTCGGAAAGTCACACAGAAGCTAAGATGGCGAGAGAAAAAAGAAGACAAACGGCAGCAGCACAGAAGAAAGTAAGTGGGATCCTCAAGGAGTGATTTATAAATTTATATATTTTGTTTCTGTGTAGTAACAATGATTATGTTGATACACTAACTAGTCCTGTTATGCCAACTTTCATATTATATGTGTGAACTAATATTAATGGCCTGTGTGGAAATGTTTATCATGTCCTTCCAATATTAATAACACTTATTATTGTAGTTTATTGTAACTTACACGTTTAGTGAACTGACAATATATATGTAGGGTGAAAAATATGGTGTAGGAGTCAGACGCAGGAGTGCATTGTCATCTTTGAGCAGTTTGGTGACTGGAGAGATGAACCGTGATTGTGTTTGCATAACGCACATTAGCAAGTAGTCTATTCCAAATGACCGAAAACTTATTTAAGGAGTCGTACCGCATGTAAGTCTGGAAATGCTCTATAGCAACTAGGTTGTCATGAATTCTAAGATTGTAACTAATGACAGCGGTAGATTTAGTTATTGGCCTGGAGGAGCGCATGATAAGATTAGTTATGTTGTAGTGGAAAATAAGGCTTAGCTTAAGATGTCTATTGCAGAGTGATTCTATTTTCAGTCTGTCACAACTCTCAGAGTAATAATAATAACACTTCATTCACATAAATTAGGCATTTACATGATCGACATTCCGTTTGTACAGGCATGATCATATTTGACTACATTCTTAACCAAGAGTTCTTGAGGTAAATTGCCACTGCACTCCCTCTAATTTAAGCTCGCTATTCTGTCGCAGTCCACTTAGAATAAACGGGCAGTATTCTAAAATAGATCGGACACATACTTTGTATGATAAAACCCTAGTTTCCCAACAAGAGAAATTGCGAGTTGTGCATCCTATGAGCCTATGTATTTTAATGTTTGGCATGACCAGTTTGTGCAGAGGACGTTAATTTACTGGAGTATCTGATACAAAGATCTACGACTGAATTGAGCTCGGCTGGTTTTCGCCAGTTTACTTCAAGAGTTAGATCAAAGTTACTGTTGCCGATGCAAATCCAACCCCATTTTTCAATGTTAAACTTCAGACAGTATTCAACATACCATGTTGCGAGACTACCTAGTTCAAGATATATTTCACTTACCATATCGTTTAATTCATGACTGTGGCAGGAGTAAACGACTTTGAGGTCATCAGGTTATATAGGAATGTTGTACCTGAGGTGAAGCAGTTACAAATGCTGTCAATGTAGACTGTAAATAAAAGTGATCCTAGGACACTACCGTGCACAACCCCACTTGTGATCTGCCTAGGATGAGGTAACACAGATCTGACTTTGGTTATTTGTACCATGTTGCCTAGGAATGACTTTAACCAGTTAAGTAATGGTTGCGAATTCCACATAAGTACAGCTTTTCAAAGAGAATACTGTGAGATACCAGGTAAGATGACTTGGATATATCGAAGTAGAGAACAACGACTAGCTTACGCGCTTCGCGACTACTGGTGATGCAGTTGGAAAAGTCGAAGTGGCAAGTGACCTTGTAATAAGATCTTCCCTAAGTAGATAGTCTGATAACTGATCTTTAACAACTTTCGCCATTATTCTCGAGGTAACTGGGGTTATATTTATAGGTCTGTAATTGTGAACGATCGTCTTGTCACCAGATTTGCGGTGTGGGATTTCAAAACTGGTTTACCACTCATGGGAGTAAGTGCGAGTGTCCTGTGATACTTAGGAAAACTTAAGAAGTAATAGATGAATGTCACACCCACTGTTTTTGAAAATTATTGAAGCAAGGCAATCCGGCCCTGTGCTAGCAGAAGGTCTAGGGCTAATAACGGCTTGTCCCATTCACTGACTGGTGAGCACCATGCTCTTGAGAGAGGAGCTAGTAAGGGGTGCGGTTTCACCAGAGGTGTGCATTTCTAAACTAAAGCTCGCAAGCCACTCACTGAAAGGTTCACAGATGGTGGCAGGCTCATTGTAGATTACTTTGTGGTGAAGTAAGTAGGGGATATGCCTCATCGACCACATTCGTTTTTCAAGAAGTGCTGTGAGGTTACAAACCTTGGAGGTACTTTTAAGTGCACTTAACTCTTCGTCGAGGTCTTTTTGAGAGCGTAGGCGCTTGATTGATTCAAGTGACTCGTGGATTGAGTGCGGTAGTGATATTTATTTAATGGAATAGTATTGTTTCATCAACTTCCTCAACTTATTGCTATATGCTATGCTATGCTATATGTACCCAGCTTGGTACCTACTTAATTTCACTACCTTCTTAGAAGCAATAGTATCTAAACAAAGGGCAGCATTTCTGTAAAATAGGTACACTGCAGCCTCCAGGGAGCCACTTGTAAAATAGTCATCCTATCGGCGGAGTCGAATGAGTTCTTGGACTAATCCCCAATCTGTATGTTTGTAACTACGGCATATCATGCTCCCTGAATCCTGTTTGATTCCTGTATTTAATGGTGAGAAAGGCAGAGATCAGAGTGCAATTCTATGGTCACTACTAGAAAATCTGTTACCAACATGGGTGGAGACTAGGATTGTGTCATGAGAAAACACAAGGTCCAACATGTTGTCACCACGAGTAGGTGTCTGGACGTGTTGTTGCCATCCATAACAATCAATAGTGACAAGTAATTCGTCGAAGCGTTGGGGGCTGGAACTATTTAACCAGTTGACGTCTGGAAGATTGAAATCCCCTGCAGTTATTTTATAATTAGCACTAAACGAGGGGCGTGTGCAAACGATCTAGCTAATAACGCATTAGTTTCTTTGGTCGAGCATGGTGCTCGATAAACACAGCCTATGAGAAGTTTGTACTTATGTCCATGTAAGACGATCCAGGGTGAATCAGGTACCTCTTTCAGTATTTCATCTTCCAACCCACTGACTACGAATGAGTTATGTATATATATGAGACATTCTCCACCACGCTTACAATCTCTGTTTGCACGGTGTAGGGCGTAATCATCTCTACCTAAATGCGCATCAAGTTTAGAAAATGAGCACCATGATTCAGTTATCGAAACTACAGTAGGCTTGAGGATTGATATTAATGTCCTTAGTTTATACATCCTATTGATTGGGGAACGCGCATTAATTAGTAATATCGTTAATAAGTCACGCGATACTACAAACTGGCTTAAAATATCACCATAACCTAATTCTATTTGTGCGTCAGCACCGGAAGAGTATATGAATGATAAGATGGTCGCAGTGGGTGTCCATACATCGGGATTAGAGTGTGACGAGACGGTCCCAGGTGCCATGGGTCGTATCACTGATCCGGGATACCTAAAATATTCACTGTGTTCCTGGATGTACGGGCAGTAGTGGTTGGAGCTTAGTTGTGAATTAAAAGGAATATCATTTTAAGGTCTAACCCTCAATCTGCTATTCGGCATACCGGTACGCATCTTGGTGTTGCTTATATAACCAGAAGAATGTTGTGGGGGAAGGTGCTTTGGCCGCAGGACTTTAGAGGTTTTGGAACCTAAGTTTTCAAAAGGCGGAGTATGCCGAAAACCACTAAAAACCCTTGT
Source organism: Trichobilharzia szidati (assembly GCA_944472155.2). Classification (NCBI taxonomy): domain Eukaryota; kingdom Metazoa; phylum Platyhelminthes; class Trematoda; order Strigeidida; family Schistosomatidae; genus Trichobilharzia; species Trichobilharzia szidati. Next base: position 90,763,266 of record OX235279.1, on the reverse strand, counting down.
GTTTGGAAAGGATTTCTCCGCATCGAGTGTGGGTTTGTTGACACGCTCACTCTCAGCAGGCTTATTGAATACAAAGTATTCTCCCCCATCATCAGACTCAATCCTGCGAAGTTTGTTCACCATGGTGAGCTTACTACGTTTACATGAAAATTTCTGGGGACAACTTGCAGTAGTGTTAGCTATTTTAACGTTTTTCAGTGAGTCTTTACCTACAGGAATACTGATATCTAAATCAGTTCCTAGTTCTATTGGCAGGCGTGGTTGTTGTGCAGTTCGCCGAATGCTACTGTCAGTACTAGGTGACTGTTGCGGTACACGATCCACTTTCGGTAAATTTAAGCCAGAGGAGGTGACCAGATTATTACTACACATTATTCTGCGTTGACACGGTGTCTCATCCTGCGCTATGGTTACAGAGTTACAACTGCTATCCAGTCTTAAATGATCTTGAAATTTAGTAAACTTACTAGCACCAAGAGAATTACGAACTTAAACATTATGGGATAGTTAGACTAGGTCGACTTTTTACAAAGTCTTTTGCATTCACATGGCACACTAGCCATGGCGCAACAATCCAGGATTTTGTTTTCCATAGTCTTCAGAGGCATGGAGTCTGGGATATTGTAAACTATAGCCTGAAGAGAAGAGGCCACACGCTTCATCACTTCGACAGCCAAGCAGTCAACGAGATTTTCTGCTTTGCCTAGGTTGTCCAGAGAGACTATAGGATTTTTATTTAAAAGGCAAGTTGTTGGGTCTAAATCCGCAAACTTGTTTTGAGTTACATCCAGTAGAGACTTAACCTAGCCAATATCGGGATGGTTTTCTGTGATATGTAAGGTTGGCGGTGTCATGCTATCAAACTGACCTAATTTCTCCTGAAGTTCACTTACTTGCCACTGGATATCTTTCACAGGCGATTCAATCTACAGAAATATTTCATTTGTATCACAGGAGCGAGGACTGCACTCGAGCCATTTGGTGAGCTAGTAATTGACACTATATTACAGGGCGGTAATGCAGTTATAACCGAGGTTGAGCCACTATCTAAAATAATTGCGTTTCAACGAACACGATTTTTAGAAATTTGGACTACAATTTTAAGGATTATATATCAATATTCAATAAATGAATATCAGAGAAAACAAGTGCAATATTGTCACCAATTTCTGATGTTAAATCTGTATTTATATTGAGCTAATAATTCAATGATAATTGCCACAATCTTCGGTGGGATGCTGAGAAACTGTCTCAGTAATTATCATGTATGTATAGTTGTTCTACAGTGAAAGAAATTGATCGAAACACAACAAAATTTACAAAGCGATAAAATGAAAGATAAATTTTAATGGAAAACTAATGGACTGATATGTATAATTGGAAGAAGCGACAGCATGTTCGTAAGCATGAAACTGACAATACTATCTTACAAACGCTTATTACGCTCTTAGAACTTAAACTTTTATAATTTCTGTGTGAAATTTATATGCAATAGTTAAATGATAGCTTAAAATTCTGATTTATCCCATTATCTTATAACTAACTCAGCGAAGGTAAATTTTTCAAACTATTTTTGTAGATATTTCTCCTTTTTTCAATATGTGAGTGATTTACGCCAAAATTCAATCTACACTTATGCTCATATATCATATCCCATCAGTTTTGAGTAATGCACATGTGTTCATGCCTGCAAAAGTGGCCTATTTCTGTTAAAGAAATAAGTTGTTATTACATACTCATCAACAGTTTGAAATGAAATATGCAGCGCACAGGAAACATCCGATTTTCATGGCGTGTTCAGTCTTAAAATTTTGCTCCGCCATCTGCTGGGATTGTGAAGAGATCCGTCGCCTGAGAGAGATAGGATTCTTACTAAAAAATAAATGAAGATCTATGAACACTAAATGTTTCATGATTAATTAACAACCAATGAGAAATTTTGTGTAAAAAAAGTTAATTCACATGATATTCTAAAATGTAAAAAATTTAAATGATAGGGGGAAATGAGGGAGATATTGACCTAATTATTCGCTTAAAGGAGATGCATAACTGTGTCGTTTAAGTTTCATTACTGAAAGACCGTTTACTGATCAAGCACAGTTCAGTACCGGACTGTAGCGATATTCCAAGAATTCTATCTGCCGAATTTGCAAGTTTATCGATGACCACACATTGAAGTTTCACTAGTACAGTCTGCACTGACCGTGGCAAATTAAACAGGAACAATTCTTTAAAGAATCCATCATCGGACCGACGTTGGCCTATAATTTCTCGTATTCGTGCGACCATGTGCACGGCCGAATGATCGCCTAGCTCAAAAAAAGAAAACAGTTCATCAAGACGCTGCCGATCCGAGAGATCGTTTATATTAGGAAAGTGTGATTTAAGCATATTGTAGACGTTGCCTACCTCTGAGGTAGACGCTTGCTAAGTAACGAGTTTAGTTCATTCTGGCAGTACAGCGTCGATAAATTCAAGGGATTGTGAATGTCGGCCAGTGATCCCATATTTCCTGAATTCGAACTCGGCTGTCAGAAACCATGCTTCTGAATTGTATGGCCAACATGATACCAGCTAAATAGTGGTGCTAGTTTGTCGATACGCGTGGCGTTAGGCGTACGGTCACTCAGGGTTAAAAAGTACTTGAAATATGCTAAACATAACTCAAGAACAAATAAATGTGGAACCAAATGACGGGATATGTTCCCCCTTCACCAAACCATATGGAGTTCGTGGAAGCGCTAACCAGGTTAAAGGAACAGAATGGGTTGACTTTCTGGTATATTATGGCAAATACTAACGCATGTTCATAAACTTACGACTACAACAGTATATGCTCTGTGTAGACGAAAAGCAAACCAAAATATGAGGTATATTTTGGGACCAGATTCGTAGTGCGATGATGACTGCGTAACTAGTTGGGTGTGACTCACGAAAAACGAACGTACCACAACATCATAATAAATGGAGTGGAAGATTCACCGACACCTTCAGCTGGAAATATTTGCCATATCGGCGAATGTCAGTATTTAGTTTTTAGCGATGAATGCAATGGGCTAATAAGTTTTGGAATTCGGTACCGGTGCACATCTATGAAATTATAAAAATCACAGTGTGCAGCAGTTTTCTCCTTAGCGTATTTTGGCTGCACCGGCATACAGCATCAGATCATAAGATGTCTTATCTTTCTCGAATGCCTGTCAGTATTCAGCCGACCAATTTTGATTGCTCAAGTGAAAGATAAGCTACCTAGTTGTGCCACCTCAATGTGTATCTATAAATTTAGTTGCTCCTGTGGAGAAAGCTATATAGGACGAGCAACTAGACAGCTCAACAAACGCATTAATGAGCATCTTCCTTCATGGTTCGGAAAAGGTCAAATAAAATCCATACGAAGTTCTATTTTGGCTCATTTGATTGATAGCGGACACCAAGTGGACAAAAATAGTGCTTTCAAAGTTATCTATCGTATTCCATCGAGTCTTTCGAATGGAATCAGAAACCGTCTTTTACACCTAGCCGAAGCTACGGGAATTCGAGAGAACAATCCTAGTCTTCGCATACAAAAGAAGTTTGTTCTACCTTTGTCTCTCCCTTGGCCTAGATGAACTGTATTCAAAACCCTCCCACCCTTTCTTATTTTCCACCTCCTTTGTACTTTTATAATATTTATTTAAACTCTGATTATCGTTCCACTCCATCTTTTAAGATTTAACCCAATTTATTTATACACTTATATACATATACTATCTTTGTTATTCTTATCACCTGCATAAACCTTATTATCAATATTTTGTTATCATTATAATCATCGTTATTAACTACGTTCAAAACATTTACCACATTATTATTATTAAGACTATTAAGATTATTATTTAATTCCCAAAATCACCGTCATTGGTTAAAATTTTATATATAAATCTATGTAAATTAGAGTAAAGCCTGAAGAAGATCTAATTGAAAACAATATTGTTCGCTTATATGTCTTGTTCTAGTATTCAGGTTGACAACTCCGTGGAATGTCTTAATCCATAGGTTCATATATGTAAATATTTACTTGGTTTTTTCTGATTTATTTCGAGACGGATTAATCCTGAGATTCATCCATGATGGACACATTTCTGTGATGGCTGGGTTTCTGACTGCAGCATGCAGATTATTGGCTTCATGAAATCCAATAAATGATGAACATTCGACATTTATCGCAATTCATGTATCCAAGTTATTATCAGTATGGATGAACCTCCAAAGAATAATTAGGTACCATGAAAGAAGAAGAAAAGCTGTCCATGGAAACACCTCCAATAGCTGAAGACTTTTTAATTTATTTGTTTGAACTACTCAATAACATGTGAAACTAAGGAGTTTTTGAGAAAAGTTTTCAAATGAATGCATCTCAATGGAAAAGTTATTGCATGTTTGTAGTTAATGAAGAGGAAGCAGTTTTTACTCAGGTATAGTCACTCTATTTACTTAGCTACCATTCAAACTGCAGTTGATAGAAGTTTCTCACTTTTATAATTATTAAAACGTCTGCATTCAACTTCTTGGTATGCAAATTAGAGGGTCTTTTTAGTATTAAATTAGCGTCGTCTTGTCCATCAATAGATTTTATTGTCACATCTACGTAAAATTTGTGTGAAAATGGCTTTATTCACTAAAGTGATTTTGTATTCATGCCACTACTCAAACAAACCCAAGCTTACAATAATACTGAATTAAATCTCAGTAATTCTGAAATAATTCTAGCATCCTATAGTGAGTAAATTCTGAATCTGTTCTCGAGTGGTTTGTTTAATGGCACAGACTAGGACTCACTGCTGGTTTTCAGCATGACTAGAACTAATTCAGCACCGTGTTCTTTTTCTAGGCATTTTTAGGAGTAGATCAGAACATACTGGGATTGCTTATCAGCGTTGTTCCAGCCCTTACAAGACATATTAAGCACTGACTAGCAATACTTCAGGACGACAATACTTAATTCAGCACTCAGCTCTCTTTTTAAGCACTACCAGCGTTATTTCAGAACATAGTGGGTAGATAAAATCTTCATTTACCATAAAAAGGCATTATCGACGCACAGGTTAGAATAAGTTTAGAATTGTTGTAAGCTTGGGAAAAGTTCCCATTCCTACAAATATGGGGAAAATCACAATTGTGGTAAATAGTGGAATGTGTTTTTCCGGAAGGGTTGCATTAGTTGTGGGGTGCACTGGAAACACTGAGGGAGTTATACGTGGAAAATGGGATAAATGGGAAAAGTTGGGAACATGGGAAATGTGGGGCAAAATATCCCAATTTTCCCACACCTCAGGATTACTCATATGCATGATTTTACGCATGGTTGCCATATTCGTTCTTTGAGGGGATCAAATTTCATAAATTCGTCACTTAATGAGTCAAACCAACAGTTGCTGAATGTTCTCCCAGTCAAAAGCTGCTTAAATAGTGATACATCAGCTTTACGCAGTCGGTTAATGCACCTGGGCAATGTGACGAAAACGTGGGATAAGTGGTTAATTTTGATCGGCAAACAGGTGGTCAAAAGATGGTGTAAAAGCAACAAATTTTACCCACTTCGCCCACTTTTTCCCCGTTCACCCACTTTTTCAACGAACAGTTTACCCACTACTGCTATTTCCGTGACGAAAAACGGCCCTCATTTTCCCATTCAACCCTCGTATTATTAGAATTAATTAGCGTATTACTCCTACCAGTTGTTTAAGGAACTGGTTACACATTGTCGTTCTTTATAGTTACCACTGCAATCGAATTTACCACAGTTACGATCTCAGCGACTACTGCCTCACGAATCTTTCACCTCATTCAATGCTTATGCCACTGATATAAAACAAGGCCAACGGAGTTAAGGAATTTTATATTTTATACAGTGAAATGTCGGTTTGAAAAAACAGTAACCGGATGAAAGATTCCAGAAAGTGACCTCCTAAATTATCCAGAGAATATTGATTGGCTGGGCCCAGGTTGAATGACGTTGGCACACATCTGTAATGACGCTTTTGTGTGCAGATTACAGTAGATATCGAGGACTGACTGCAATCGGTAGTGCTGTAGGTTCTTTGTAACGCCTGGTACTTCGCAAGTGCTTCTTTCAAGTCATCTGGAAGTGTTAGTGGTCAGGATAAACTTTAAGGCTATCGCACTAAGTTCTGAATTTGAATTGCGTTCTTTTGCGTTATTGGAACATTTCTCATGGGACGACAGAGCGCCCGTGGAATCGCCTTATCAATCATCACATGAAAAGCTAAGAAACCCACTTCGTAAAGTGATTTGCATGTCAGTTTGCACGTTTCCGACGCTACAAAGAGCTTTATCTACAAGATATTAACCAGCCTCGTCTCTGAAGTCGGGAAGATTATTCCATTATGGATAAGATTTTATTTTGATAAATCACACAGTGTTGTACAGTTATATTAACTGATGACGTTTCGAGCACAAACTATTGCTCATAATCATATCAAGTTACTCACACAACTTTTTTTCTTTCATTTATATACATGTGTGGAATCGATTAGATATTGGAATAAAATTCAATATGAGATAATGTACATTCAGAAATAATAGTACGAGTGTTATTGATCAATTACAATCAGATGGGAAATAAGACGAGTGTTTTTATAGTCATAATAAGTTACTTGTTAGAATGTTGTGATGTGTTTGAATTGAAATAGAATTTTAAGATTATTTATTATCCTCTTCTGATTTGACCGGCGGTAATAATATCTTCCATATTTCTGGTATTTGCATTGAGTCATTTCTGTTGCATGTGTTGGGTGTAGACTCGATGAATAAGGATTCCGTAATCAACCTCTCTCTCCACCTACCTATATTACTTTTTAGAATTTTAACCCTATCCCACCCTATTGTGTGGTTGTTTGTTAATGCGTGAAGTGCAATAGCTGAGCTTTTTTCTAAATTACTTATCTTTTCAGGGTCAACCATTCTTCCCTTAGCTAAATTCTTATGTTCTGATAATCTGACTATCCCTGACCTACTAGTTTGACCTATGTAGTTGACTTCACAGTCATTGCAGGGTATTTTGTAAATTATATTATTTTGTTTAATTGGGTCCACTGGGTCTTTCAACCTACAAAGCTTGTCTCTGAGTGAGTTTGTAGGTTTGAATGCCACCCTAATTCCTGCTTTATTGAGAATCCTACGTAGGGCCTCAGATGTCCCCTCCTTATATGGTATAACAGTAGATGACTTATATTCTCTCTTATTTATGTTATTACTACTAGTTACACAATTATTTTTATTTTGTTTTGGCCTTTACTGATCTTCCTAATGAATTTTATAGGATAGTTATTCAACACCAACGCTTCTTCTATCTGTTTTATTTCGTCATTTAGGTCCTTTTTTGTGCTACTTAGTGCTATGGCTCGGTTTGTCAGACACTTCACTAAGCCTGCCTTAACAGTTAACGGATGAGACGAATTAAAGTCTAAATATCTATTAGAATGCGTTGGTTTTCTATAAACACTAGTGTGTAGTTTGCCTTCTTCTATTAGTTTTATCTTACAATCTAACATGGTTAATTCTCCTTGTTCATTTTCTGATTCAAATGTGAATTTTATTCCATCTACTTGTGAGTTTATATGTGTTAAGAAGCTAGAGATATGTTCTGTTTTTAACACTGTGAATGTGTCATCCACATATCTCCACCATATTTTCGGAGTAGAATTAAATGTATTAAGAGCACTATTTTCCCAGCTGTCCATAAAAATGTCTGCTACAATAGGGGATATTGGTGATCCTATTGCTACACCTTCTGTTTGTCCACATATTTTGCCTTGGAACGTGAAGATAGTGTAACAACAGAAGACAAGGGCCAGGCAACAGATCGTTTATTACGAAAAATCAACACGTATTTATAGATTTTTATGTACATTATTGAAGGTCAATGTTAGTAGAAAATACAGTCTGTTGATTGGTTGTTTCTCCCACAAAGTTAACCTTGCATCTCTTGTGGCTGTGTCAGTTCATCTATATGTTAACTGTAACCGCCTGTCCACCTTGACCTTTGACCTCAATTACTGTCAACCAATTTGGCCAGCAACCATCTCTCACCACAACATGACTAATATTTGATATATAAACATTGACCTCAATTACTGTCCACCACTTGGCTAGTAGACCGCTCTCACCACACTCGTCCCCCCGTCAAATAGTTTGGACTGAAGTCGGCTCGGTCTTCTCGGTTCTTGGGGCTTTGCTCTGTTGTCTTGCTGTCTGGAATCTCGGCGCTTGCGGATGTCCACTTGTTTAACGGTGTTTACCATTGCGATTGTGTCTGCGTAACCCCATCTCAACGTGACCATATATGGTCCTTCCCACTTTGGAAACTGTTTGCCTGACCCTGTCGCACATTCGTAGGTATTTCGCCTCACACTTCCATATGCTGCTTTCTCCCGACCTCCCAGCAGCGTCCCAAGTAGCAGCCTTATCGCTGACAGATCTTGAACGCCACTCAACTGCGAATAAGCCTCAAAGTCCTGCCCGAAGATCCATATGTCTTCATCAAAAACTGCAGGGCATAGGCTTTCCATTTGTCGGTAGGCAGCGACACCAAATGTAACAACAGAAGACAAGGGCCAGGCAACAGATCGTTTATTACGAAAAATCAACACGTATTTATAGATTTTTATGTACATTATTGAAGGTCAATGTTAGTAGAAAATACAGTCTGTTGATTGGTTGTTTCTCCCACAAAGTTAACCTTGCATCTCTTGTGGCTGTGTCAGTTCATCTATATGTTAACTGTAACCGCCTGTCCACCTTGACCTTTGACCTCAATTACTGTCAACCAATTTGGCCAGCAACCATCTCTCACCACAACATGACTAATATTTGATATATAAACATTGACCTCAATTACTGTCCACCACTTGGCTAGTAGACCGCTCTCACCACAATAGTAGATGTGAGGCATAACTGAATCTCTAAAATAATTTCTTCAATGGGCAGCTTTGTCCTATGACTAAGTTCGGAATCAGAAGTTAGTTCTCTTTTAACCGCTTCTAAGGCCATATTGACTGGTATATTAGTGTAAAGACTAGTTATATCAAAACTAACCATTGTTTCGTCATTCGCTAGTTGAATGTCATTTAGTTTACTTTTCATCTCATATGAATTAGTTAATCTAGAGTTTGAATGATTTCTGATAGGGCATAGTGTTAGAGCTAAGTCTTTTGATAATTCATAAGTTGGGGTATTTCTAAAATCTACTATTGGCCTTATGGGGTATCCTGGCTTATGTTTTTTAATAGTACCATATATTCTACTAGCATTATTAGTTTTAGGCATTAAATTAAACCATTTAGACTCACCCAGTGACGGCTTCATTCTGCGTATTAGTTCTGCTGTAGATTTCTTAACCTTATTCATTATTGTATCTACAGGCTTCTTAATTTCCTCATATGGACCCGTTTGAATATGTTCAATAACTTTTCTGATATAGTCAGATTTATTCAAAACTACGGTGGCGTTTCCTTTGTCAGCTTTTGTGATGACAATATTTTTATCCTGTTTTAGACTAATTAAAGCTTCTCTTTCCGATTTTGTTAAGTTTGATTTTGCCTTCGTTTGATTTTTCAGGGTTAATGCGCATTGTGCTCGAACCTCTTCTGCTGTTGTCTTATCTATTGAACCTAGTGCTACTTCTATGTTAGGAATGACATCCTCTGGTTTTAATTTATTAACTGTTACATTGAAATTTAGTCCCTTCTCAAGCACTTTTATCTCACTAGAGCTTAGTTCCCTTGATGAGAGGTTGATATCACCCACTTTGTTCTGTCGATAGAGGATGAAGCGTTGACATCAATTTTATTTGCTGTGTTCTTTTCTTCAATTAGTTTGTTGAATTTTTTGATTTGTGTGGTTTTTGATTTTCTTAGTGCTGATTCTCTAGCTTTTTCGGATGTTTCGAAAACAATTACATAATCTTTGTCATTGACCATACATACATTTGAGTTTCTGTTTGAGTTTTTCGATTTCATTTCGTATATTATTTAGTTTCACAGTAATTCGATGTAGTTCTTCTCTTAGACATAATCTACTGAGATGTTCAGCTGCTGACGATATTTTCCTTGAAGTAATTGGAGTGCGTATGTGTGAATATTTTGGAATTATATGATTTCTTAAACATCGACTGTTAAAATTCCGATGATTTGTGAATCTTGCTTCTGTTTGAGAAAGTCGTGTGAGTTTATTGATAGGCTTCCTAGTAGGAAGACCATATGTATTATTGATATAAGTATAAAACTTGGGCACTGTGGTAGAGTATAACTCCATTATGGATAAGATTTTATTTTGATAAATCACACAGTGTTGTACAGATATATATCAAGTTACACAACTTGATATGATTATGAGCAATAGTTTGTGCTCGAAACGTCATCAGTTAATATAACTGTACAACACTGTGTGATTTATCAAAATAAAATCTCATCCATAATGAAGTTATACTCTACCACAGTGCCCATATTTTAAACGTATATCGGGAGGTATTATCTTGGCAACGTCTCCAAGCAACTGCAACTTCAATCTTTTAGTTCTTCTATACCATATGGATCGGTGACATGTCTCTTTTTCAACCCAAACTGAAGCACAAATCTATATTAAAAGGAATAAAGTACTTCTAAGACGTTTAGGGGGATTCACATCACGCACACATGGTACTACTTCACTTTCAGTATCCATTTTATTAGCTTGAAATAGACATCACACTATCAACACTTAACCTACCGGGTTAGGAGTGCACGAGAATGAATTTGAAATCGTGGCTTCAGAAGTTAACCTTCACATAAAAAAAACGTGTCATAACGATTGAAATTAAATAGTCAGACTTTGTCTTCATGCAACTTCCCAATGATTAAATACAGATTGTATAATATTCGGGCTGAAATGTGCCTCACCTCATGCATTTCAGATGTAAGTATGTTTGCGCTACAAAAACGAAATCCCACCATTCTTCCCACTTTTCCCGTGTTTCCCATGTTTTTCCGCATTACCCACGTCTCCAGAAAATAGTTGCCCACGTTTCCCCACTTTACCCATGTTACAAACGAAAACAGCCCACCTTTTCCCACATATCACAGGTCCAAAAAGAAGTAACTGACTGGGTAGTTGGCGAACAGTTTTTAAATGATGTGGTTTATCAGCAGTTTAAGTCGCCACACTTAATAACAGTACACATAAAGCATATGCATATGCATAGAATACACAATAAGCGGAAGTGTACGGTAGAAAGAACAATTAAGTGAAGATTAACAAAAATTTGCATAATCCAAAGTATCATGAACGGGTACTATATCTGGGGTAACGCGACCGCTTTGCAGTGATAACACCAACAGAATGGTATTACTCATTAATACAGGAGAATCAATACAATTGTCATCGTTTTTCAAAGTGTGCGGCGTCATAGCCCTCTCTTGTCCAATCATCAAGTCTCGTTAATTTCTGATCAAGCAGATGGTCATCATTGTTATCAATTTAAAATGTGATCGTATCAGACCACAGAAAAATGGTATCATTCCTGTGAATACAACATTTCAAACAATTGCACAAAGTTAACTGTCGGGGAGATTTCCTCTTTAATAGGTATTTTCTTTTTCTCTGAGAGGACGTGGCTAATCATGCTATAAACAGTTATAGGAAATGAAAAATGTAGAATTTTCATCCTGTTAATCTTAATTTGCTCCATCACTTTTATTGAAGTGTCGGTTGGTAATCGATTGCTTTCTGCATAGTTTTAATATTAGATCTAAAAACCGTAAAACCACTGATAACAGAAAGCAATAGACAGTTGTTTGACTTCGATTTCAGCAGTGCGCGGTCACAGTTTGATGACCTGCTTAAATCAAGAAATGTCGTACTCTATGACAAGTGCATACAACTTGAGAAAAATTATTTTTAAGCTACCAAGTAACCAACTGATAAGGAAAATATCTGCTGATAATAAAAACCGGTACTCAAAAACAGCACTCACTTGTAATTATCCTCCGGTTTTCAATAGTTTTCACACTTCTGATGTTTTCGGATATCAGAAAATCCGGTTATCCGAAAATTCTTCGAAATGTGCCATAAATTTGCTTCAATAGATCTTTTCTTATCTTTTGACATAGAGTCCAAGAATTCACTATCTATTTTTAAGCTATGTCTGGCTTTAGTTAATTATTCATCCATAAAGTTTTATTCTTGCTGAAACACATTCTGAATAAGTTTTTTCGAACACACTTTGGTCTAAAGTACGTCTCATAAAATTTGATAGTGTTTTCTAACCTGTTAGCTTTAGATCTGAAAATTATTCGTTATATAATGAAGCACCAGAAAACTGGCCAGTTTTTCAATTCGAAGAAATGTAATGATACAGTACTTCATAGGTTCAAAATAACTAATTTTGAAGTTGTACTCTTTAAAATATGTATTTGTAATTAATACAAGAAGCACTGAAGCGAAGACTATTCATCTTTTATTTAAAGGTTCATGTAGTCTAGTCAATAAGTCACATCTGCTCTCCATCAAGAATTTTCAAAGAGCTTAAAGTAAGATGACTCGGCTTTCTAGTTCTCTTGAGATTTTCCACTTTTACAGAGTGAACCAGATAACCGGAAGCGCCCTCTTAAAATGAAATGTCGAATAAAAGTAGAAAAAATGACGAAATAACCGAATAAAAATACATAGTGTCGTTGAGCTAAGACAGTGAGTAACACTTACCTCACTCAGCTTACATAATATCTCTTCATTCGAAGGACATTTTACTCCTATTACTTTAAGTGAAGAATATGTTATCTAACCCAAAGACCTGTTTCGTGTATCTTCCTTTGATTAGCCCAATGGTGTGACGTAAATTCACGTATCTTGATGCTTTTCGTCAATTCCGTATGTTCCTATACACCGGCTAAATATCTGTTTATTTAAAAAATGCTGAGAATTTTCTGATGATTGCTTTTATAATCTCACCGACGTGCGTGATGATAATTTCGAGTTTCTACAGCCTCCAGTTTTCGTCTTAGATTGAAATGTACGCCATTTTTCTGTTTCCCACCTGGATATGGACGCAAAATCACCTGTTTGTAGAGGAATACTTTTTTGTGTGTTTAACTGGACACTTACAACTGTTGTGAGCCACTGGCAGCTAACACCGCTAAAAAACATTATTATCGGTGAACTAACTAAAACTTTTAAGAACATTTATATCGCTTCTTGAGTAACCTACGGTACTTATCTCCTGCAACACAACCATCAAATACGATGCACACTTTAGTTAAATTTCTTCAATGGAGATGCTTTGTATTATACTGTGCACATCGCTTCTACGTGTGTTAAGTGACATCGTGTATATTATTCCATAACCTTTTCTATGTATATATATTATGTAAGTGAATAATTGTCACAATATTCAGAGACATGGAGCTAGATTGACCACTGAACAGATAGATGAAGCCTCATAAATCATTGAAGAATATATACTTTGTTTTTGATAACTCGTTTAGCGCTACTAAATTTCTTGATCACTATCTACTTCCGATCGTTTCAGAGAGACTTTTCTAATAAAATCAGCCCTATTTACCCATCTTCCGCGGCTATACACAGGATTTTCCACTGAAAGTATTTGTTTTCTGTTGGCAAATTTACACTTCAGCTCGGCTGGGGCTATGGCGTCATTTGGCGAATCGTTATGCTGCATCACCAAAACATGAAGCTGCCAAACATATCTGGTTTACCTGATTGTCTACGTGGCAATTCACTAAGCTTTTACTCTTATTCACCAACCTATTTGACCACTTATCTTGCCTGTCATATTTTGTATACCGGACAGTCATCAGTTGACACATAGTTTGTGCATTCTGTACTACACAGTAGTTAGTGACTTCAAACTAATTTCGCTGTGAAGATTATTTTCACCTAGAACCGGTCAGGAGGCGTTTTAGAACCTGTCTTTTGGACTGACAACATCCTGAAACACTTTTATAGACATTGCTTCGAAGGCTTGTCGAAGTTGCTATTCACGCGCACAGTTGTCGGACATGTTGGGATCAACGATATCACTGATGAATTCATCACAACTTATTTCTAAACATTGAAATCGTAAATTTAAGCCACAAATGTCTTGATGTTAGGAATTGAGTGGGCCATACAATACTGTGTAGGTAAAGAACGGTCTTGCCCATCTATGAACGGCGAAAACGTGTTTACTCACTTGCCAATTTTGAAAAAAATGAGGGCATTCTTATGTGGAACTGAGTGGACTTATATTCATTCCATAGATTCGCTAGAAATTTTTCATGAGTCGAATGTTCCTCCCGTTCAACTGACTCTACATATTTAGAAATTTTTTCATTTCTGTTCACGCTATCGAATACCATATTTGAGAGCCTTTCTTTCAATATAATAATTAAAATATATTCTCATTTTTGTACATGAGGGACGCCAGTTAACAGGCATCATCAATTTGATAAATTACATATACGATTAGTAAACATACTTAATAATAGTAATTTAATAAAATGCATATTTTTTCCTACCTGTGTAGTACACACCAATTGTAGAAGCATGGATAAGTATTATTTAAATTACATAAATTTGGTTCATGGTAAAATTATAAGGTTGCAGTCACTTTGTCTATGGGAACAATATGATAACTAGTCATTCAATGGAGCACATCAAGAAATATAGAAATATTGTCTTCGCATTAACAAAAAAAACCCAAGTATGTTTTGGATGATTGATATACGAATAAAACTTGGGCACTGTGGTTGATATGATTATGAGCAATAAATTGTGCTCGAAACGTCATCAGTAAATATTACTGTATAACACTGTGAGACTCTATCAAAATAAAATTTACCCATAATGGTATGTTTTGGATGGACTACAAAAACTTGGGAAAAAAATAAAGGTTGAAGTAATTCCTCCATATAACTTTGGTGTGTACGGCATCGAGTCTTATTCTTGATTTATATCCAAATTTGATAATAATTTAAAATAAGTAATACACTTGTATACTTTTGTCAGCATTTTCTTCGTAACATCACAAGTGAATAGTACTCAATGTAGACTAATAATAATGTCAGTTTATATTCTCTTATAAACGGGTGTTTTCAAGAGATGCAAGCTATTTTTGCAGACAAGATCAGTTATGTTGTAAGTTACAATCATGAAGTATTATAAACCAATACTTTTTTATTGGTATAAAGGTATGTTTCACAACTGTAAGCCAGGTTGCGTAATGCGTAATTCACGAGGGAATTGTAAGATATGGGACCAATAATGCTGGCAGATCATTTGTCATTGTAAATGGTCAAATATCCACATTCTTCATTCTCATTCAAAAAGTCAAATGGAAGCTAAAATGGTGAGAGAAAAAAGAAGACAAACAACAGCAACACAAAAGAAAGCAAGTGGAGTCCTCAAGGAGTGATTAATAAATAAATACATATATATTCTGTGTAGTAACTATGGTTATTTTGGTACACTAACTAACTAGTCCCGTTATGCTAACTTTCATATTATGTGTGAACTAATATTATTGTCCTGTGTAGAAATGTTTATCATGTACTTCAATAATATAAAAATTCATAATTGTAGTTTGGTCGTTTTCAACATAGATAGGTTCTACTCTGTCGATACTGAGACTACCTCTGGTATCTCCCTGTTAGATTCCAAACACTTTTGAATGTTTCTTCGAGACCTGGAATGTCCTCCGTATGGTGGACTGAGGGGTGGTTATGTTTTATCACACTCCACCCACTCATAGGAGTGGTAATCAGCCTCAGGTTAGCCATTCGTGACTGGAGTCTGCCAGCGTCTGCGGCATGGTCAGTTTTGTTTTTATCAGCATTAGGACTAATACACCTACCAGACCGCCTCAGTGTACCTTTGAACACCATTTCTGCAGCGGAACACTGAGCATCAGTTTTGATTGATGCTTGGCTACCAAGAATTGCTACTGGTGGGAATCCTAATCACTGAGTGGGGTAGTAGTGAGATGTCAGTGTAGCCTTCAGTTGTCGATGTAAACGTTCTGTCACTAGCGTTGGGGCGACATACTATTCAGCAGATTCCGTGTGGTTCGAGGGATTTCGACAAAACGTTAAGGAGCTCTGGTGGGAATTGAGCCCTTCTGTCAGTTGTTACTGCCGCTGGAACCCCAGTACGCAGTTGAAGAAAGGCTTTTTGTACCGTTTGTGCCAAACTATTGGTAAGTGGTGCAGTTAATGAAAACCTGATGGACCTGTTGATGCGTGTGGATAAGAGAATCTACTGAGCATGGCAAGGGATCTATCAAGTCCACCTGAACATGAGGGAGACTAGCATCAGATTCCCAGAATGATTCTTTCATGACATGCACAGTCTAATTCACTTCTGTAGGTCACATCATATGCTTGATCAAATATGCCTTGCTGAGGTTATTTTAGTTGGAACCCTATAAACATTTCCCATTTTCTTCGAACATCAGAATCCACGACGCCTACTGAACCCGGCCTATGCACTGACTATTACTAACAACTATGATAATGATAACTTGTTAATTTTGTTGGTGAGATATCTGCGTCAATAACTGTTATAACTTTAATGCACTTGAGTGATACGTTAATATGTCTATTTGTCTGTTGTAGCTTCTGCTTCACTGAAACAAGCAAATATCAAAAGACAAAGGCTATTCAGTATGTTTGTTAGGAAACAACACTTCATTCTCATACATTTCTTTAAAAAATAAAATGACTAATCACTCAACAAATCACAGTATGCGTGGGAAATTATGATATACTATTTCACTCTGGTTCCTTTCGGTCATTTCCCTCCTTCATGAGAATTCTCACATACATATTTAATGTGAAAGTACCAAATACATTCGGGCGATTTCGAGGTTATTCTGAAATATCATGGCAACTGCTCCAGATTTGCTGGAGGTTCGAGTATTTATGGGTGTTGCAGGCGCCACACGAGCAATATTTGAGGATTCAGATTTGCGGTCTTTGGCCGAACAGGAAGAAAAACCTAAATATTCCATATAAACTAGACGAAATGCAAAAGAAATTAAAAGGTTCCGAAAAGAATTATATTGGTAGGAAGATGTTGAAGATGTGCAAGATTATTATTCTACCAAACGAATTCGGTCACAATATTCTCAGGTTTTGAAAAAGAAGCCCCAAGGTTACAGGCATCAAAATTATGATAAATAACATATATATATGGAGTTGAGGTAAGAATGGTTGACCTCGAGAATATAAGCAATTTAGAAAAAAAACTCAGCAGTTGCACTGCATGCAGTAACACACAACCATACAATAAGGTGGGAGAGGGTTAAAATTCTAAAAAGTAATATAGGTAGGTGGAGAGAGAGGTTGATTACGGAATCCTTATTCATCAAGTCTACACCCAACGCGTCCAATAGGAATGACTCATCACTCATACCGGAAATATGGAAAATACCACTACCAATCGGATCAAGTGATTGAAAATAATGGAATTATATAAACGAAGTTAGAAAGTTGTGTGAGTACCTTGGTATAATTATGAGCAATAGTTTGTGCTCGAAACGTCATCAGTAAATATTACTGTATAACACTGTGAGACTTTATCAAGACAAGTATTTTGCATTCTGTTTTTCCAGTTGATTTCGCTGCCTTCGAACAAAGAACATCACATGGCCGGCTGGTTTCGAGAAAGGAGGCATACAGAGCTTCTTCTAGGACTTTTAGGCCGTCGCTGAGTTGGTGGGCATCCATGATCTGACGGCGAAGGCGATCGTGCTGAAGGCACTGCCGAGAGGTCGGGCAAGGGCGGCGTATGACAGTGTGGAGTAGTCAGGTGGGTCGGAGACCTAGAAGCTAGGGGTTGAGTGAGTGGTGGCGGATTTTGACATCCCGATGGACAAGCAGCTGGCGATGTGGCAGTCCCGTGCCGCGAAGCTGGGACCGAACGGGGACCCACTAGTTTTGGTGGTAAACCTGGCGAGTCTAGTACGTCGCGCACTCCCCACGTTGGATGAAGAGTTGGAGTCGCAGTCCATCGAGGGTGTCCCAGACCACATTTCTTAGGAACTACAAGTTAACGCTGTACAACTCATGGACATCAGAACTGGCGAAGGTGAACAGGCAGCTGCCGAGCACAACGGTAGCCTCAATAGAGCCACCAAAATTGAACGAATGGGGACGGAATGTGGAAGATTTGCAACGTGAAGTAGTGGCGAGTTACGAATGAGTGCCTGGAAAGACCAATATTTTGAATATGGCTAAGCAGGGCACTGAAGGAGGTACTGCCCAGAAAGAAGAAGAAAAGATTTCAGACAGGATAATTTGTGTTATTTCTCTTCTCTCAGACTAGAAGTTTTTGGGGCTACTGAGAGTATGCAATGTATCCTAAACTGCTAATGAATAGCCGAGAAGTCGTGTGTCTGATAGATACAGGGCGGCGTTCTCAATAATAGACAGGAAGCTATATCAAAGCGTCAAACCGTGTCTATTCATAGTTCAAATTGTATTTGGACACGTATTGGGTACCACCTGCATGCCAAACCGTAGGGTTTATGTTGACGATCATGAAGTAAGAATCTCGTCAGTTGCTGTGCTCGAGTTACAGAGAACAATACTTGGCGCTTATTTTCTGCAAGAATACGGTAATTAACACGAAAGAGAGGGCAATGATTACAAAATATGGACCTATCAGTATGTACGAGACAAGCGAGATAGCAGGCGTTACGGCTTCGAAAGCACGGAATATTTCCGCGTTAGTTGAACAATACAACCATCTGTTCACTGGAGATGGGGACTCCTACAGTTATTATGGTTTGGTGAGGCATGAAATCTCACCAATTGGTCGCAAAATAGCACCATTCACAATGCGGAGAGTCCCACGGAATTTAGAAGGTGAAGTTGAGCGACAAGTTAAAGAGATGTTACAGGATAATATTATTAAAGAAGCTAACAGCTCATATAACTCTCCAGTTCTTTTAGAGAAGAAAACAAACGGGAAGTACATATTGTGTGTCAATTTCTGACAGCTAAAAAGCATGACAAAGCTCAAACCGTGTGCCATGTCAACTATAGTAGGGACCTTGGATCATCTACAAAGCGCGAATTTGCCTAAGGTGCTAGACCTTCCGGTCGAGATATTGGCAGATACTGATAAAACATAGTGAAAGAGATAAGATGGCGTTCGTCACCGGAAATAAACAGTTTCGGTTTAAACGTATGCTATTAAGTTCAGTAGGTGCGCTGTTTACCTCAAGACGGCTGATGACACTATTATTTAGACACTTGAAGAGAGTAGAAGTGTACGGTGATGGTCTTGTCATCTACAATCACAGCGAAAGTGACCATTTGAACCATGTGGAAGCCGTGTTGAAACGCATCCAAATGTTTGGGCTGCGTATTAACAAAAAGAAATCTCATATAACCGAACGCAGGGTTACGCTGTTGAATAGGCAAAGGTGAGACAAAACCGCCACAGGGAAAATCTTGTCGATAAAGACCATTACGACCCCGGTTTCCAAGAGGAAGCGACGGAAGTTCCTGGGAAGAGCGGAATTTTATAGTCGATTCGTGAAAAACTTCAACGAGAAAGCAGGCCTCCTGTACAGGCTATTAGATGACACTAAAACTGCATGTACCTGGAAAACAGTGTGCACAGACTACGACATATGCGCAGTACTCAGACAAAGTGAAGGGGTTGTCGAATACGCCAGTCGTGTTTTAACAAGTGCAGAACAAAAGTATTCAACGATAGACAGAATGTTTAGTATTAGTATGAGCGGTAGAGAAATGGAGACCATATATACTCTGCCAATGGTTCCATAGCGAGACTGGTCGCAAGCTGCTACAGTTTCTGAGGACGGCGAGAGAACCACGTGGGAAATTGCCGCGGTGGATGTCGCGCCTGCTGGAGTATGGCTTCACGATCTCACACGTCCCTGGCAAAGGAAATACTTTGACAGACTTTTTATCTAGACAGGAAGGCGAAGCTATCGCCAGAGATTGTTTACGGAGTGCACGCATTGGAACAAAACCCATTAATACTTGCCAGCGGTCTGAAATCATATCTTACCTTGAATACAGGTGATCACCAACAGAACAGAAGTGAATCACTTTATGCAACCGGTTCCCTTTATTAGTTTGAACAGAGGAAGAACGAACATGTTTGCAGGATAATACGAGCTCGTTTTATTTCGTGGATTCTCATCAACTGCATGCATCCTAAACAAAATCAAATTATAGGTTTCAAGAAAGTTGTGGAACATACTTTTTCATAATTACTTTGAATATAGATAGAAGGCATAAGGAACATAATTCCAGAATTTGATGTACGTAGACAGATTATTCGGTGTCAAAAAAACAGCTAATTATATATTGTGGAATTAGATAAGAGGGGTAAGAGTTCAGATTTCTGTTGGAAAACAACACAAATTGGTTAAAGGCATATTACAGGGTCAGGGTCAGAGAACAGAGTGAACAGAGTGGATTTACACATCTTGTGGTGGAGAGTTTAAGAGGGTGGGGGTGAATAGTGAAGTAACGTTTTTAACTTAAACAGACAAACAATTAAGTAGATTTAGAAAGTTGAAGGTCAAAATTGAATAGAATGTTACGTAACAAGACAAACACACAGGCATACTGACAGAAAGGCAAAACAAAAATAAAGTAGAGTTAGAGTTACCAAGGTAGTAAAAGATTAATCACACTTTCTTTTTGTATACAGAGGTCTGGTCGGAATCTCTTGATAGCAGTGGCTTCTGCGAAGCGAAGTAGCCATGGGTTTCTTTGTGTATTGATTATTTTGAAGGCTTGACTAATTTCTACTATGTGTCCTGTATCAATTAAATGTCTGGCAATTGCACTCGATAACACTTTTCTTCCTTTTGTACGGAGACTCTTAGGAATCAACCTACGGCCAGTAAGGGGCTGACTACGCTACTCAGACAGAAAGATAGATTACGAGTGGACGCCTACGGAGCTCTGACTTGGCGGGAGAACTACGGAAGCTGGTTGGCGGTAATACTTCAGTCTCTGCGCCATGAAATGATGCAAGACTGTCGCCAGTTGGCGCATAGAGGAGTAGCCAGAACAACCGGCCTCTTGAGACAAGGCATTTGCTGGCCAGGTATGAGAGATGTGTCAAAACATGTACCTGGCTGTCCGCAGGGTCAGTTGATGAAAGTAGATTAGTGCAAACAACCGCCTCTGCAGTCAATTCCAGTTACGACAGTAGGTGACTTGTGTTCCGTAGATGTGATGAGTCCGTTCCCCAGTCATCTAGTGGCCGTCAGTAGCTCTTGGGGATGAAGTAACACACTATGCGATGGCTAGACGTGATCACAATCCCCAACAAATGCTGGAGAACCGAGACAGAGGCAGCAGTTCAACACATGTATCAAGAGGATCAGAACAACATATCATTGACAAACGAATGGTCCGGCAGAGAGAAATAACCGCACGCTGAAGGAGTGACTGGCTTCGCAGGGAGGTAACTGGTGGATAGAGGCTCCATTGAGTCTACTAGCACGTCGTACGTGCACCCAGAAAACAATAAAGAAGCCACCATTTCAGTTGACGTATGAGAGGAAACCCCGATTACCAACACACAACGCAACCTGGCCCCATCCATCAGGATTGGAACAAGACGAGGCTCCTAACAGAAAGACGCCGTCAGGAATGTGGGGCGCAAACAGAAGAGAGACGCCGTGAAATCATAATAGGGAGAGAAGATGATATGCAAAAGCTTTGAGGTCGGCGACCGAGTAAAGTTTAGAGAAAGGAAGGACGCGATTACATGTGGACCATGATCATTGAAACGCCATCCGAAGTCGAAAGGGCCATACACTGTTACCGAGAGACGTGGTCCCGTTTATATCATTAAAATAGGAAATAAGCAGAAAAGGGTTAATATTGTTGAGTTGCTCTATTTGACCAATCCAGCATTCACGTATATCTTACTACTTCTTCGCGTTTATTATTTTGCCCTTACGTTGTGCTTGCTCGACATCCACAACGTAAATCAAAAGGCACTTGAGAAGGAGTACGAACGTGTATTCTCGCAGTAGTCAAAATTCAAAAGTTGAGCGAGTACAATGTATCAATTGTTATCATGCAATCTTTAGAGTGACAAACAAATCAAAGTTCAATTACATAGAAAAAGTATAATACGATAATGAATAATAAAATGGGTCACTACAATATCAGCCAACTTCAGAAATGGATTCAGTGAGATAATGAAGCCGGGGGAAAGGCACAACAAGAATAAGTAGAACCAAGAATGTCGGAGTAGTTCTTTTCGAAACTATATGATAGATGAACGGGTGTGGCATGTGCTGTGGTAAGATATATCAGCAGTATATTAAGAGATTTTCTTCGGTATAAAAACATCAAATAGAGAAGAGATAGATTTGATGTCAGAAGAAGCAAATGACACAATGATGCGAAGATAAACGGGAAGGAAGAAACAAAAAGAAACTCTATACAAAGGCCACAAGTAGCACAACATGGGAGATTTATGAAAATGGTGCGTCAAAGAGAACGTATGGGTAATTTTGGCATAGACATACAAAATGGCAAAAAATATTCGTTAAAAACTCATCAGTCTTCTGCCGCTACACAATGAATAATGATGATACAGGAGATAAATCCGTTGGTTTTACAAGGGAGAAAGGAAGAGTGTGTGAAGCTTCATTCTAGAACACTTGATCGACTCCTGTCACTCTATCAAACCATACTATGATTTTAAGATAATCTACCTAATCCATGCTAACTTGCCGCGTTTTCTTCGTTATATACTTATAAAAGACAGTGGAGGCCTTGAACATTCGTGAATTTAAGCCAGACCTTTGTGTACAAGAAAAGTATGTACAATCCCTACTTTTGCTATGGCCACAGAGAGATAGATATTGATGGATTTATTTTGTTCATTTAGTTAATTTATATGCTTTTCCCTAATTACTACGACTATTATTATTAATATTTCTACGAGTTGATCACGGACTGATATCAGTTAGAGAACCATTGGGGTCGCGCTAAATCACGATTTGGTAGAAGTTAGAATTCATGAGCCATTGAATCGGGTCCCAGTGGCTGAATGGTATACGAGTTTGCCTTGTAACCGGAAGGTCCTGGGTTCGAATCCCAGTGGGTGCGTACTGCCGATGATTCCCAAACTAGGATGAAACAGCAGCTGTCCAGTACTCCCTGGTTTTCATTGGTTCTATGACTAATGTCAGCTCACGATGAAAATCCTATATACATTATATTTGGTTACGTATGCGATATATCTGCTTTTGCAATATTCATTTTGTTTGAGAATTTCAATTTTTTTTAATGGGCTTTTGGAATTTTTTTCCGATATTTTCTCTGAAGTTTTTGAAGTTTTTTTTGAAATTGTATGTTGGTGGCTATTCTTTTGGTTATTTCCATATTGCGTGATTGGTTTTTTCATTTTCCTTTTTGTGACTTTTTAGACGACTTACTTTTGTTTACTTTTCCGCGGATTTTTTTATACTTTTATTTTGGTTTTCTTGAGGCATCTTGTATCTTCTACTTCCTGTGATGAGAGATGGTTGCTAGCTTAATTGCTAGACAGCAATTGACGTCAATGTTTATGTCTCAAATATTAGTCATGTGAAAACAAGGTCAAAGATGGACAGCAGACTTTGCGTAGGCGGATACAGTTAGCAGATAGATGATCTGACACAGCCACAAAGAGAAGCAAGGTTAACTGTCTGTGAGAAACAACCAATCAAAAGACTGTATTTTCCACTAACAAAAATCTACAATAATGTACATTAAAATCTATAAATATGTGTTGATTTTCCTTAAATAAACGATCTGTTGCCTGACTCTTGCCTTCTGTCGTTACAATTGGTGTCATTAACCTCCAAACAATGAAGATCCCATGGCCAACTGCGTTTGAAGAAGGAGACATACGGGGCTTCTTACGTGACTTCGAGGCTGTTGCTGAGTTGGCGGGTGTCAAAGAGCAGGCGGCGAAGGCGGTTGTACTGGGGACGCTGTTGAGAGGCCGAGCGAAGGCGGCATATGACGGCGTAGAGAGGTCAGATGGCACAGCGTCTTGGAAGACATTGGTTGAACGATTGGTGTCGGAGTTCGACAGTTCAACAGACAGACAGCTGGCAATGCAGCAGTTCTGTTCAACGAAGCTCGGACCTGATGGAGATCCGTTAGTGTTGGCGGTGAAATTGACGAATCTACTTCGACCTGCGCTTCCCACTTTGGATGAAGATTCAGAGGCGCAGTTGCTGAGTTCCCAGTTCATCGAGAGTGTCCCAGACCACATTTCTCAGAAATTACAACTGGTTAACGCTACGCAACCGATGGATATTAGTGAGCTAGCGAAGGTGACCAGACAGCTGCTGAGCACAACTGTAGCTGCCATAGAGCAACCATAACCAAACGAATTCGAGCAGAAAATTTAAGCGTTGCAGCGGGAAGTGGCGGCGTTAAAGTTGGGTGACAGGAAAGATAGGTGTTTTGAATGCGGTAAGCCGGGACACTGGAGGAGATACTGCCCAGAATGGCGAAAAAGAAAAAGTTTCAGACGGTATAATACGTGTTCTTTCTCTCGTATAAAACTAGATGTAGTGGGGGCTATCGAGAAAGGGGCTGTGTATTCGAAGTTGCGAGTGAATGATCAAGAAGTAGTATGTTTAGTAGATACGGGGGCGGCTGTGTCCCTCATAGATAAGAACTTATGTACGAGTGTTAGTCCATGTTCATTAACAGTACAAACGGTAGGTGGGCACGTATTACGTATCACGGGTAGATCGAACTGTACGGTCGTGGTTGGCAGCTGCGAGGTGACGTTCCCCTTCATTGTTGTGCCCGAATTACGACGGACGATACTTGGCGCGGATTTTCTGCGGCAGATTGGTGCGATAATCGACACGCAAGCGAAGGTTGTGATCACGAAATACGGACGTATCAGCATGTATGACACCAGCGAGATAGCAGCGGTTAAGCTGTCGACGGTACACAATATGACAGAGTTAATTAATAAATACGATCATCTGTTTACTGGAGATGGGGACCCATAGGGTTATTGCGATAAGGTGAATCATGAAATTCTGTTAAGTAGTCCGAAAGTAACGTCATTTACCACGCGAAGAGTTCCATGTCATTTGGAAGGTGGAGTTGAGCGACAAGTGCGAGTGATGTTAAAAGATGATATTATTGAAGAAGCAGATAGCCCGTACAACTCTCCAGTGCTGTTAGTGAAAAAGGCGAATGGGAAGTATAGATTCTGCGTTGATTTTCGACAGTTAAACAGTATGAGAGAGTTAAGACTGTGTGCCATGCCAACAGTAGTAGAAACTTTAGATCGCCTACAAGGTGCAAATTTGTTTTCTGTTATCGATCTTCGCTCAGGATACTGGCAGATACCGATAAAACCAGGTGATAGAGATAAGACGGCATTCATCGTGGGTCAGACACAATATCGATTTAAACGCATGTCGTCTGGACTAGCAGGTGCACCGTTTACGTTCAGACGACTGATGACGCTATTACTTAAGAACTTGAAAAACTTTGAGGTGTACGGTGATGATCTCGTCATATATAGTCAAAATGAAAACGATCATGTGAACCATGTGGAAGCCGTACTGTGACGCATCGAAGAGTTTGAACTGCGCATCAACAAAACCAAGTCTCAGATAGCCAAAAAGAATGTAACACTTTTGGGACATAAAGTGGGAAATGGTGAGATTAAACCACTACCGGAGAAAATCTTGAAAAAAAGGCGATCCCGGCCCCGAATTCAAAGAGAAAATTGAAACAATTCGTAGGTAGAGCAGCGTTTTATAGTCGCTTCGTGAAGAAATTCAATGAGATAGCAGCCCCTCTGTAAAGGCTACTAGGTGAACAGAAGTTTGTTTGGTCGGAGGAATCGCAGAAGACATTCGACAGGATTAAACAGCTGCTCGACTACCAAAAAATGACACTAAAGCCACCAACAAAGCAATTGCGCCACACTATTCAGAATGTTGAACTTGAATTACAGTGGCCTGTCTCCAGTTGTTGTGGTGGATTTCAGCTTCACCTTGAACTAGGTAATGGTCTGAGGCTGCCCACATCTGCCCCCCTTCTCAACTTTGTGTCCAGCAGACCAGCTACGTCTCCACTTCCCTGAGCAACATTGAGATGAAATCTATCTGGTTTGTGGTGTGTCCGTCAGGTGAAATTCATGTTGCTCTGTGAACATCATTGTGTTTGTAGATGCTGCCTCCAATCACCAAATGATTGAAAGAGAAGTTTGCGAATAATTTTCCGTTCTCATTTCTCCGAGAGCCTCTCGGCCCATGATGAATTCTCTCCCTGTATTATAAGGTCTCACTTATATAGTAGCCTGTTTGGAGGAGGTCATTCAATACAGAACTGTTGACGGTTTTAACAGCACCCATATGTTGCAAATGGTAGGATTTGCCGAGCATGAAAAACTAAGTTCCTAGAGTAGAGGCCAATATAAATGGCTTTACAGGAGCAGCTGAAATCATACATAAAATTAGAGGTGGCTAGCCTAGCTACTTAATCTTTTAGTTTTGCGATCACTACCGGTTGTGTGGAAAATATAAGCCAACCTCATTGCAATCCGCTCAAATCAACCGGAGCTCTGCGTGCGAAAGTAACAGATCCAGCCAATATTGCTACCTGGACTTGCTGTCGAACCTATAAGTCCATAAATTCTCAGTTCCTTTCCTTAATTCACCTTATACATTCAGTTTAGTGTTATATCAATGCATGTTACCTCTAACCGATGCTTTTGAAATGTAATCTGTTGATAATATTGATTTAATGTAATTTAAAATATCAGTGTAGTTAATAAAAATCATTCTTTAATTATCACGGTCGTATAAATGTAGAACCTGATAGTAAATTTATAGAAGAGAACATTCTTTGTTGAATACTCAGTCTTTCAAATGTCATTCGCTTTACGACACTAAATTATTGATGTTGGAAATGGCCAAGATTATTCGCATGGATTCGATGCTAAACCATGTAGATGGCGATAAGTGTTTTGGAAAAATGTGAGCAGAGACTTTGAAGTCCCGTTTCAAACGGAACTTCACATTCAAGTAATTTGTTAATATTAGACAAAAAGTCTTCTTACTGGTACTTACAAAAATTAGCTTACTCATTCTGATATAGTCACTTGACTGAGTAACTGCACTTCAACATAGAACTTTGCACAGAAATGCAGGAGCTCATACTACCACACCCCATGCAGCATACGATGGTAGAGGAAAAAATTATAGTGAGCAAAATGTGTGGGAGAAAGAATACTAACATGAAAACTTAATGGATATGGAATATTACACAGAGCGTATGCATCTGCACCGATGTGAATGCCTTTGAGCAACATCAAGATTTCCTCAGCATTTGATTCCTAGTATCTCGAAGTTCCTAGCAAGTTAGAACACACTCTCCTACGTCGCTCAAACCTACAGCCAAGGACAAAGTGGATATATGAGATGATTTCCTTTGACAACCTCTAACTGTCTCACAACTTAATCGTCTACCGGTTAACATTGCCCCGTGTGGTGATATTAATGTAAGTATAAAACTTGGGCAATATGGTAGAGCATAACTCCATTATGAATAAGATTTCATTCTGATAAATCACACAGTGTTATACAGTAATATTAACTGATGACCTTTCGAGCACAAACTATTGCTCATAATCATATCAAGTTACTCACACAACTTTTTCCCTTCCTTTATATACATGTGTGGAATTGATTAGATATTTGAATAAAAAATCAATATAGGATAATGTACATTCAGAAGTAATAATGAGTGCAATAATACGAGAGTTATTGATCAAATATAATCAGATGGGAAATACGACGAGTGTTTTTATAGTCAAAATAAGTTACTTGTTAGAATGTTATGATGTACTTGAAATGAAACAGAATTTTAAGATTATTTATTATCCTCCTCTGATTTGGAATTTGTATACCTTTGAGTTCAAGTGACGAAAAGAGATGTCTTTGCTGACTTCAATGTTTTTAACTACATCAAAAACAACTTGAATTATGCGAACATAGTAAATCGTATGTGGCAAACCCCGAAGAATTGTTAGTGAAAACGCAAAAACGAGAGGGACCTCCCATTTCTTTTCTCTTTGAGTTGTACCAGCGATGTGGTTGGTGCACCATCGGCTATAGGCTTTATGTGGAAGCTTGATAGTCGTGCAACATTACAGACACTGAAGCTGGTCGACTATCATCTCGACTAATTTGTCTTAACCCTCACACATAAGTAGGTACAGCATACTGTACTCTATCAATAGACTTCGAAATGAACTCATCTCTGACACACTCAAAGACTTCTGTATCTCCCCCTTCTGCATAATTTTTAATTTTTTTTATTATTTTGATTACAGCTTGATGCCACACCGTATTTTCAGTACAAGTATGGAATTTTCAGCATGGATATCGATAGCCCAAATTTTGCAGGCCGACCATAGATATCGGGTGTACGTCGGCAGGGGATCGAACCCCGGACCATGTGCATGGTCGACGAGAGTCCTAACCACTGTTCTCAGGTCTCTCTTGTCTGCGGCCTGCCTGTTCTACTTCAGTAGCCAGCCAGTGTGTCGTAGAATTATCTTTCGTCTTTCCTAGCACTCTTCACGTCTTTCTTGATTCAGTGCAGTGTACATTGAACTCAGCTTCTCTTTCTCTTGTTCATCTTTGCATTGGGTCATCTCCTCTCCTATTAGCTTCCAGGTATCCACTGATAGCCATTGCTTGTCATGTCTCTTCTTTCCTCCTAGAACATTTGTACACATTTCCTTGAGCATCACCTTCAGAGAGTTCCGATGTTATTCCACACAGGTTTCCTCCATGATGCCACGTAGTGTCTCCGACTTTGCTCTGATCTGATCTATAGTGAAGGCATCCCTTGTAGTTTTGTCCTTCAGTTTCTGAATGTTGAACTTGAATTACAGTGGCCTGTCTCCAGTTGTTCTGGTGGATTTCAGCTTCACCTTGAACAAGGTAATGGTCTGAGGCTGCCCACATCTGCCCCCCTTCTCAACTTTGTGTCCAGCAGACCAGCTACGTCTCCACTTCCCTGAGCAACATTGAGATGAAATCTATCTGGTTTGTGGTGTGTCCGTCAGGTGAAATTCATGTTGCTCTGTGAACATCATTGTGTTTGTAGATGCTGCCTCCAATCACCAAATGATTGAAAGAGAAGTTTGCGAATAATTTTCCGTTCTCATTTCTCCGAGAGCCTCTCGGCCCATGATGAATTCTCTCCCTGTATTATAAGGTCTCACTTATATAGTAGCCTGTTTGGAGGAGGTCATTCAATACAGAACTGTTGACGGTTTTAACAGCACCCATATGTTGCAAATGGTAGGATTTGCCGAGCATGAAAAACTAAGTTCCTAGAGTAGAGGCCAATATAAATGGCTTTACAGGAGCAGCTGAAATCATACATAAAATTAGAGGTGGCTAGCCTAGCTACTTAATCTTTTAGTTTTGCGATCACTACCGGTTGTGTGGAAAATATAAGCCAACCTCATTGCAATCCGCTCAAATCAACCGGAGCTCTGCGTGCGAAAGTAACAGATCCAGCCAATATTGCTACCTGGACTTGCTGTCGAACCTATAAGTCCATAAATTCTCAGTTCCTTTCCTTAATTCACCTTATACATTCAGTTTAGTGTTATATCAATGCATGTTACCTCTAACCGATGCTTTTGAAATGTAATCTGTTGATAATATTGATTTAATGTAATTTAAAATATCAGTGTAGTTAATAAAAATCATTCTTTAATTATCACGGTCGTATAAATGTAGAACCTGATAGTAAATTTATAGAAGAGAACATTCTTTGTTGAATACTCAGTCTTTCAAATGTCATTCGCTTTACGACACTAAATTATTGATGTTGGAAATGGCCAAGATTATTCGCATGGATTCGATGCTAAACCATGTAGATGGCGATAAGTGTTTTGGAAAAATGTGAGCAGAGACTTTGAAGTCCCGTTTCAAACGGAACTTCACATTCAAGTAATTTGTTAATATTAGACAAAAAGTCTTCTTACTGGTACTTACAAAAATTAGCTTACTCATTCTGATATAGTCACTTGACTGAGTAACTGCACTTCAACATAGAACTTTGCACAGAAATGCAGGAGCTCATACTACCACACCCCATGCAGCATACGATGGTAGAGGAAAAAATTATAGTGAGCAAAATGTGTGGGAGAAAGAATACTAACATGAAAACTTAATGGATATGGAATATTACACAGAGCGTATGCATCTGCACCGATGTGAATGCCTTTGAGCAACATCAAGATTTCCTCAGCATTTGATTCCTAGTATCTCGAAGTTCCTAGCAAGTTAGAACACACTCTCCTACGTCGCTCAAACCTACAGCCAAGGACAAAGTGGATATATGAGATGATTTCCTTTGACAACCTCTAACTGTCTCACAACTTAATCGTCTACCGGTTAACATTGCCCCGTGTGGTGATATTAATGTAAGTATAAAACTTGGGCAATATGGTAGAGCATAACTCCATTATGAATAAGATTTCATTCTGATAAATCACACAGTGTTATACAGTAATATTAACTGATGACCTTTCGAGCACAAACTATTGCTCATAATCATATCAAGTTACTCACACAACTTTTTCCCTTCCTTTATATACATGTGTGGAATTGATTAGATATTTCAATAGAAAATCAATATAGGATAATGTACATTCAGAAGTAATAATGAGTGTTATTGACCAAATATGATCAGATGGGAAATACGACGAGTGTTTTTATAGTCATAATAGGTTAAGTGTTAGAATGTTGTGATGTGTTGAATTGAAATAGAATTTAAGATTATTTATTATCTTCTTCTGATCTGACTGTGGCGATAATACGAGAGTTATTGATCAAATATAATCAGATGGGAAATACGACGAGTGTTTTTATAGTCAAAATAAGTTACTTGTTAGAATGTTATGATGCACTTGAAATGAAACAGAATTTTAAGATTATTTATTATCCTCCTCTGATTTGGAATTTGTATACCTTTGAGTTCAAGTTACGAAAAGAGATGTCTTTGCTGACTTCAATGTTCTTAATTACATCAAAAATAACTTGAATTATGCGAACATAGTAAATCGTATGTGGTAAACCCCGAAGAATTGTTAGTGAAAACGCAAAAACGAGAGGGACCTCCCATTTCTTTTCTCTTTGAGTTGTACCAGCGATGTGGTTGGTGCACCATCGGCTATAGGCTTTATGTGAAAGCTTGATAGTCGTGCAACAATACAGACACTGAAGCTGGTCGACTATCATCTCGACTAATCTGTTTTAACCCTCACACATAAGTAGGTACAGCATACTGTACTCTATCAATAGGCTTCGAAATGAACTCATCTCTGACACACTCAAAGACTTCTGCATCTCCCCCTTCTGCATAATTTTTAATTTTTTTTATTATTTTGATTACAGCTTGATGCCACACCGTATTTTCAGTACAAGTATGGAATTTTCAGCATGGATATCGATAGCCCAAATTTTGCAGGCCGACCATAGATATCGGGTGTACGTCGGCAGGGGATCGAACCCCGGACCATGTGCATGGTCGACGAGAGTCCTAACCACTGTTCTCAGGTCTCTCTTGTCTGCGGCCTGCCTGTTCTACTTCAGTAGCCAGCCAGTGTGTCGTAGAATTATCTTTCGTCTTTCCTAGCACTCTTCACGTCTTTCTTGATTCAGTGCAGTGTACATTGAACTCAGCTTCTCTTTCTCTTGTTCATCTTTGCATTGGGTCATCTCCTCTCCTATTAGCTTCCAGGTATCCACTGATAGCCATTGCTTGTCATGTCTCTTCTTTCTTCCTAGAACATTTGTACACATTTCCTTGAGCATCACCTTCAGAGAGTTCCGATGTTATTCCACACAGGTTTCCTCCATGATGCCACGTAGTGTCTCCGACTTTGCTCTGATCTGATCTATAGTGAAGGCATCCCTTGTAGTTTTGTCCTTCAGTTTCTGAATGTTGAACTTGAATTACAGTGGCCTGTCTCCAGTTGTTGTGGTGGATTTCAGCTTCACCTTGAACAAGGTAATGGTCTGAGGCTGCCCACATCTGCCCCCCTTCTCAACTTTGTGTCCAGCAGACCAGCTACGTCTCCACTTCCCTGAGCAACATTGAGATGAAATCTATCTGGTTTGTGGTGTGTCCGTCAGGTGAAATTCATGTTGCTCTGTGAACATCATTGTGTTTGTAGATGCTGCCTCCAATCACCAAATGATTGAAAGAGAAGTTTGCGAATAATTTTCCGTTCTCATTTCTCCGAGAGCCTCTCGGCCCATGATGAATTCTCTCCCTGTATTATAAGGTCTCACTTATATAGTAGCCTGTTTGGAGGAGGTCATTCAATACAGAACTGTTGACGGTTTTAACAGCACCCATATGTTGCAAATGGTAGGATTTGCCGAGCATGAAAAACTAAGTTCCTAGAGTAGAGGCCAATATAAATGGCTTTACAGGAGCAGCTGAAATCATACATAAAATTAGAGGTGGCTAGCCTAGCTACTTAATCTTTTAGTTTTGCGATCACTACCGGTTGTGTGGAAAATATAAGCCAACCTCATTGCAATCCGCTCAAATCAACCGGAGCTCTGCGTGCGAAAGTAACAGATCCAGCCAATATTGCTACCTGGACTTGCTGTCGAACCTATAAGTCCATAAATTCTCAGTTCCTTTCCTTAATTCACCTTATACATTCAGTTTAGTGTTATATCAATGCATGTTACCTCTAACCGATGCTTTTGAAATGTAATCTGTTGATAATATTGATTTAATGTAATTTAAAATATCAGTGTAGTTAATAAAAATCATTCTTTAATTATCACGGTCGTATAAATGTAGAACCTGATAGTAAATTTATAGAAGAGAACATTCTTTGTTTAAAATCAATATAGGATAATGTACATTCAGAAGTAATAATATGAGTGTTATTGATCAAATACAATGAGATGGGAAATAAAAGGAATTTTTCTAGTCATAATAAGTTGCTTCTTAGAACATTATGATGTTTGAATTGAAATATAATATTACGGTTATTAATTATTCTCTTCTGATTTGACCGGCGGTAATAATATCTTCCATATTTCTGGTATTTGCATTGAGTCATTTCTGTTGCATGTGTTGGGTGTAGACTCAATGAACAAGGATTCCGTAATCAACCTATCTCTCTAGCTACCTATGTTGCTCTTTGGAATTTTAACCCTGTTGTGTGTTAATGCATGCATTGCAATTACTGAGCTTTTTTCTAAATTACTTATCTTTTCAGGGTCAACCATTCTTCCCTTAGCTAAATTCTTATGTTCTGATAATCTGACTATCCCTGACCTACTAGTTTGACCTATGTAGTTGACTTCACAGTCATTGCAGGGTATTTTGTCTAATTGGGTCAACAGGGTCCTTTATGCTGCAGAGCTTGTAGGTTTGAATGCCACCCTAATTCCTACGTAGAGTCTCAGATGTCTCCCCCACTGTAATACCATATAAGGAGGGGTTGGCAAGTGACACGTGGGCCTGAAACGCTTTAATGGTTAGACTAGCTTTTATACTTGGTGACTATATCTGAACCGACAGAAAAGGCTGTAGTAAAACTCGTTCTTTACTATGTTTGAACTGCAGTTATTAGGTGACTAAGTTCAGGTTCCAAAAAATGAGGTATCTTACTCCTGCTATCCAATCATCAAATGACGTATAAAATCCTGTCATACGGAATTCAGTCAGATAGTGAGTCTTCAAGCATAATAATATCCATACATCGCCAAGTTAACGAGGACTAACTAAATAACCTTCTGAAATTAGTAGGATGAATTTCGTAGATTTGACATTGGCAAGAGGAGACCAATGTGACATAGTAAGCGAGTCTTTGACACGGTATAAATCTAAAACCGGAGATATGACATCCATTATTAGCAAGGCTTGTTTCACTTTATATAATGTTTGTACGGTGGGAGCTGTTAAAATGTTGAAAGCGTGGTGTTCAGAGACTAAGAATGATTCTTCTTTTGTATAAATAAACAGATAGTACTGCCTCCACCACGCTCTTTGATCGTTGGAAAGGAATTTGTGGCTTTAGTCCCACTCATAAGTTACAATGAAAAATCAGCTGACACATGAAACGCCAAAATCTGAAATTACTTAAAGTAGAATACACTACAATGCATGATGGAATACTGAACACTAACTTTCATTATTCAATCATGCAAACAGTTCGCTAAGACAGAGTAGTTATTTCAGTTCATACACAATTTAGCATGACATTCAATAGCAAGAATTTAATTATACACAGATATTTCAAACCTTTAAAATAAGAGTAAGAAACTCATCACACTGTTGAGGTAGATACAAAAACACAACTGCCGTATGTGCCTGATCTAAGTACGATTTGAAGCCGACATATAGATGAACATTAGAGCGATTGCAATATTTGGAAATAAGAGGGCATTAACATTAAGTCTGTCAAAGTAATAACAGTAAGCATATTCCACATTATGCTTTTCACATAATGCATAAGTATCACAGGGAAAACAAATAAAAGTGCATTAATAGTAGAAAATCATTGTGCGTTACATTTCGGAGGACAAGCAAACGAAAAAATGAGATCACATTGATAAGCGCATTGAAAGTCACATAAAAAGCATAAATAAAGATAATTCAGAAAGACTTGACGTTTAACTTGAAAATTTCAAGCAAACATGTTGTAACTGCAGTGAATTAAAGTAAACCCCGTCGCTAATTTGTTATATCTGTATCGGAATTAAAATGAGGACGTTGTCGCCTTGTTCTGTCTGCGCCTGACTAATATGCCTATCTGCTTCTGGTACCTTCCGATTCAGCGAACCACGCAAATATCAAAAGACAAAGTCTGGTCTGTGACTGTGTATTTGTAGTACAACAACTACGACGACAAAGAAACTTATTTAGGAAATGGTATTTATACATTTTTACAACCAATATAGACAGCTAACAGTATTTGAAATAATTGGTCGTAATAGTCAATAACAAAATGCGTGGGAATGATGATATACCACTTATGTGAGATTAACAATCGTTAAAATAATTGAACAATAACAAAGTGTGTGTGATCCTATCAAAACAGGAGACATGTTTAGAGAACACGTTCATCAATAGAATCAACATAACCGAAGTTTGACACAGAAAAATCGGCCTGAAATATATACAGTGCTGTGTATTTCATTACTAAATTATTGCACGTCTAGAAATTAGTCTTCAGAAGTAATCATTCAAATCAGCCTTTATTCGTGGGTTAGCTTGCGAATGACCTGTAGATTTCGTAGAAGGACGACCACTCCCTGAGTTAAGGCGTGCTTCTTCATGCTCCTCACGACCACAAGGCTGTTATAAATAAAAGGCAAAAAAATATAACATATTTCCGAATATTTTTAAACAATTTTTAATTAATTTTTTTATTTATCAAGAGTACACTGTACATGCATTGCATATGCACTCGACGACAGAATTTCAGAAAAAAAACCTAAGCTTTATATGGAATAATATTGATAACGACCTTTATCACAACGTGTAAGTTTGAATACTCCGGACAAAAACATGATAAGTATTAAAACGCATACTAAACTAAAACCCTCTAGGAAGCTTAATTCGCACGTAAGTCTGGATGGGATTTCTGGTAATTCTTGTCATTTTTTAAGCACCAAAGAAGCCGGAAGTTAATACTCAAATAACATCATTTGCAGAAGAATAGGAATAAACCAATACCAGATTTATAGTGAATCAGCATATAATTTGCCTTTGTTCGATAAAACCTGAAAATACAAAATTCTTACGGACATAACGAATATTATCAAAATAATGCTATTTTCCCGACCGATAGCTGCTACCTTGACGTGGTGGTCGGGCTTGCGTATCGCAATGACCCAACGAGCTATACTGGCTGAGACTTATGTCGCTTGAGGTCCTACCATGCCAGAAAGGTTGTTTGGATAGCGGTTAGGCAAAAAGCAGCTACTCAATCCAATACTATGATTCAAACAAACTCACAAAATATCATGCCGGATCGGTCTGGGTCCGGATTAACGATCGCGCTTCCTACTGCCGTGTCACAGGGCAGAATTGATAAATATGCTACTCAGACACACCAAACAAGAAAGAACAAACAAAAACAGGCCGCGTGTGACATGTCTCAAGAAGTTGTCCCCTGGGCTCTGCGGTCACGCAACACTTACCTTCTCTCTCTCCCCTTCTCATGCGTGAGGCTAGCAACCCTACCCTGTAAAAAAAGCTGCTACAGAAACTTCAGCACGATGAATCTCCTCGAGCCAAAAGAAAAAGTCTGTGTGGGGAAATGGAATGTCCGCACCATGTACGAGATTGGCAAAGCTGCCCAGATCGCAAACGAAATGAAAAGATACGGAATTCAAGTACTGGAGATATGTGAAAGCAGATGGAACAGGAATGGACTCACCAAATTGTCAACGGGTGAGTCAGTGATCTACTCCGGTCACCCAGAGGATAACCACATGCACACCGAGGGCGTAGCTATCATGATGTCACCAACGGCAACGAAGGTCCTCACACAATGGCAGGCGATCTCGCCTAGGATGATGACCGCCAGATTCAACTCCAAGGGAAGGAAAGTGTCAGTTATACAATGCTATGCACTCACAAACAACGCAGACCTCGAAAAGAAAGAAGAACTCCGCAGATAACTACAGGCAACAATGGAAAAAATACTCCAGTCGTGACATTAAAATACTAATGGGAGACATGAACGCCAAACTTAGACCAGAGAACACAGGAAGGGAACTCATCATGGGTAGAGAAGCTCTCGGAGAAATGAGTGAAAACGGAGAACTCTTCGCCGACTTCTGCGCCTTCAATGAACTAGTGACTGGTGGCAGCGTATACAAACACAAGGATATCCACAAGGCTACATGGGTGTCACCAGATGGGCGAACCAAAAACCAAAGTGACTTCATTTCAATCTCAAGGAAGTGGAGGCGCAGCCTGCTGGACACGAAAGTAAGAAGGAGAGCAGACGTTAGCTCAGACCCCTTCCTCGTACAAGGGACAATCCAAATCAAACTAAAAGCTTTCAGAGAAACAGGAGCTGCAGATAGACCACAAGACAAGTTAAGTACTCAAAAACTGAAGGATCAGGATACAAAGAATATTTTCACTACAATCATAAGGAAAAAGGCGGAGACACAAATGAACACTAGCGAAGAGACCAGCGTTGGAAAGCACTGGAACAACTTAAAAGCAGTGTGGAGTCAAACCTGCATGGAAGTTCTAGGCAGAAAGAAGAGACAGGACAAACAGTGGCTCACTACGGACACTTGGAGACTGATAGAAGAGAGAGGGATGGTGAAACAAAAGATTCTCCAGTGCACCGACGAGCAACAAAAACAGGATTTGAATGCAAGCTACAATACACTGAACAAAAGAGTAAAGAAGAGTGCCAGGGAAGACAAAAGAAAATATTATGAAGCCATGGCAAGTGAAGCAGAACAAGCTGCAGGCAAAGGAGACCTCAGAACACTCTACCAAACAACTAGGTTCCTATCGGGGAAAAGTTCAACAGAAATTAAGCCATTGGAGGATGACAATGGGAAGTCAATCACCAGAGAGGTGGAGCAAAGGAAACACTGGGCTGAACACTTCGGAAGACTTCTAAACCAACCGCCGCCTGCAAAGCGCCCAATAATACCAGCAGCGGAAGCAGAACTACCAGTGGACATCAACCCTCCGAAGAAAGTAGAAATCCTGAAGGCCATAGAGATGCTTAAAATTGGAAAATCAGCAAGACCAGACGGAATCCCAACAGAAGCATTGAAAATGAACACAGATACATCAGTGGACTTGATGACACTACTACTGAAGAAGGTGTGAGAAGAATGCAAAGTACCTGCGGATTGGAAGAAGGGCTACTTATTCAAACTGCCAAAGAAAGGGGACTTAAGTCAATGCAAGAACTGGCGCGGAATTATGCTCCTGTCCATCCCAAGCAAAATTTTAAGCCATCATTGAACAGAGCTTGGAGTGGCAGTAACCTCTCTATTTCAACTTCATCGACTTTGGAAAGGCATTCGACAGCGTCGATCGAGATGTGATTTGGCAACTACTCTGCTACTACGGGGTACCACCAACAGTCACACATCTCATCCAACAGTTGTACGACAATGCTGCATGCCAAGTAATCCACAACGGAAAACTCACGGAATCCTTCGAAGTGAGGACAGGAGTAAGACAAGCTGGCCGCCTACTATTGCCAATGATTTTCCTGATTGCAGTGGATTGGATAATGCGACAAACAGTGGGCAATGAGGAAACAGGCATAAAATGCACCCACACAAAAAACTTGGAGGATCTGGACTTCGCCGATGATATATGTCTGATTCCTCACAAAGTGGAAGATATGCAAGCGAAAAGCAACAAGTTGTCAAAAGAAGCATCAAAGTTAGAACTTCAGGTGAACATAGAGAAAACAGAGGTGATGAAGTATCCTGGACAAGAACAACAACAACAGACAACGATGAGCATAAATGGAACGAACCTGAAAGAAACAACCTCTTTTACCTACCTGGGAAGCATCGTTTCAACTACAGGCGGAACGGACGAGGATATCAAAGTAAGAATCGGAAAAGCAAGACAAGCTTTCACTACTTTCAAGTCTGTGTGGAGGTCAACAACACTCAGCATCAAATATATGGATTTTCAACTCAAATGTGAAGTCAGTGCTACTATACGGATCAGAGATTCGGCGTGTCACGAAGGGCACTTCAAACAAACTGCAGACCTTCATCAATAGCTGTCTTCGCTCAATACTCAAGATCAGATGGTCAGAAAAGATCAGCAGTAGGGACCCATGGGAGCGAACCAACCAGGAACCGATTGTGCAACAAATAGGCAGGAAGAAATGGAGATGGATTGGCCATACTCTGAGGAAACCATCAAGTGACATCACTAGACAAGCCATTGTTCGAGTGGAACCCGAAAGGGAAGTGGCGAGTTGGTCGTCAGTGCAAGGGTGACTTGGAGGAGGTCATGTGAAGAGGAGATGAAAACGTGTGGGCAGACTTGGAGCCAGGTGAAGACTCTAGCAGAGAACCAAACGCAATGGAGACTTGCGGTTGAAGCCCTATGTTCCTCTAGGAATTAAAGGAAACAATAATAATAATGCTTTAATATCAGTAAAAAGTTTGAGGATTGTGGATTAGATCAAATAAGGTATAATTTTATTTCAATAGTTTACACACAATGATAAGTTTTGTTATTGGTAATTTTGCTCGAAATATTACCAATAACAAAACTTATCATTCTGTGTAAACTATTAAAATATAATTATACTTAATTCAATAATAATGCTATTTTAAAAATAAACGCGAAGAGAAAAATATCCAAAATTGAAAAATACTTTCAAAACATAGAAACCACAAGGAAACAGATTTCAAAACTATTAGTGATCTCTCATGAAGAAAGTTACACAGACATGCATGCAAGATATTGTGCGCAAAACACTTTGAATTACTACAATTATACAAAACACCCTAAATAAAACCATTCTCTGTAAAAAGTATATGCAGGAACATCAGTTTGCTGAAACGAATGTAGATTGTGTTTAATATCACTGCGAATAGTTTTACACCACAAAAGTGAAGACAAATACAACGCTATTAGAGTAGACTGGAAAAGTATGGAGAACATGATCAGTGAAAATATTCGACGACTTCAGCTTATATCTTAGGCATTATTCATGATCATAGGGATCACAGCATGTAGTGCAGAGGATACCTAGACCTAGGGATTAGACATTTACTACTTTTCGTGAACTGGAGGTCACATATGACTCGTTAATTCATAGCCATAATAACAATAATAGCATGAGGACGAGGTCGAAATGCAATCTTTCGGAGATTACAAGCAGAAACCTTAGTATGCTTGGCATGCGATTTGCCCGTTTACTGATCGCTGATATTGCAGGTATGGTTTGCGCCAACTCATAGTTTTAAGATAGGGAGTAAAATGATTGGACATATTAGCCACTCAAGTTATTTGGGAACTAGTACCAACCCTCATGGATTCGTGGTTGGTGAATTCTCTATCTATATGAAGAAAACTTGTTTGGCATCTGCCAATATGCTTTTTTTTCCAAAAGGTTGGTAGCCAGATACGTATGGAAGAGCATGTTTGCTGTGCAGCACACCACTTTGTACTACTTTTTCGTAAAAACCATGGCAGCTGAAAAAATATTCTAAGTTATGGATTTCAGATGCCTTAATTCAACTGCTTGAGTTAGGCAGAGTAATGTGGTAAGCAATAACAAAGTAAGCAGGGGTAGTGGATAGATCAGGTTAAGAAGCTTCGTCAAGTAAAGTACTGAGCAAAAGAGGAAGTTGACTGTCGAATAAGACGGCTGAGCATATGTCACACATGAAGAGACACTAGAATTTCTTGGACATACTGTCAACGCAATCGGCAGTGAACCACACCTATTATGTAAGTGTCGATGGTACCACTTAGATGCCCAAACCACGTTAGCCGAAATGGGTTCGGACTCGTAGCTCATACGCCAGAACTTCTGTGTCTTTTCGTGTCCCATCATGGATGGATATGTTTTCGTTTGGCCATCTGCAACACTTTTCCACTATAATCCTACGTCGCTTATTAAATCAATGAATTCAAGTGGATGCGATTGCACAGACTCTGATAATTTCGTCAACAAAGAAATTTTCCTTCATTGAGTTGTCTATCAGTTTCCTACTCACAGAAATGTCCAATGCTCCAAAAAGGGTTTCACCCCAAAAACATTTTAAACGACTGATCAGGTAAAGAATACATGAATATACTTGACAATGCAGATGCAAGAGCCCTCAGAGATTATTCAATGCTAAATTAAATTTCTCACTAACAGAACACTCAACAATATCGCGTACATGTATCTACTTTGACATCTATAACACTTAATAGTAAAACAAATCACACATCATAGTATTATCAATAAGCGCAGGAAGACTATTATTTATATATATATATATATATATATATATATATATATATAACACAAAATAATCGAGCAAAGAATATTCTTTTCGATAAATTCCTCTTCCAGGCTCTACAATTATATATATATATGTTTATATACACAGTATATTTTAAATTAGTAGTTGATAACAATATTAGCGTTTTTTAAATAATATAGATTTGTAAAGTATGATCAATGCTATTGCAGTTCATTGAAGATGCTTAAATTATTATAATAATGAAGATATAACAGAGAATAGAATATCAACTAAAATTAGGGAAATTTCACAAAAATTCTGGATTATTCAAACCTGGATGGCCAAGGTAATGATAATGACTGAACTAACTTCTTTTGGGTGCATAAATTAGGCTTATTAATATGAATCCCCACAGCCTCAGCAATATTTAGAAGTCGAACTCTTAAAGCGAAATTGAGATTCATAGGTATGCGGTAAATGACCCTGAAAGCATGATTAACGTCAATCTTGTGTTCTGTCTCCACAAGATGAAACAGAATAGCGCTGCGAATAGATTTTGTTTGTCCTTTGCTTAACCAGGCAGCGTGATGTTCGGAAATTCGACGAGAAACACGCCTAATTGTACGGCCTATGTACCTGGCTCCACAGGAGCAGTTAAATTGGTATATACACATGGAAGAGGCGAAATTAGGCAGTTTGTTTTTTATTCCCGAACGCAGAAGAGGAGTGGTTTTGAAGATACAGCGTAATTGAGCAGCAGGGAATGCTCTTTTTACCGCATTTCTGAGGCGATGTGTTAGTATCTCACTTGTGCTGTCTCCTAGGAACTGCATCTGTAAGAACAAGGCTTTCTTTGGAACTGTCGGTAACTTGGACCGTTTTGGTTTTAGATTCATATTCTTATCAATAAACTTTTCGGGATAACCATTCTCACTTAGCAACCGTTTAATATTGTTAAGGTCCTCGTCAAGACATTCATCCGAGCAAATCTCTCTTGCTCTGTGGACCAAGCACTTTATTAGATTGCGTTTGTATTTCAAGGGCACAAAGCTGAGAAAATGTGTGTACTGGCCCGTTGATGTAGGTTTTCTATAAACACTTCTTATTGTGCCATCCTCTTTTCTGGTCATAAGGACGTCTAGAAATGAAATACTAGAGTCTTTTTCTTTCTCAATAGTAAAATTTATTGCAGGATGTACCTCATTAAATTTATCTAGGATGTCCTTTGCCTCCTTTTCGTTCTTCATAATCAAAAAAGTATCATCCATGTATCGACAATAAAATTCGAGTTCATTAATAACATTTTTCAAAGGCCCATTTTCTAGTTTCGCCAGGAAAATGTCGGCTAGAATGGGTCCTAGTGGCGACCCCATTGCCACACCGTCGATTTATCTATACAGTTCCTTGTTAAATAAAAAAGTGGACATTCATTGTACATTTCAAGAGAAGCTCCTTCATGAAAGTTATAGGAATGCCAACCTCGATGTTTCGTCTTTTGAGTTCTTCACATATAAAGATCACTGTTTCCATGACAGGTACATTGGTGAATAAAGAAGATACGTCAAATGATATCATGAATTTATTATCAACATTTAAATCTCTTATCCTTTCAACGAATCCAAATGTATCCTTTACACTATATTTCACCAACTCAGTATGAAGGGGCTGTAAGAGTTCAACTAACCATTTGGCTACCGGATAGTATGGTGAACTTAGCATATCTAATACTGCTCGTAGCGGTACATCATTTTTGTGCACTTTAGGCGAGCCATATAGTCTTGGTGTGAACGCTCCGGTGGGTTTAAGTGACGTGTACTGACTCTGTGAGATGAAGCCTTGTTGTTTCAGTCTTTTCAGTGTTTCCGCCAACTGCATCTCTATTTTGTCAATCGGATCCAGAGAAGAGATTTTTTTGAATTTTGAATTATCATTAAGAATAGTATTCATCTTCTCAAAGTAATCCGCTTTGTTCAAGATAACCACTCCTGAGCCCTTATCTGGTTTTGTTATTATTATGTTGTCATTTTTGCGGAGAGTATCCAGGGCTTCTCTATGTTTTTTGGTTAAGATACTATCTGAATTGCGTTTACTGTTCATGTAATAATAGCAGCAGTCGACCAGCGTTGATTTAAATCTTTCAACATATTATATACACACATTATATATATATATATATATATATATATATATATATATATAGCTTTTTTCAACGGTGTACAATTTTAATTCAACAAAACTTTTGGATAGGCCAATCAAAAGTGAAAAACTTCATATTAGATCATTTCGCAGTGTTTATACAGTGGTCAGCTTCTGTTTTGAATTAACACGAAATAATACAACATACTGCTGACCAATTATGATACGAAGAGACGAAAAATATATATAAATTAGAAAATAAATAATTCAAGATAAATATCACAAACCTTATTCGGAATGGTGTTATAACCGGTAGACGGACCATTCCTATAATCTGCGCTGTGCGTTCGATTGCCAGGGGGATAGTGAGCTTTGTGATCACCTCCACCAGAGTGAGGAACAGAATTATCCATACGATTTCCCTTAAGAAATATTGGTACGATAAAGACATTTCACTCATCATTGGATTATCATTATTATTAGGTTGAATAGTTATATTATCCATATTAAGGGCTCCTAACACTGTATGCCCATATTCTTGCTCCTTACTCACGGTTTACTGCATAATCCAGTCCACCACAACCAGGAATATCATCGGTGGTAGTAGGCAGCT
Organism: Trichobilharzia szidati; assembly: GCA_944472155.2. NCBI lineage: Eukaryota > Metazoa > Platyhelminthes > Trematoda > Strigeidida > Schistosomatidae > Trichobilharzia > Trichobilharzia szidati. The sequence continues at coordinate 90,719,461 of OX235279.1, read as the reverse complement.
TTATCTTACTCCCGCCTTCACTTCACACGCTTCGCTAATCTACCCATTGTGAATCACTTGCCATGTGACATCATCATACAGCTTCCTGCATAACTGACGTAGATATATCCCCTGGGGTCTTTGGGTCAGTTTTCCAGGCTTCTGTGGGAATTCCATTTGATCCTACCATTCTCCTTGCTTTATAGCTTTCAAGACTTGACTTTTTAGACGATCAGTGTTGACTAGTGGTCCTGTGACTGTAGATGGTAGTTCTTGAGTCGCAGATGGTAGTTCTCTGAAATGATCTGTCCAGTGTTTTCACTGTTTCACCTCTTCATAATTAAGCTCCCTCCACTATATTTTACTGGTTTTATCTGCATTATCTCCTCCAAAAGGCTACCTGGTTTTTGATGCAGTGTTTTATGTCTCTCAACTGCGGCCCGTTCTGCTTCAGTTGCCAGTGTGTTGAGGTGTCTTTTCTAGTATTCTGCTTCATTTCATGTATGGAGAAAAAATTAAGACACAATTTGCCCTAATTGGTAAGCATTTAGATAAGGATGATTAACGATTACGTGTTATTCATGTTTGACAAGCTAGACGTGATGTTCGATTGGTGAGTTATCATCATATCTGTTGAAGTTAACACTGCCTTCATTAGGTCAGTTGGTGAGATTGCACCTACATTTCGCGTTAAAAGCTGTCCTCAACCTTAATATTGGTGTCTGCAACATATATAACTTATTCTGTAGATATAAATGAATGAAAACATTCAGTTTCGCGACACAATTTACTCGCCAAGTAACATCCATAAGTTTTCCCGATGAGAGAAGAGGGCGACTTTTACGTAACTTAGCTGTTGGGGATCGGAAGATGAGTTAGCTCAGTATCATAAGTGCGTCATGTGCGCCGAAACTTGGGACACAATCGGTTGCACTGAAGATACTTAATTCCAACTAGAAAACAGCTAAGAAATGCAGTCCCCAGACTGCGAGGCCTTTCGTGTATTAATAAAAAGATGCGCACATCATAAATGTTGTCATGAAAGCTTCAACAAGCAAATGTGAAGACTTCAAATTAGTATTTGCTTTTTATTCGATAGTAATTATTAACAAACGTGTAATACGCTGATTGGACAGTAACTAGTTTTATACGTCAATTCTTTTCTGAGTGTTGAGTGAATTCTATCAATTCAATCAAAGTATCCAATACATTCCTACAGGAGGTCGATCGCAGGGCCGAACAGCTGTGATAACATCTCTGACTGCAGAACTCAGCGACACGGGTTTGAATCTCAGAAGGGACATGAATTCCTTCAAGACTGCAGGTGATGAGTGCCAGTAAGCATAAAACTTAAGTCCAAGGCTTCCTGTCGATTGCCTCCAACCATACAGTGGACGTAATAACTCAATAGTCATGCAGCACGCGAAACACAGAAAGTATGCACTTTAGTATGAGCCACAAATCTATTCACTTGTAGTTTTATTAACCAAATGAGATACGAATGAGATTATGAAATGAGAGCAAACGATGATTAACATCACTAGTCTTAAGCTAATTAGGAAACATTCGTGAATATCAAACTTACGCGTGATGTTCCATCAAGATAATGTCCATTTGGCATGTGGGATTGTGGTGATCTGCGACCTTGACCAGAAAATGGGCGGTCGAATCGTTGACGTTTCGGATCTGGCTCAATGGGGCCAGTAGCCGGAGCACGATTAGAGTGAGATCTGTTAAAATGCTCGCTTCCATAAACATGTGAAGGAGGTGCACGATTGTGTCTATGGTATGCATGATTCATTTGAACATTTTGTGAGCCACTAGCGTGACTACGATTATGATGGGTCGCGTGTTGAGGAGCCATTTGAACTGGATTAGGATTGGCAGTGGTGTATGGTCTTTTTTCTGGCTAAAGATTAGAGAAGAAATTCAACTGAGAATCAACAATTAAAACAGGTAGGCTAATGATACTAAACAAAACTGAGTACAGTGTTGGTTAATTTCATTCTTTTTCTAATATATAAGTACGCTTTACAAGAATTAGCAAGCCACGAATCTACCAGTGACTTGACCATGATCAGCCACAAAATCAAAAGAAATTCAAGGAGCGCGATCACGAATTCTATCTATTAGTCTTAACTACGCTGGGGAATACACATCACAACGAAGACATTGTTTTTATTTTTAAGATAAAGATTGGTAACATTTTTAAACTTTATGCTTAGAATGAACCACTCTTAGAAACATCAACCGTCCCTATAATGATAGGCACCGACTGGAGCAAAAACTACCTCACCAAATAGCCAGAGAAGGGGACTTGAGTCTATGCAAGAATATGCATAGAACCATGAGTCTGTACATATACAAAATAATGAGCTGCACCATCGTTGAAGGATTGTAAGACTCCGTCTGAAACAGGCTGAGCTGATGCCATGTTTTGATATGACCACAAGCTTTTTCCAGCCTGATCCTTTATCAGCTAACATTGCCCATTGTCAAGGAAGGCGATAACTAGGCATGCGTAACACATGTCTAAACCATCTCAATCGATGTAAACTCACAACCTCGTCGATTGATTTCCCCTCCTTACCTAGCACTCGACGCCTAACCTCAATATTACGCATCCTATTATACCATATACGACGAGAGATAGAAGGCAGGTACATACGATCGCAACAGCCTTTTCATGTCTCACAGCCATGAAGGAAGACGGAACGAACTGCTGAGCAGTATATGCGTCTTTTTGACGACAACCGAATATCACTTCCACGCCATAGATGGGGTAAGTTGGCAAACGCCAAAAGTCTTCTGTATTCGTGATGAGATTTCGTCAGCAATATACGGAAATAAGTACAATGAGTAAGGAACAGAATGATGAAAACAGGAAAGTTATGACTCGGATGATCTTCTGGACCCTACCCAGTTAGTCATCACTCGCTAACAGATGCTCACATACCACAACTAGTCCTCAACCCACAACGCCACATTATGGATTGAACACTACGCTTTTTCTATGCCATCCAATAGACAGGAGACAGTGAGTGAGAAGAGGGTTGCTGGAATATTTGTAATACATGTCCAAGCAGCAAAATTCGATATCTCAGTGTGAAATTACTTGTTGAAAGACAATCTCTACAATATCCAAACACGCCTTTGGACATCATAATTACTCACATTTTGATGTGAGCAATTCTACGTAGGTAGGGATTTTCGAGCAAATCTTGCGGGACACGTGATCCGTGCTTTCGCAACCTGAGCAAAATCCAGCCTACTACCTGCGGCTCACTTTTCTACGCATCTTACATAGCCTATGAAGCAGAATAGTCAGTTTTCCAGGTCACTGGTAATAGAACATTATCTCGAATAATTATTACATGAATTGCTTCGGCCATTTTTAAAAAGAGGTAAAAAATTACTTAATTCTACGCTGATAGATCCTGATCATTTCCTCATACTTTCAAGAAATTTCCAGGTCAATTCCATGACTGGTGACTAGACCATCTTTAAAAAGTCGGTGAATTATCTAGACCGGATGTACTTGAAGGTCCTCTCATTTGATGAATTAGTATCAACCGAATGTTGCGAATAATAATAATGGACCCAACCCAGCAATCAAGATGTCTGCTCAGGTTGTTAGTCGATGTAACATCGCCCTCATATTGTCTGGCCGACACCAAGTTTCTTGCCACTGGTGGCTTGGATAAGCTGGGACGGCTTCCGACTTTTGTCAGATGTAGCTATTGATTCTGACCATCAAGTTCCTCAGTGGTTACATGAGAACAGTTTGTTTTGGTGAGTAAGAGCCTTACGTGTTATTATATTCCCTATCTGCCATAACAGACTAACAACTGTAAACAAGTTGGAAGGAACTCAGAGAAAACCCAGTGGTTATTAGCGGCACGCATTTCTAAACCGCGGGGGCCTTGCTCTACATTTCCATGACTTTGAATGAAATGAATGCCCGAGATAAGTTGGGAAAGGGGTTCCAGTAAGAAGTTGTCAGCAGTTGCCACCAGTTTTCTAAGCAAACATGATAAGGACGTTTTTAATCCCTACCGAGTGGCAAGATAAACCTAACACACACTGAAGCATGATCAGGATCCAGAAGAGTGTCACAAAAGAATAAGTAGTCTTGTAGGCAATTATACCATCGGGTGCTGATTATAAAAACCTTATCTGCTTGAATTCAGGATTGAGTGGTGTTGGAAGGACGTAACGCAGCAAACGGTAGTGGTTGTTTCAGAAATTAGCGTAGGTTAGAAATAAGTTGTGATCAGTGTAGAACTGTAGAAGACGCTTTGGATTCTCTTAACTTCAAAAATACAGTCGTGAATGACCACCCACAAAACAATTCCCTAGACAATCGACCTGTGTATTAAAATTCCCATCTAGCCCGAGTGAATGTCGCATCTACACACTGGAGCTCTGATTTGCAACCCGTCGGCCAAAAAAGATAAGGAACCACAGACTCAGGCGACAAACCAGACAAAAAACTATCACCTAACAAAATATTCAGCAGGAAATGCAGGTGGGTTGAGCACACACTTAGTAACAATCGCCCTCACAATCCGAAGTGCACGCGAAACCTCTCTAATCCTCGCTCATCTTTGTCTCCATCTTCATCTCTATTATCTTACCTTCCTTCTACTAATGCAACTCATCTACTTGATGGGTCTTCACTCTGTGTGCACTGAAAACGACGGAAGACAAAAAACCACCATCGATAATCTCTTAAAGCCACGCCACCGATTTCATATAAGAGCATTTAATATTAGGACACTTTGCCAAATAGGACAACAAACATCACTAGCCAAGACTCTGGCATCCCGAACCATTGATGTATGTTGTGTTTCAGAAACACGCATACAAGACCCAAGTGTGGTTATTCACCTAACCCCACCTGACCAACAGGATGAATCTGCGAGATTCACCTTGAGGGTGTCAGGAGATGCGACAGCTAGCTCACGAGGATTAGCTGGTGTTGGGATAGCTTTGAATACTAGGGCAGAAAAGACATTACTTGACTGGATCCTGGTGGATAGCCGAATGTGTGCTGTCCGTCTGAACGGATCAGTGAAAAGGAGAAATGACTGCACCACTCGCCGATGCCTTTTCGTAATCTCCGCCTACGCCCCCACTGACTGCAGTTCGGATGAAAAGAAGGATGAGTTCTACCAAAAGCTGTCTAGTTTGCTGCGAAAGGCTAAACGCTCAGACATAGTCGTTTTAGCTGGTGACTTTAATCCTCAAGTAGGGAAATTGTGTCAATCTGAGAAGAATGTCGGTGGCACATACGGAATTCCGTGCCAGCGAACCGACAACGGTGACCATCTTCTACAGTTCTGTTCAGATAATCATTTGTTTCTTGTAAGCACTAACTTCAAACACAAGGAGAGACACTGTTTGACCTGGCGACCCCCATCATCAAACCAACGCTGGACACAAATAGAACACATAGCAATAAGCTATCGTTGGCGTGGGTCGGTAGGAGATTGTCGCTCCTTTTGGAACACGTGTGTAGATACCGATCACGCACTGGTCCGCGCTCGTTTGTGCTTACGGCTGAACGGACGTAGGAAACAGCTAGCAGTAAACCCATCACGTCCCCAGCTCGATCAGGAAACTAAGTCCCTATTTGAGGAAGAACTAGCTAAACACATATCTAAGTTCCACAGCTGCACTCACCCTGAAGAAGCCTGGAAGAATATTCAGTCAGCCATAGATACAACTGTGAATAAGGTAAATCCAAAGATGAGTAAAAACCGTTGGATTTCGACTGCCTCATCCGAACTGATAGATGCTAGAAGACTTATTCCGGCGAGCTCCGAATTCAATGAGGAGCGAAAGCTGCACTAAAGGAAACTTACAAAAGTCTCCGCAAGGGCCGTGAACAGTGGTGGTTGACAAAGGCGAAAGAGATGGAAAAAGCATCGACGATAGGCAACACTAGACAACTCTTAAGACTCATCAGGGAAACGGGTGGGAGAAGGCAAATCATAAGTGAGACTATTTCTGAGAAAAATGGCTCCTTAATTAGCTCTCAGGATAGACGCCTTGAACGCTGGAAAGAACACTTTGAGGAACAATTTAACTTGCCTACAGCCACACTGAGCCTCCCCACCATCCAGCACACACCCGAATGGGATATTAACACTAGTCCGCTGTCTGTAAGTGAGGTCACAAAAGCTATCTGTAATTTGAAACGAGGCAAAGCGGCAGGACCCGATGGAATTATTCCGGAGGTGTTTAAATATGGGGGTGACATACTAATATATAGTTTAACTAAGGTACTAGGTAACGTCTGGGAATCAGAGACGGTTCCATCAGATTGGGGTAAGTCACTTATTATACCAATATTCAAGAAGGGAGACAAGTCCTCATGTGATAATCATAGAGGAATCAGCCTGACGAACGTAGTCTCCAAAATTCTAGGCTCAGTAATCATACACAGACTAAGCAGAACTCGGGAGGAACAAACGAGGGAAAATCAAGCAGGCTTTAGGCTAGGTAGAGGGTGCATAGATCATATCTTCACTCTCCGACAGATCCTAGAACATAGACACACTTTTAGGCGTCCAACAATTCCCATATTTCTTGACTTAAAGGCGGCGTTCGACTCCGTGGATCGAGAGGTATTATGGCAATGTTTGACTGTGAAGGGAGTACCAAGAAAGTACACTGCACTAATCAAGGCACTGTACTCAAACTCACGTAGCCATGTAAGGGCTTATGGGGAATTGTCATCTGAATTGATAACAAGCAGTGGTGTCCGTCAAGGATGTCCACTTTCCCCTTTTCTGTTTAACTTCATCATAGATATGCTAATGGAAGTATCCTCAACTGAACTTAACGACTTAGGAATCGACTTGTTACCAGGGAATAGTCTTATGGACTTGGAATATGCAGATGACATAGTCCTGTTGGGGGAGGATGCTGACAAAATGCAGAGTCTTCTGAACACATTGAGCAGCAATCTTCGTATGTTTGGCATGCGATTCGCCCCTGTAAAATGTAAGATGCCGCTACAGGACTGGACTACGTCAACTCCTAGCTTAGTGATAGGCAGTGAAGTGATAGAACATGTTGACCACTTCACCTATTTGGGAAGTTGTATCAGCACCAATGGACTGATTGGTGACGAAATCTCAGCACGGATCCAAAAAGCTCGAGCTGCTTTCGCCAACTTACACCGTCTCTGGCGTAGGCGTGACATCCGGCTACCAACCAAGGGACGTGTGTGCTGCTCATCAGTTCGCTCCGTCCTTCTCTATGGCTCTGAAACATGGCCAATACGAGTTGAAGACATGAAAAGGTGGACTGTTTTTGATCATAGATGTCTACGATCTCTTTCTCACGTTAGGTGGTATAAATAAGGTAAGTAATGTTGACGTTAGGCGTAGAGTGTTGGGCAAAGAGGGAAAATCAATCGACGAGGCTATAAAGTTACATAGATTGAGATGGCTAGGTCACGTGCTGCGCATGCCTAACCATCGCCTCCCCCGACGGGCATTACTAGCTGATATAGGTGCAGGTTGGAAAAGAGCTAGCGGCAATCAAACCAAAACATGGCATCAATCCATGAAATCCTTGACAGTTAAACTGAGTCAGGTAGGGAGATGCAGACTTCGGGGTTGGGGCCCTCGGGACTCTAAGAATCAATGGCTGGAGACAATAGGTGACATGGCTCAAAATCGTTGTCAGTGGCGCAGATGTATTCAGTCTCTGTAATCTTTCATATTTGTTTCTACCATTACTTATTCTGTTTCACTCTTATACTTGTCAAAACTCTATTGATTCTCTCCACTCATTTTCTTGTCTACGTTTGTGTGTTACATGGTGTGGCGACTCTAACTGCCACACATATGCGCAAAGTTGTGTGTCGAAAACAGAGAGACAGACGCTGAGTTCTTAAACATCACTCATCAAGAACGTGAGTCAACCCCGAATGAGTAACGACTTGGGCGTCCAAGTGTACCATGGAGTTCACATGAAGAGATGAAAGCTTGTGGATATCGTGCAGCCATTCGAATGGGAACCGAAGGAAATGTGTGACGCTGTGTTGCCAAATACCATTTCGGACGACATTAAGACGCAACTATGAGAAGAAACAAGTGGTCTCAGAAATAAGAATTATGAAGCTTATTGCAGAGATTACTTAAACGTGCTGAAAAGCCTTGAATTAGACTCTGCAAACACCCTGGAATCAAGATAATTCTTAAATTGAATGTTTAGCAGTGCCACCCAAACCAAAACTAACACGAGTCAAGAACAACTATTCGGAACTTACCTTCCAAGAATCGCTCCTCTGCTGAGAGTCCGCCGCGTTTCTTCTTTGAGAATCAAGACCTCGGGGAGGATTGCTGATTGGTTCCTCCCATCGTTCTTTTTGCAGTTTGCGGGACTAAACGCTATATTGAAAATACGACAACTCACTCGGAGTGAATTACGCAACTGCTCCCTAATTTTCAAGTCGCATTCCTGAAAAGTCAGAGTGAACTCATCCGTTATTTTGGAGATCTCCTCAAATGTGAGGGTAGGTGAGAATGTATGAAACCATTCTCCTTTTGATGACTGAATGTCCGTGGCATTCCACTTTGCTGCAATATATAGGCTAGCTGCAGCAATCGCTTCTGCAGAATGCCGTAGTACCAAGGTGGTGAGATGTAAAATGTTAGTACAGATGTAGTAACTGGTGTGGGCTATTTCTTTCGGAAACTTGTTCATACGAATGGCTTTTACTAGCAAGACATGAGGTTGCTTCACCTCAAGCGTATGAAATCCGATCACCATAAGAATAGTAGCCTCTAAAGCATGGACATTTTGTACGAGACGTTTAAATGAATCTGATGCTTCATCAGGAGCAGGCCTCTTTAGAATGTCGTACGCAGCTTTGATCAAAAAAGACAACTTTCTGGAGAAATCTTCCGTCTTGCACGCACAGTAAAAAGCAGCTATAGCAACTAAGATGGGTTTGATGGTTTCCGGAGAAAAAACCTCGTAAAAGTAATGCATGTAGTATATTCCAGTGTTGATAACCACTTGTGTCCTGAAAAAAAAGCATATGTATTCGAGCCACCCGAAAACCTACGTTTGTAGCCTTGACCCAATTTCTTGAATTAAACACGCACACTGCTGACGGCGAGCCAGATGAAGGTTACGTTCTGTCTTACCCTGCTCCATTTCAAACTGCGCTCTAGTGATAAGTGACCCTAAAAAATGTGGACATTGTTCAGATTCCCAAGATTTATTAGTGAAAGGTCTTAAATTGCGAAGAAGACATATTCCATTGTCTGATGGTCAGTTATGTAGCAGAAAAATCAGTTTTCTTTATCATTAACTTTCCTAGTTACCTGAACGTTAACAGAAGTAACTTTCAGAGAGAGATAAACAATATTAGTCTTAAAAGATTGGCGGAGAAGTTGAAACTGTTTTCAACGAAGCTGTTTTATATGATGCATTTGTCTGTCAGTAACCGACTAAGGGGCAAAATATGCAGTGTGGAATTCTGAAAATATGCCGTGAATTAGCCACAAAGTATGCAGTAACCGACATGCGATTGAAATATGAGAAAACAAGGTCGAAGCTTACCGAAACATCACATGGAAAGATATAAGTTACTTGAACATCATTCATAATCCACTCATTGGTTTACTTTCCGAAAAGAATGCGTTGATGCTCTATCCACAGTGGCGAGGATGTCTAAGAAGTAGTGAAAATATTCTGACAGTCGCATCTCGAATCCCACTGACTCATTCGATGATAATATTCTGCTCCTGCGTGCCTCTTTCGACATTTCGTATGGGCTGGTTCTCAGTCAATCTGGTTCCTGACTAAAAAGAATCAAAAATCCACCGGCTGCCGATTCACTAATACTTCTCTGCATGTTTAACTGGATACCAACTGCTGTGGTGAGGTTCTTGTAGATTATATTGATGAAAATATTGTTGTCGGTAAACTAACCAGCGTGATATTGCATAAGTTATCGAAGAAATGAAATGTTCCAGCCAACTGGAAGAGGCACCACCTGATAAAGGACGGTTACGGAATCCTCTACAGGAACTTATGCTGAATCGCGCTGTTGTACAATCCAAGAGGAAAATTAAGCCTTATGATTCTGGAGAGTCTAGAAGCAGCCCTCGATCGAGAGGTAATTTGAAGACCATTTCAATACCGCGGAGTGTCCAGAAGCGTCATGCAGATCATCCATGATGGTGATTCATCTCATGTAATTTATAATGGCAAACACATTGAAACGTTAAGCCACAACAGGAGTAGAATTAGGCTTCCTACAATCACTGATATATCTAGTTGTGGTGGACTGGATCATGCAACAGAAGCAAGAAGACAGAACAATGTAAGATCAACGAAAAGATGCTAGATCTTGACTTTGAGCATGATTTGTGTCTAATACTGCCCAACCTTGAGGGTCAGAAAACGAAAATCTACACGTTGTCTGGAAGACAGAAATTCAAGTGAACCTAGTGAAGACAAGTGATTTCATTGACAAACAAAGATAACAGGCGAAAACGAGCAGAAACGGTAGGGATCCATCGGAATTCGTCTGACTGTCTGACATCAGCATTTCAACTAAAAGAAGCAAATATTAAGGAATCCAAGCTTGGGCCTAAAAAGCAAGGCCGACCTTCACCACCCTGATGACAGTGTGGAAATCAGCCGCGCTCTGTACAGACTACGAGATTCGGATTTTTAGCATCAAGGTCAAGTCCGAAGCGTGTCAGGAACTTGCCATGTTATAAAGTCATTTCCAACAGGCTGCAGACTTCCATCAATCGGTACGGCCACGGCTGATATATTGATTGATTGTCGTATATGCTGATGCAGTCCGTCCTCGTGTTCTGTGGTTGTTAGTAGCCAGTCACATTTATAAACTTGCTTTCAGAACTTGAAGGAGATTAGTCGCCTTCTAGGTATTCTATGGCCACATTCAGTTTAAACTTGTTATTTATGCTTTGGTATAAGCAACTTGTGAAAATACTGAAAAGTGTGTATAATTAAGAAGCGTTTGCAAAGAAAAGACACGGCTAGCATTAAAGCATTACATTAATTAACCATGGTTGATGGTATTCAGTAATCATGTTCGACTTCATAGGTGTAAAACGTCCCAGTACATTACATAAATTGACGATCTGAAAAGAGGAAGGGAATTATTCGTTGGGGTATATGAAGTTAGTACTATGAGCTAATGAAATACGTGAATCGGCATGCAGATCTGAATGGATGCTCAAAAGTATGAGTCTATTCGAAAAGACAGATAGTGGATTGGTACAAGAAAATATGTTCACGGCTACTCAAAACTGCAAGATTTACCGAAAATTGTTGTATTTCATAGAGGCTTGAAAACGTCGAGTGATCAGCCCATTATCTAGCGAATTCCAACAGCCCCTGTTCACACAGATACAAGATCAGTAAAAACTGTTCCTAGTCATCAGGTGCTAAGCCCCTCTTCTCCGTTAAGGTCACCCTTAGCAGTGGTTGGCACCTTCAATGGTAAACCAAGCATAAATATTCTTACGGAGACTCTCGCACTGATTGGCAGGGCATCCGCGACATGGCAGGCTTTGGCCACTCAGATCTAGCCAGTGGTCACGGAATTCAGAAAGATTAGAACAGCAACTGAGAAAGAACTATAGCTGCTCTATGATTTGTAAGGATACTTTTATGTGTCGAACGTCGAATGTCTTCCTGTGTTTAACTGAGTATCCCAATTTACCTACCCAACGCCGTGCTTTCGTAGATTAAATTTTATAAATGCAATTGGTCTTACCCAATGATACTACCTGACAGTCGGTATTTTGAGCAAAAGCCCTGATAGAAACGCTAGTTTCTAAATTGGAGAGACGGCTTCGTTCACATTTTGTCTTCCACTTTGTGATAGTACTCTACAACCTAAAAATTCTGGTTTTATGGTTGCATTTCGGATCTGTTTCCTCACTTTTGATTACTTATTAGTTTAATACTTGGTTTCTGCAACAATAGTCAATTGTCCAGATAGGGAACTGCAGAAGTCAGTTGCGAGGATTGTCGACCTACAGGTCTTGAATCTGGGGATGCTGCCAGATGTCTAATCGCTGCAACTCAGAATATTATGCTCAGTAACTGACCCGAGAACAGGGAAAGCGGATTGGCGATTTGAGGACTGTTAATTTCTTCACTGGCATTGAGGCTGGACTACACTGTTACTTCGGAAAAAGTCTAGCGATGAACATCAGCATAAGTTACAATAACACTTCTGATCATTCCTCCTCTGTCTTCTGCCAAACAGTGTGCTATCAGGACCAAAAACACCACAGTTGCTTAATGTGGAAACGGAGACCATATGAATAAACAAACTGTATCTTGTCCATCCGGTGTTCACCAACAGTAAGAGAAGTTTCAATTACCAAACGTCGAAAATGACATCAAAACCCCAAAATCTGCAGAGGGGATTTTTCGGTACCTAGCAGGGTTAGATTAAATACTTTCTTTCGACATGATACAGGACTGCTGCCTTGTCGACCAAAGCATTTCATTGAACGACACTGCATTAAGTCTAAAATCAGCAGGTATATAGATGTATGTTTTCAGGTAACTCATCAGACTTACAGGTAGGTGAGGAAAATTAATACTCACCCTTCAACTAAGTGACCATATCTGGTACCTACGAGTGAGGGGATTAACCACCTACGTCTAAAAACCAACTTATACAAAAGTCATTCTAAAGCTAGTGGAGCTACGGAACATACTCATCGACATCTCACTTTAACACTACTCAGTGGATAGAATTCAATGTCACGGCAAGGCACCCGAAACACTTTGTTATTATTAATAGTGAAGACAATTATTTTCAATGTTCTGGATACATAAGAGACACCAATTTGCAGACATCAACAATATATAGCCTATGGAAATCAGAGTCTAAGTACTCACATGCTAATAATAAGGGGAATCTTAGGGTAAATCATCGGTACAGTTAAAGTAATGGTACTGGAATTATTATAGAAACAATGCTACACATTTCTTCCGCCGACAATTATTCTTTTAAGTGCGCTCAATATGCACAGTATTCAGAACGTGTGTTACAGATGATAAATATGGTGAGTAGTCTAATCACCATAAAATGTAGCAGCAATCAAAAACAATAATGTTAATAACAGCGAAAACTCTGGAGACGAGGTCAAAGGCTGTCGAAAGTTGACCATCAATAACCAATCAGATATAGGGGACGCCGCGAAATTTCCTTCAAAATCGTATCACGAGTTCCTTTCCGGATTCGGAGAGGGTAGGTGGAGTATTCTACTTATTCTGTAGGCACTTTTTCTATAAATCTATACTGCTATTATGGGTTGTAGTCATCACGATTAGGGTCAAGGATTGAGGCTAAGGTTAGGACGACGTTCGTAATGAAGGGTACGCTGAAGCACAGTGTCAGGAATATCAATTGATCGCGGAGTACCACCTGGATGAATGCATCGATCACGCATGGTATAATTTCTCGGTAGATTATCCGTGGACTGACTGAGAGATATTCTTGTAACATGTAAGTGACAATTACATGGTGTGATAACATTTTCACAATGTTTTTTCTTGCATTTTTCAACGATGATGCGACATTTTTCGCTGACTTCCGTTCAAAGTTCCTGTAAGTTTGAATGCGAAGCTAACAATTTGCCCCAAATTAGAAAGATTACGTTGACATAACAAAAAGTGATAACTCTGCGCCAGCTTCTACCGTCAGATATTATTCATTCACAAGTAAGTGCAATCTGCAAGAGTACAACCTTGTTTGTGATATAATAATAATAGTATATTCTCATTTTTTACATGAGGGACGCCAGTTTACAGGCATCATCAATTCGATAAATTACACATACGATTAATAAGTATAGTTAGTAATGATAATATAATAAGGTACATATTTATTCATTCAAATATAGGACACACAAGTTGTATAGGAATGGATAAGAATTAAGTTACATATTTAAATTACATGATTTACGGTTAAATAACATGGTTATTGTCATTTTATCTTTAGTTTGTGGGGAAAATCGGATAACTGGTGATTCAATGGATGCAGGAGCCTCTCAAATATTAGGCCTTGTCTATGATTTTGAAGTCGTGTGACGTTAATCTCATTGTCAACAAGTTGTATACACATGTCTAGTTTGAGAATCTACTCACTCAAACCTATGACCTCATGCCATCGTCTGACCAGGATTTTGAATATTTCGAATCTACCATCACTGATTCTTGCAGTCAATACCTTAGTGCTAAGCCAAAAATGCCAAGTATTGTGACAAAGCAGCACAAGGAAGAGCTTCGACCACTGACACATAATAAAGATATGCTTTTGACACGCCGGAACAAGGATGCCATTGAACTGTAATCTATTGATATTGTTGATTCGATGTTATTTAAACAATATAAATATTGTTAAAAACAATAATGAATTAACTATTATGCATATATAAATTAAAAACCTAATGATGAAGTTATCGAGAAGAATATGCTTTGTCCAGTAACCATTCTTTTAAAATATTTGCACCTAAACAGTAAGATAAATACGCATTCGACAGCACAAAAATGAAATGTCGGAATAAATTTTGATGTAGGACCTTGGAGTAGATGCTGCGTTCAAATAATAAACGATCCAAATGCTTTTTCGCGTTATTATGTATCCTTGTTATTATCGTAAAAATATTTATTACTATTATTATTTACTTCACCAACTGACAGTCTCCTGTAGTCTCTCCGACCTCTACGGGGAGGGGAGCCGTGTGGAGGGAGTAACAATATGACTGTACACCTTTTTGCAAGGTGTTGAAATTAGAGACATTTTACATGATTTCTGTTTGAAACGATTCATGTTGGAATATAGATTACTTCCGAGTACAATCTAAAATACAGTGTACTGTTGGTTGTCTCGTCTTCTCGCTGGTCTATACTGTCTACTTGCTCCACTCGTAATCGTGCTGTATACTTTGGATTTTTGCAGTAACCTCTTATCCCAATCCGAAGCCAATTTTACAACCGGTACAAAGCTTCTACCAGTAGACGCGATTCCAGCAGTGAGTGCTTCTGTGTAGCCGTGGACTCCAGCTGTGTATCCAAGTAACCGCTTAATTATTTAACTAATTGCTGTATTTCTTATAATACGCTGTTACACTATCATCTCATTAGCTTGGATTTTTATTCACATACTTGTTATGTTATTGAGCTCGCTAGACAATCTCCTACGTATATGGATAATAATGTGCTAGAGACCCCTGGGAATGATAGTATACACTGGAAATTATTGATGCTAACCACCTTGGTCTAAGCATGAAAAGGTTGATGTTTTCAATGAAATTATAGCTTTTTTCGTGCACCGTCGAAAGCAACCAAATGTTAAGGAAGGAACAAATATATAGATGAATGTCACACCCACTGTTTTTAAAAATTATTGAAGCAAGGCCATCCGGCCCTGTGCTAGTAGAAGGTCTAAGGTTATTAACGGCTTGTCCTATTCACTGATTGTTGAACACCATCTAGTCCTAGATGATCTTGAAATTTAGTAAACTTACTGGCATCAAGGGAATAACCCAAAAATTATGGGACGTATAAACTGAGTTGACATTTTACGAAGTCGTTTGCAATCAGTATGGAACTCCAGCGATACCGCAACAATTCAGGATATTGTTTTTATGGTTTGTAGAGGCACTGAGTCTGGTATGATGTAAACTTTACCCTGATGAGATAAGGCTATACGCTTTATCACTTTCGCAGCCAAGCAGTCAGTGTGATTTTCTGCTTTAAATAGCTTGTCCGGAGAAATTGAAGGATGTTCTTCTAAAAAGCAGGTTACTGGATTTAACTGAGTTACATCTAACAAAGACTTAACCTGGCCAAAATCAGAATGGTTTTCGGTGTTATTTGAGATTGAAGTTGCCATGCGACCAAACTGAAGTTCATTTACTTGCCTCTGGATAGCTTTCACATGGCATTCAGACTCACAGAACTCAGAGATCTCTGACAGAACATCTTTCCACTGAATTCCGGGAACGAGAACTGGGTTCGAACCAATTCGTGAGTTAGTAGTTTTCCCTATATCACAGGAACGTGATGCAGCTAAAACCAAGCCAATATCTTAAGCAACTTTTTCGACGAACACGTCTTTCAGAAATTAAGCCCATAATTTTGAATATTGTATATCAGTCAGCATTAAATGAATATCAGAGAAACTATATTTAAAAGTGTCGCTGATTCCTAACGTTCCTCATTTCAGTACGTGACACCTAGGTTACGTAAAATCTCTAGCGCCTAAGTTTGTTTGCTTTTTCATGTCTGAAATCAAAGTACTATACAGTGGACTACAAGTTGGGGGATTCATCGTCAAACATATTACGATTTGAACGGTTTATATCTTGTATCAGCTCCGCGAAAATCATGATCATGTTTTCTGTTCCTTTAAGAGTACGTTATTTTCAAATTTACTAATCAGCAAGTATGTAACAACTGATGATGCCAGCCAACCACCATGGATATGTCAGTTGGTCTATAATCGTGATCAATAATCATGATCAAACGGAGATGTCACTAAGGCGTCCATAAGATTTCACATAGTGCACATCGTTATTTGGATTCGTAATAGTACAATATTGAATATTTACAGTCCTAAAGATCAGGACTGAGGAGTAGTAGTCTGGACGCAGGTATTCAATGAATTAATGCAATTTCATATGACTAACGGGATTAGCCACCTTCCTGAGTTCGGTTAACCAAACTTCAGTATTTCATACACAGTCAAGGGCTTTATTTGAACAACCTCAATACATGATTGGCTGTGGAGGAATTTGTGGGTCTACTTAAGAATATGAATTAATATGGAAATTATTCCAGTGATGACGTGAGACAACCATAGAGCCCGAGGTCCCTTAGCTACAAATGACTGCTAGACAGTGAAAATAATCGAATAAACGCAACTGTATAGTGTCTCAGAATTCACAGGAACATTCTGAACAAAATGGATAGAAAGTTGTCTGCATAAGCACCGAAGAAAAAAAACAGTCAACAAACAAGCGACCACCCTATGCTGCTGAACTTAACACATTCAAACAAAAATAGCGGTAGTAAAGCAAAGAATTGTCAGTGGTTCATCATAGCATAATAGTAAAGTGTAAGATTAAAAATTAAAAAAAGCAAAAAATAAAAATTAACAATGATTAGCTCCTAAAAGAATTTTAACAGTTTTAGAATGTTGATACACAGGACATGAGTAGGGGTTAGCGATTAAAAAATTAGTTAAAATGCGTAAGTTATTATTGCTGTTGTAAAAAGATAACTAGGGATGGATATTCAGGTCAGTTAGCCCGCCACAGTTATATTGGTTAGGTCATTACTGCTGTTTGAACTGTTATTCACGGCATCATCACCGTATGGGTAAGGATTTCATTTGAAGATGCACTTAACAGTTACCTCTATACGGGCGCAGCTATGAAGTGAAACTGAAATTAATAACTAGGTAGACGGGTGAAATGAAATGTGGATTTTAGATACGAAACTCTATCAAGATATGGTGATAACGGCACTTTCGCTAAGCCCCACGGTATGTTTACACGGTTTCCGAAAAAATGTTTCTCGCATAACTGGATCTCTGAACTTCATTGAACTCATAGATGCTGCGTGCGACCAGCTGAACATCAAGAATCGTTATAATTGTCTTGACCATTGGGTTACGGGTATTCCACCGTTTCCTCTCGATCCGATATAAGAGGAACCAACACTGACCATCTGATAAATGTTAAGGGATATGAAAAATGTCCCTTATCCTGGCGTGGCGTGCAAAATGAAATGCGTTCGTCTATATGCCACCAATGAGATTCATAGCACAAACCCTGATTTAACTTGCTTTTGTGGAACCTGGTGACGAGTAAAAATTACGCCATAGCATGAGTACCCTATCCCCTGTTATAAGTGTCCTTTTAAACGTAGACCAATAGGCAGTCATGAGAGCGAATCAGAACGATAACTGGATCGTCCAGACCATTATATATGCCTGGTGACAAATGCCGTTGAGCATTATCACATGTCCAGCTAACCAAGGTCTATGCGAGAACATGAGAGGCAGTGTCCGATCGAGTACCATCAGCTTGACGAAATCATTTAGACAGGGGTAAATATCAAATAATGAATGAAGAAGCTAAAGACTAAAGAAATCTAAGGAATTATATAATACCACAGGTTTTTCGGAAGTATTTTGTGAACAGATGTTATGCGTGCATGTAATATTAAGAGGTTCATTTCACTACAATTATATGAACTCAATATCCAGATTCCAATCGTATTCTGTGTAAACCTCTGAACTTTATAAATGTCGCGGACTCATTAAGCATAGATAGATAACTGTCAATGTCCAGGTATAACTCCCCTGGAATTAACGCTGTTCTTAGAAGACTTCCAGAAACTATTGTCAGTAACCAACGCGAAAAGGCAGAACACAAATTGGTGATTCAAGGATCCTATATTCTTGTGCCAATACCGAACCAACCACAAGGTTATTGTACACAAAGTCTAAGGATAAATGTTATAACAATTAATCACAATAATACTTCCGATATTTTTTCTCTGTCTTCTAACAAACAGCGAACGATAGAACGATGACTGCAGTATCGATGACTCCCGCCAAAATATGGAGTTGGGTTTGAGCAAACAACCATGAATTGATCGTTCATTCTTCAACTACTTTGACAATAACATTGATTTTAAAACTTATAATAGTGGGACATTTAATAGTGGAAACAAAAAACCATATATTATGGCTAAATAAAGAGAGTAATATACAGGGGAAAATATTTCGAATCTAGTGAATTTTCACGAATAATTGACTTGATGCTGAACGTCATAAATCATTACATTAATTTAATCTGGGCCAGTATTGACTGCCAGTAATTGTAAACAATAAACGATTCTCATTTGATCATGTTCGTGGGGAAAATTTCTAACTGTAGAAAATATTTTCATTTTAAATTTGTTTGAAATACTCATTGTGACGCGTTACACAAAGCTTCACAATTTAACTTTGCAAAGGTGATCTCGTGATGGCATTTGCATTTCAGTTTAATATGATATAAATGGAAAAGTACGAAAACCTTGGATTAGTTGGGGAAGGAAGTTATGGCATGGTTATAAAGTGTAAAAATAAGGAGACTGGACGAATTGTAGCGATAAAAAAGTTCATTGATAGTGAAGACGACAAACATGTTAAGAAAATAGCACTTCGTGAAATACGAATGCTGAAAGTAAATTGTTGAACTATTCCATATTTCTTTACAGCAGCTGCGTCATGACAATTTGGTGAATCTATTGGAAGTCTTTAGGAGAAAGAAAAGACTATATCTTGTATTCGAGTTTGTTGACCACACTATTCTGGATGATTTAGAGAAGTTTCCTAATGGCATTGAAGAGCTGCGCACAAAGCGCATACTTTTTCAAGTCATTCGAGGCGTTGAATTTTGTCATTTGCATAATGTAAGACTTTGAAATCTTAATAATTCGCTAGGTTTTTTCTGTATTTAAAATACTCTCGTTTTCAATCTAAGTATTGCAAAAATCTTCAAAACCTAGTTAAATTAATATTGAGCAGTTTAGGATGTGTCGGTAGCGTATTCATTGTCTGAATAAAAAATACACAGAACGCTTACTAATATTATTTGATGTACAACAAACGAAGTTCCGTGTTATTTTGCATAAACTGTTAATATTAAAAGCAATTATTATCTTAATAGCCAAGGATTAAGCAACAGTTGTATCTAACTTCTGTTCTATTGAGGTAAAATTCTTACTCCTATGCATCACATAAGCTTAACGCTTTGGGATTTTTATGCTTAAGCAGTAAATCTATACTACTCATAATTTCATCAATAATTATTAATGACGACATTAGTAGTCCAGTGATTATAATGTTTTTTTTCCTAAAACGTTTGGGTTTTTTTTTCCTACAGTATCTGTGCCCACACATTATGAATAAACAATTGCTTAATTCTTATTAGTTATTAAGTCCAAACTTGTGACGAGTTAAATATGCTTGTGATTGGTGACTGAATTAGTTGGAGTTATATTTGCCTAGGGTAGAAAGGAAATAGGCTACTTCAGCAAACACGTCATAAATTAATTTTTTCACTTTAAGACATTTCATGAATGCTATTTTTACTAATGGATCACTCTTAGCAACCAAATTGTGACGACATTCGCGGATGAAATTAAAATTATGATGGAAACCCCAGGTAAGGATGTAATCAACACATCATACACAGTGACATCACCAACTTTGTGACTCCTGAGATAGTTTTATATGTTTGGAAGCCTTCAGAAAAGTGTCATCTACGTAGGATTCCTGCCTTTTGGCATTCACCAGATACATACATTTATAACCTGCCAGAGTTGACTTATCACTAATTAGTATATGTCATAAAAGAGGTCTTTCTTCAAGGATCAGTCAGTCTATTTAGTGCAGTCTTACTGGAGGTCATTTGCCAGCCTCTTATACCTCAGAGATAACACCTCTTGTTGCAGCATTAGATTCAGTAGGTTTGAGTCTCCTAGGGAATAAAATCCTTGTGACGCTCTAGACATGTCTTGTTGACGAGTGAAATTAACCCACGTCATAGTTTCATGGCTTTCTGTCATCATTCTTTACCTGTCTAATATGTTTTAAATCCTATGAATTTTTTCCAAGTAAGGCAATAAATAGTGTACATATCGGAAGCCGCAACCGAAATTCACAAATATGATATATATACATATATATATAATGTAAAAAATGTATTAGTCTAGAAAAATAAGTATTTTCGGATGTAAGCTTGTAATTCTTTCATTTGAAAATTATAGAAACAAGTCATATTTCAATGAAGTTGGCTATTTGTATAAAGTGAAGTACCGAAGGTAACAGTAGTAGTAAATTTAGGGAAATTTGGCTAAACCGTACCCACCAGTGCATTTTTTACATGAATATTTAGTTGTTAACTGGAATGGATTTATTTTCTGTGTTACGTCATCAGAAATTTTGATTATTTCACCAGCTGTGTAATAAACAAACGTAGGGTTTACAACAAAAGACATTGAGGCCAACGTCCACACTCAGTAAAAACAAATCGCTGCTTAAGCAGTTGGACTATATGCTTTAAAATAGGCACATACACTTGTGATTGGAATTCAATGTCTTCATGATGTTTTCCATAGTGGCCAGTGATGAGATCCTTACGTTGAAAGAAAACTAAAGGTCAGAGCTGATAAAAAGCGTTGCATAGTAACTGGTGGGATTTAAATAAATGCTGATTTTTGTACAGAGATTTAATTCTGAAAACCGTCGAATAATAACGGGTAATGCCCGTTTCCTGACTTTAAATATATAAAGTAAAACATTTTAGAACATGAGATAGAAATATACTTGTAATAAAGCAGTTAATTGTTGTGTGATGAACTTAACTTATATACATTATAAACAATATCTTGGTTCTAATCTAGATAGTTCATCGCGATATCAAACCAGAAAATATACTCATTAGCCGTAGTGGCGTGGTAAAATTATGTGACTTCGGATTTGCACGTACACTAGCTGCCCCCGGTGAAGTATACACAGACTATGTTGCCACTAGGTGGTACAGAGCACCTGAACTTCTTGTTGGGGACACAAAATATGGGAGGTGAGTCTAGTAACTTCAATATATACAATACTGAACCAACTTGATTTCCGATTCTTACATAGTGTTCTGAATTTTCGAGAGTTGTTTTACTATAATATTTTTTACCAAGGGATGTGAAATAACTGGTTTTACTGTTCAAATTAAGTTTGATTGTAAATCCCAAAGGATTATTTTGAAAAAGATTTTAAATACAGTAAACATTTTGATTCCACCATATTAATCTATCAAAGCGAATTAAAGCATCTAGTTGTCTTGCTTTTATTTACTGTTAGAAAGTCATTCAATGCAGTCCTTTATGATAGTGTTTCCTGCTTATATAAACCTTCTTAATATGTAATAATGAGGATAGGCTGTTTTCGCGAAATTGAATCTGCAGGTGATACTGACTACTGTTTAAGAGTTGATAGTACATTTATAATAAGTTATTACTGATAAATGCGTTGGTGGTTCAGGGATAGAACGGTCGCCCATCACTCATGTGGTCAGCGGTTTGATCACCCGTCAACGCACTCCCAAACCTCGCTAAGCTAGTAGTAAGGAAGATAAAGAGGAATGATTGGGTATGGGGCTAGGGACCCTACCCCATAGAAATAAAACCACTGCTACTGAGACTTCAGAGCTCTGGCTTGAAGCCCTATGTTCCAATCAGAACGTAAAGGGAATGAATAATAGCATTATTTACTGGATTACGTTTCAAAAACAATTTATTGTTCATAATCATTTCAGTTATAAATTGTGTTTAAAACGTCATCTAGTG
Organism: Trichobilharzia szidati; assembly: GCA_944472155.2. Taxonomy (NCBI): domain Eukaryota; kingdom Metazoa; phylum Platyhelminthes; class Trematoda; order Strigeidida; family Schistosomatidae; genus Trichobilharzia; species Trichobilharzia szidati. The sequence continues at coordinate 90,697,048 of OX235279.1, read as the reverse complement.
AATAAAACTGTTTCACTGTGTGATGTATCTAATAAACAAATTAATATGGAGTAAATGGTATAATAATTACTGATAATTATTTTTCTGCAACCCTTAAAGTGTTTTTATTTTGTAATGCTTCATAGACGGTGCCTAGTTTCCTTATATAAAACAAACTTTTGAAATTATTGATGGACATTACACTACTAATCATTATATAGTTCTCACAGATTACATCCTTCATCACACACAGACCTGTATTTCTTCCTGGAACTTGTTTCTTGACAGTAGCTCATTCAAAAAATGAAAAAAGTGAAAGACACAACACTGACTTGCCATCGAACAAATGGTCAATAAGTAACGGAGATATATCTTAAGATACGTGTTTAGTTAAATTTTTTCCTTATGAATAAATTAATAGGAAAATTCAGGGCACCTTTAAATCTTTTAAAAGAGAAAGCAGAACTGATTTTATGATGAATGTATAGAGCTACAAATTTTCATTTCTTTTAACCTTTCTCTTGGTTTCTGTTAGAAAGTATAGTGGTTTAGATTAATGTGCTTTGTATCAAAATCCATTTTCTTGTAGTTAATCAAATGTGCTTGATGAATTCAATGAATTCCCAGTTTCACATTAAAAAGAACAAGATCAATTCTTTGAGATGCTTTACAAAAGTTTCTGAAGGTAGATTTCGGAAACCACTGTACATACTTCTGGTTGGGATTCATGAGAAAGACTCATATGGAAACCGTGCGTTGGTGGCACATCGGTCAGGACTCTCGCCGACCATGCATATGGTCCGGGGTTCGACCCCCTGCCGACGCACACCTGTTATTTATGGTCGGCCTGCAAAATTTGGGCTACCGATATCACATGCTAAAAGTTCCATACTTGTACCAAAAATACTGTGTGGTTGCAAGCTATAATAAAAAAAATGATGCCCACCAGGTATTTATATCCTGGCGACAAATTCTTAACGAAGTTCACAGCAGCTTCGTGCCTTGTAGCTCGGTAGAAATATAGCACAATTAATTCACTGATTAATTACGGCCAGTATTGAGGACCACAGTCGTGTATTGATCATTATTCAAATACGAGTTTGACCGAATTGTAAGTTGTATTTTGCTCTAGGTGGAAAACAAAAGGTTTTGTCACCCTTAAAAGCCTCGGATACCTTTGTTTTTAAAAATCAAATGGAGTTTCTCATTTTAAAGCAGATTTTTTATTTAACTTTAACAAGAAGTTTTCTTATTCTAAAGCCACTTAGTGACAGTTCACTAACTAAGTTAAATGATATCGTCATTTTATATTATGAACCACAGTTTTTATGAATAATGGGTTTACAATATCACTCATTTGCTTAAGCAAACTTGCAGTCAGAATCTGAAAATCCAATGCTTAAACCAATGTGCTGGGCATGTTTATTTCGAAATCATATATGTGAGAGCTACATTCTACGACCGGAGGAGTTCAGATTTGTCCAAAACTTTGGAAAGTAGATGACCGAATATTTGAGTCTTCTGATTTCCCCATATAAGGGATCTGAAAATTCAATGAACCAATTATATGCACAGAAGTATTTTACTAGCTACCAGTACTACGTGATAACATTTTAGGAGGAATTCCTTTACTGTCAAACACATACTTAACAGTGATACAAGATTACCAATACATGATTAATATGCCAATCACAGTTTCTTTTTGTGAAGTAAATTATTTGGTTATTTCTACTGTATTAACTGTATCTTATGATTTTTATGCTAATTATATTGAACCAGGCCAATAGATATCTGGGCGATCGGTTGTCTTGCTGCAGAAATGTTGACAGGCGATCCTTTATTCCCTGGTGATTCTGATATCGATCAACTCCACAGGATTGTTCGCTGTCTTGGTAAGTTAAATTTATCTTTATCAACCGGACCAGTAAACTAAATCTGATTTACAAATTCACTTGTTTTTGTTTATTGGGTATTCTGGAAATTTTTATTAGTTATTCAGCTTGTTGATTGTTTATTTTACATTTTTAACTCAAACGGAAATGTAAACAAGTATCATCTGACTGATGAATAATTTTGAATGGCCTTCAGTCCACAGCATTTTTTCTAATACTACCTTAAATATCTTTTGTTATTAAAGCTATAAAATAAAATAGCCTTATAAAAATACGTTATAACTTATGTTAAAACTAAGTTACAAGGTGCTAAGTAAACCAATACTTACTCGATCAGGTATGTTTTACCGTTACTCCGTCTGTAGATGAAATTGTTACGGCAACTTAAGTATCAGAAATGTAGAATTTAATTGGTGGACGGTGACTAGCAGTGGAATCCAGGATGCGCATTTCGTCCTATTTGAGACTCGAATAATCAGAAATGTAGTTCAAAATAGGTGTAAGATATACAACAAAAGCCTTCACATTCACTTTTTACATGTTACTATTTTCAGTGTACGTATGATAAAGATTATTTCATACTCAAAAATGTAAGACAACAAATGTTCTGTTTTTAATTACTTTATTAATGAATCACTTATCTTCTTTCCATTTGCATATGTTTTCCTCATGTATACACTTAACTGATGTCTTATTCTGGTGACTATAAATGCATCCATTTTCTCACATTGTAAGACAACACTATGTAATGCTTATACATACATTCACAATAGTCTTCTGTATGGAAGATCGGACGGAAACAGTAATAAAAGCAGCTTGACATTTAATTATAAAAATTTAGGATAAATATACGAAATATTGAGAGAAAAAACAAGATACTTTCTAAGTAAAAATTTCAGAGCTTGGAAAAATGAGATTGCTTCAAACAGTCAACCATTTAGTCAGGAACGCAATAATAAGTTCGGAAAAACACACATAAAGACTGTTTTCAGTTAGGATTAGACCAGTTTTCTGACAACTATTACATACATTTTTAAGATAAGTAGTACAGCAGCACAATTATCATTCATATATCTTACGACCATAAGCTAACATCTTATGGTTTTTAAACTACAGTTCTGTCTCCCACAATTTTGATCGCGAGTAATATTAACTGTCAGAAGTCACAATATTACCTTTTTAAAAGACTACATGGTATGGAAATAACACATTTCTGTCATGTGTCTTAAACATGTAAGAAACTTTACCATTCATTTCGTACCCACCAGAACTGTATTATGATGGCACACAGAGCAGGAAGTGAGTTAGCAGACAAAGTACCTATCGTCATGCTGATCTGAAATTACTTATCAGTTCCAAGTGATCAATTATTCACATAAGTGGGGAAAAGGAAACGATTGTTTAGATTTTATTAGACTTTCTTTTAAATGTTAAGATACCTAGCTGTCTAAGGGAAACCATATGTACCTAATAATTATCTTTGGTAACTGTTTCTGCCTTATACCAGTGGAGGTGAAAGATATACGGAACATAAGGTATTACATTGAAGATAGAATTAAAGCCCTACTATTGTATTGCATCCACTTGTCAAAAGATAGTGACGTCTGAAAAATGATTTGAAATAAAAAAATACACGACATTCATTAATGTTTCGATTTTGCACTGAGTTATACTGATCATGTTTACTGGATACCGACTGAATACATATATCGGTTAATGCAGCGCAGTTTCTGGGTTCCTAATTAGTTTAAAACAGTTAGTCCCTTTTATAAATTTCGATAGCATTATTAGAAGACGGAGATTATCTGAAAAATGTGATGTATTAGCGCTATACATTTCGAACAATCTAATCACACATTTACTTGTCAAGTCAATATATATGGAAAAGTTAAATTAAACAAGGTGACAAAAAAAAAGAATTAAGAATAATTAACACAAACGTTTGGTAATCCAATCAAATAAGGATTACCAAGGTAGGTTAAGAGTAATAACAAACTGTTTTTGAATACACAAGGGGGGCTTAAGTTTATGAATGGCTATAGCCTCAGCGTATTTCAGTAAACGTCCTTGACCATTTTTATAGATGACCTTAAAGGCTGAGTTAACATCAACCTTATGGTTCATCTCGATTAAATGTTTAGCTATAGATGAAGTTGGTAGTCTGGCGCCTGCATCTATGGGCTTGTCACAATTCATCTGTTTTCCTAACCACTTTGGGATATGCTCTCCCACCCTCACGTGCAACGCGCGATTACTCCTCCCTATGTATGTATGTCCACACACACACACACGAAAATTGGTAAATTGTATGGGATGTGATATAATCACTTGTTCACTTTTGAGGTTTCCAGTGAAGCATATTTTTAGCCTTTTCGATAATTACAAGCTGGGCTGCATAGTAGGTTCTACGGATGATGGAATTCAACCTTTGTCTCAAAATCCTACTATTTATTTCCCCATTATATGGTAATTTGATGAAAACCTTTTTCTTAGGGACGGTATGGATTGTAGGTTTAGAGGCTAGTTGACTTCTACACCTGTTTAAAAACTTCAAAGGATATCCGTTTTCAACAAGAGTATCCATCAATATTTCGTTTTCCTTGTCTATAACATCAGCCGTGCAAATACGCTGAATCCTCTTAAATAGACACTTCACCGAGCCTCTCTTATATTGTAATGGACAGAAGCTGTGAAAATTAAGATATTGCCCAGTCCAAGTGGGCTTTCTGTAGATAGACCGTCTTATTGAGCCATCGTCTCTTCGACTCAGAAGTATGTCTAAAAATGCTAGCTGGTTGCGACTTTCTTCCTCGCATGTAAGACTAATATGATTCTGTACAGAGTTAAGTCTGTCCAGTAGACGACTCGCATCTTCATGATCATCGCATATCAAAATGATATCGTCTACATATCTCTTATAGAAAGGCAATTTAGAAATTAAATCAGAAGATAAGTTTTCAACATAAGACATAAAAACATCCGCTAATAAAGGTCCTAATGGACTCCCCATAGCAACGCCATCCACTTGTCCACTTGAAATAAAGGCTACCTAGGCAAACTACCAAAGAAATGCGACTTGGGCCTCTGCAAGGACTGACACGGAATCATACTCTTGTCCATGCCAAGTGAAATACTAAATCGTATCAATCTGAAAAGAATCAAAGATGCAATAGATGCAAAACCCTGTCCTAGTCGAGCTGGATATAGGAAAGGTAAATCACGTCTGATCAAATTGCAGAGCCACTCATCATAATCGAACAGAGTACGCAGAGAATGACAGTCAAATCTTTACCTCAACTCCATCGGCTTTGAAAAGGCCTTCAATAACTTTGACCGCGAAGTAATTTAGAAACTACTTTAACTTAATGCAGTGTAGTGCCTGAAATCTTTATCAACCTCATTCAGCAGCTATATGACAATGGCATGTGTTAGGTGATCCACAATAGAAAACTCACCGAAACCTTTCGAGTGAATACACGAGTAAGACAGGGCTTACTATTATCACCGACGATATCACTAATTGTGGCGGGCTGGATTATGTAGCGCACCCTGCATGGAAAGCAAGAAGACAGGAACACAGTGAACCGATAAGGAGACTCTGGAAGATCTGAACTTCGTAAATGGTTTGTGTCTCATGCCACACAAACTGGAATATTTGCAGGCGAAAACCAACAAACCGTCTAAAGAAGCAGGTATGGAAGAGATGACTTCAAGTGAATATACAGCAGACAGAGGTGACAAAGATGACCAACCAACAACAACCAGCACCAATCACTACCAACGCCAGAAACTTTAAAGAGGTCACTTCCTTCACTTATCTAGGCAGCATAATTTTAACTACAGGTGGAGCGAATGAAGACGTCAAAGCCAATTGGAATCGGAAAGGCAAGGTACACTTTCATCACTCTGAATTCGGTTTGAAAAATCTTCTGCGCTCCACATAAAGATCAAAATTTGGATTTTGAAGACAAGTGTTCTTTTTATATGGGTGAGAAACGTACACTGCATGTCACGGAAAGCATTTCCACCAGGCTATTGCAGACTTTCATCAACAGCTACCATTGCTTGTTCCATATTGAAGATCGAATAGCCAGAAAGATTTAGCGACAAGAAATTATGGAAGTAAACTAACCAAGAATCTATTGTTCAAGAAATATAAGGGAGAAAATGGCACACGCTGAGGAGACCGTCAAATGATGTCGCTCACCACGCCAGTGCTCGAGTGGGACCCAAATAGAAAGTGACGAGTGGGTCCTCCTGAAGTGACATGGAGGAGGTTGTGTGAAGGGGAGATGCGAGAGTATGTGCAATCGTGGGACCAGTCAAAGAGGAATGCAGAAAATAGGATAAAGTGGAGATATGCTGTTGACGCCTTATGTTCCACTTGGAACCAAAGGGAACAGTAATTATAACATATGAATTAATACAGACATGATTAATCAGTTCCCAAATGGTTCTGTCTCCTAATACCATTGTAGTTACACTTTTGAGACAATAACCACTGGAAGGGCACGAACAAATAAGTATTACTGTAGGGCAAATATCTAGTAAATTCAGTCGACTTATTATTTTATTACCTTGATGTAAACACTTTTAGTTACACAAGCAACTTTTTAAGCTGCCTACAAATCAGCTTTTAAATATCTGAGTACACGCCTTTCACGACAACATATTTCATCATTTGCAAATGTGACTGATATCTGACTTATAAGTTTTCACTCTTATGCATACCTACAGGTTGCATTTGTTTTTTAGTACTGTATACTACATTGACTCCTTTCCAGTTATTCTTTAAATCTGAGAATCAAAATCCCCTTTTATATTAATTGATAAAAAAATTCTTCATAAAATGTTTCTTGTTCACTAAATTTTCGATATGAATACATAGCAAAGCTTGTGTTACTAGAAAGCAAGTGATAAGTTTTTCATACCATTTTGGTATCTACGTATCAGAAAAACTAATATTTGACAAATATCTTGTAAATACTCAAAGAATAGGAATGAACACAAATCAATAATTTGATTAAAAGTCATTATTATCAAATAGTCACCTTAAAGTGCACAAAAGCTGAATTGATTTCTTTGCAAATTTATGTTTACTAAAATTTGTAATTAATACTGACAAGATGCACACTTTTCTTAAGCACAAACTTATTTACTCTTAAATACTTTATCCAAGTAGAGCAGAATTTCAAATTACTTTTATAAATTGTATTCTTGAATTAATGAAGGCAGATTTGAGAAAAATGACTACGTTTCAATACATAATTTACGTGAAACGAAATTTCTTTCTGTATTTAATTAAATATTTATAAGGAACAATGACATTGTTGAGAAGATAAAAATAAGCAAATTATTTGCTCTGATGGTTTTCCCAAAATGCAATGCTATATGAAGGCTGAAATAGAATTAATCATTTGAAAATTGCACATTTCCATCATGGCTTACTGTGGAGAACCACAATACTCAGACCATACTATGTTACCTGCTTGATGCCGTAAAGTATATTAAGAAGGCCAGCAACAATGCAAGATGGTGTATACTACTGAATTGTATAAATGGTTACAAATCACTCGTCTTAACCAGTGTTAACAATCGATTGTATAATGTCAAAGGTAGACACACCAGGATATTATTTATTATCAATCTTTGGTATCTTTCAGCGTTAGTATGAGCCATCTAGACAAGTGAAGATTGCCTGAATGATATTGCAGATACTGATTACAGGATTTTATCATGAGGTGACATCGATTAGAGCCAGCAGCTTAATGGTCTACGAGGTCGCTTTTCAACCAGAAGGTCCTGGATTCAAACCCCCGTGGGTGAGTACTGATGAAGAGTCCAACCTAGGACGAAACGGCTGTCCAGTACTCCCTGCAGGTTTTCAAATGGTTCTCTAAGTGATGTCAGCTCATGTTGGAATCATGTAACCAATCAATCAAATCCCTACAAAACAATACTTGAATTGCAGATATTGATTGTTAGTTTTTCTTGATATGCTCCTCAGTAAATACAAAGTGGTGTAAATATATTCGTTAATGGTGATCGGGGAAATTTCAAAATTTTTTATGTTGTTGCGTTCTCTAAGCTGTGTGATTTAATTGCAAAGCCTTCTTCTCCTTCTAGAAAACGTCTTTGAAAAATTATAGCTAACGTCTGTCAAATATACTTTTTGTCCCATCCTATTTTAAAAATTACTATTCTACATAAGTTCATCTCCACTTTTTATGTTGTAATGGTCAAGTGTGACAACTTAAACTTGTACTCTTCTATTCAAAATCCTACGTTTCTTTGGATATATGTTTTTTACTTACTTTAATCTGGAATGTCCATAACATTACAAAGGCAAATTGTCTCATTTCGAAATTTATCGATTTGCAGCAGACCACTGAAACTCGTCTACAAAAAGTTTGACAGTGATGTGAGTACCTAAAAGAAAATGCTATAAGGACTGAAGCATATATGTGATGTTATGCGGGAATGTCTGCAGTAAGAGTTGTGATTAACACTGATTATGAGAAGGATCAATGTAAAAGAAGTACAAGGTCAGCTAAACGAAAGTACGACAACACTTTATGAAGTTCCTGGCTATCAGCTCTAGTCGTGATTAAGTAAGCGTTACTCGTCTCAGTCTAATCAAATACTGATAACATTGTATTTATTGAAGAAACAGACCACATGTATACATGATAATCTTTCACCTTTCTTAAAGTCATGAAAAGTATGCTTCCGTCAGAAACTGACAAACTAGTAAAGCAAAGATCTTTTTCACATAAAACATTGTTTAGTGTTAAAAGAAACAGGGTGATGTAAAGTAGTCATTCTTTAATAACTTGAGCACACCTTTTAACAATCAGAAAATTGTTGTATAAACAGGAGAAGTTTCAAGTAAGATTTTGTAAACACTGCAGTGGATATACGCTGGTCAAATTATACTTTGGCTGTATACATTCACTGGTACATTCAGTTTCAACACTTGACTATCAGCTAGAGATTCATAGTTTCCAAGTTTGTTGATCATACCATGGTCAGCACTGTCGACTAGTATCTCAAATCCGGATACGTTAAGTGTGTTTTTACATGCTTAGGATCACCACTACACTACCTTAAAGAGTAAAAGTGTGTTAAGTTAGATGACTGTGCAAAGTCCCTAGGTGAATATGTCAAGGAATTTTTATAAATTCAATAATTCTCTCATTATTCCTGGGAGTTAAGTAGAAGATGAGGCAGTAACTAATCTAAGAAGACATTGCGAAATGGTCGCGCTATGTCTTGAATTGGCAGAAGTTAGAATTCAAGGACCATTGGATCGGGTCCCAGTGGCTCAATGGTCTACGAGCTCGCCTTGTAACCAGAAGGTCCTGGGTTCGAATCCCGGTGGGCGCGTACTGCTGAAGAGTCCCACACTAGGACGAAACAGTTGTCCAGTACTCCCAGGTTTTCCAGTGGTTCTCTAACTGATGTCAGCTCATGATGAAATCCTCTATGCAGTTAAGTATTAGTTTCATGGTATACTATCAATAATAAATTATGTATTTGATTTTGAAACTTATTTGCTGAAACGTTTTTTAAGGTAAGTATTATATTCATGGTCTTGTACATGCTTCCCATTGATCCGCTGAATTTTACTTTATTGAATTTAATTTGGAGCATCTATAGCCAGTGAATATGTATTACAACTTAGATTAGTATACCATTGTTTTGGTCCGCTTTAATTGTGTTTAATATTCTAGTTGAAATATAATTATTGTTTAGAAAAAGAGGAGAGATGAGAGGAGGATTATATTCACTTTCAATCAACCCCATATCAACGCCTCTACACTAATATACAGTTTTACCTCAAAATTATATCAATCACCTGATTATGTGCTAGTCAATACGAATGACCGATTTTGTGTCATAAATAAGATGAGTGAAAATAATTACAGAATTTAAAGTCGGTCATTTTATAAAGTTTGGCAAGAGGTTGTTAAATAAACAATAATTTGTATACAATGATGGCTAAGAAGAATAATTGAATGAATTGCGCAAAAGTACCGAGAACTGAATATGACACTTGAATTAGCTAGAATAGTCATCAAAATAAGATTGTTGCGTTGTTCTAGAATGCTGTCAGAAGTAGGAACGCTTCGACGTCATGCGCTCAGTTTGCTTGACTCTGAAAGCATGTGTCACTGAGTTGGCTAAAATATTCCAGAGAGACTCTACGCTCCACGGGAACTTGCGCACTACTTTAAGTAATCTCATATCCAATATAATATATATATATATATTCAGTGTATATATGGCTAGCAAGCACTACTGGTTGATTTGGGTGGTATACAACTACTTAATTCATTCAGTTAGTAGTATGTAGCTTTATGCAAATATCAATGATAATTCTGACAAAAGAAGAAGTGGCTCTAATTTATTTGGAGTTTGGACTGCAGAACAAAAACCTGTTTCTCGCCAAATCTGGAAGGGCGTGTTCACAATTTTTCTAGAATTTTTTCTTGATACGACAGATTTGAAAGTCCTATTTCTAGGTCTTGAATTTTATGATTGTCACTTCAGAGGTTCTAGAATAGATATACGCTCAGAGTGAAGACCTAGTACCTTTATCAAATGAAAATGTTAATAGATTTAAGTCTACTTGAGTTGAGTGATGATGAAAACATATGAATAATAGATCGCGTGGAAGTAGTGTTTTATCAAGAAACATAAGGAGGCTTTCACCAGATGTCATACAGGCTAAAGATGAACCATCATGAATATTCTGCCCATGTAAAGAAAATGATAACGTTATTTGCAGGTCGTATTTAATTCCAGAAATTATTACTTAATATTAATTTAGTAGAAAAGACTGGAAAAAAGATAACTAGGTCATTCAAAAAGTTGAGGCGTCAAGGTTACATCTCATCAGGTTTCTATGGAACAATAAAAACTGTAGTTACTGCGGCACCCAGCCCGTACAGTTTATCCACGATTCATAATAGCAACTTGCCACATAGACAAATCGCCGATGTGCCTAGTTCACCAGGCCACGTGGCTGCGAAACAGTCGGTACGACTCTTATAACTGTTAATGGAGTAAGCTATGAAATACGGAAGTAAAAGTAGGGAATGACCCTCTGAAAGGTGGAATAAATCTTATGCATTTATATTATCGTTATCTGAATGTTTAGTTTATAGTTTTAAAGGACAAGAGTAGGGCAGAGTGGATATTAGGGGAATTTAACAGTGCTCATCTAGCTGTAAATTTTACTAAAGAAGAAGAACAGAATAGATGTATCTAATTTTTTTGGATGTTCTGATGACAGAATGAATAGATAGAACAATAAATAGAAGCATACACCGTAAATCTACATCAGCTGAGTAGTATAGGTTATTTCTGAGGCCTTTCCCTTTACAATACTAACGAATTCTGGCTGCATTGTTTACTTCACCATGGAATAACCGTCTTTTGGAGGAAACGTCCAACGAAGAACTTGGTGGTATTGTGGTGGTGTGATACAGAAAATGTGTCCGACGGAATATGATTTCATATATTCCACAGTTCACTACTTCATTGGCAACAGGACACTATATGTACTTGAACATTCTATTTCATCTCGTTTAATGAAAGCAAAAATCACACGCTTAGTGGTTGGTTAAACAATACAAACTGTATATGTATAAATATCAGTTTGATCAACTGAAAATATACCTTGGCTCCCGTGTCTTGCCGTCTGCTGTTACGATATTCGTGATATACTAAGTAGGAATGAAATATGGATTTAGCAATTATTAAATTCAGGTGATTCAGAGTCCCTAAAACAGTTAAATTGCTTCACAACGTCCGAGTTCAGCCTTAAAAAGTACATACATTGCAGCTAAGCTATTTTGCTTATTCACTAGCCAACCAATACTCATTTCGTGAAATAAAGCCAGAGTGCTTAATTTCCCCACTTCCGTAAGTATTCAACAGTTTAAATGCTCCAATGAAGCTATTTACATTCAGCGTACTATTAGACAAGTGAGTCGTTGAATTTCTGAATACCAGTCATCTTTTTATTTATTTTTAAGCCAATTTTGCATTTCCAGCTGATTGTTTAAGTAGTCCTCATGGCCCAATGGATAATGCTTTGGTGTTTGGAAGGAGGAAAGCACGGTTGGAATCTCAGTGAGACTACCATCACTCAATGAAAATGCAGGTGCGCCTGTCCGATGAGTCTCAAATAGGACGAAACGCGCATCCTGGATTCTACTGCTAGTCTTCATCAGCCAAGATAACCACTCATCGTGGTCATAAAAGGGACTGAATAAAGCCATACATAGCTTTATACTAGCTCACCCAATCTACACAAGATATCACTTCGACACTAACAAAGCGTTTAAATTTGTTTATCGTATTTTACCCAACCTTCCTCATATCCTATCAGTCCGCATTTTACAAACAGAAAAGGAGATCAGGGTTCACCTGAATAAGCCATATCGATGTGTTCAAAATATTCGTCAGCTCATTTTCTTTGATCTAGTGAACCACACGCAGTCTTGCAGATGTTTTTCCCACAGTCGTCGTAACTGTCATTTGACATTTTCATTTTGTTTTGATGACTATTCTAGCTAATTCAAGTGTCATATTCAGTTCTCGGTACTTTTGCGCAATTCATTCAATTATTCTTCTTAGCCATCATTGTATACAAATTATTGTTTATTTAACAACCTCTTGCCAAACTTTATAAAATGACCGACTTTAAATTCTGTAATTATTTTCACTCATCTTATTTATGACACAAAATCGGTCATTCGTATTGACTAGCACATCATCAGGTGATTGATATAATTTTGAGGTAAAACTGTATATTAGTGTAGAGGCGTTGATATGGGGTTGATTGAAAGTGAATATATTTCCTCGCTCAATTCAGTTTCTTAATGTGCAAATAAAAATTTCTGTAACTAATGTTAATGTTTGGCTAATTTAGAAAACATGTAAGTTTTCTTTTAGAAACAGCAAAGTATCTAAATTGAAAATGTAAGAAGAAACAATCAGTTTTTATCAATGGACATAAAATACTACTGCCTTTTCAAAAGGTATTTCTAGGTTTTCGCTGCAGTGAATCGCATGAATTTCTTTCATGAGAATTCACATATCTTCTCTTCAAAAAATTATTGGAACTAAAAGAAGTTATCTGCGGAATTCTTTCGTGTAGTGCTTATGAACTTGTGTATTTTACTGCTTGTTCTGTGAATGGATTTATAAAACGCCTGAATGAACAATCACTTGCGTGTCTTCGAATCTTTGTCTAAATAAGCTAACGAAAACCATCAGAAGTCGTTCTTATGATCCGTTGGGGGTTAATTCTCACAGCATTTATAACTGACAGGAGAAAGTACATACATATTACTCCCTTGCATGATTTGATGATGCAACGCTGTGTGCGAATATTTAGTTTTAGTGATGAAAATGATTTTGGTTGATCTATATATTTTCTGTGTGTGATTGTTTCAGCTAATCCATCATCTGAATTAATGTCTTATGACTTACTTCATACTAATAAATGAGTATGGATAAGAAATAAGAAAAACCGATTTCACGTAAAATGGTATTTTTGTAACCTTTGTTGCTTATTTATACTACTTAAAGTAGTTAAATATAGAAGAGGAAATTTATGTTTACAACAGTTTACCTGAGTAGTATCTACTATACACAATTATCAGTGAAAGAATCAATTGCAATCAAAAATAAATATAACTGTGTATCCTTCAGTTTTGAACTGTTTAGAAATACTTACAGCTTTGTATAATTTTGAGTCCAGTACCAACTGATTTCTCTTTGACAATGCTACCGTTTGTGTGATAGCAGTTTATGATGACAAAAACTTTAATCATTTTTACACACATTTTTCGAGGAAGTAATAATATTTGTCACTTATAAACAAAACAGTATCTGTGTCAACCTCCTCTTATCAACATCCAATTCATTTGAACTTACTAACCGTATTTTGTTTGACAAATTTAATGTATACACACACACACAAAATAACCATATATATTTGCGATTGTACAGCTTTGAAAATGAATTCGCCGAAAAGAGACTCTTTGCTGATCTACTTGTCTTTTGTCTACTAATGTCCGAATGGGAATTATTCATGAACATAAAAGTTTACCTATTTTCCAAGTAGATGAACTTATGCGAAGTGGATTATTTTCACTAGCGGTGAAGAATTATTAATGTTCACTGAGAAATATACAATATTTATGAGGATTTTATGTAATTTTCACAGGTATACTGAGTTCTTACCGAGTGAATAGAATCAGACTGAATATTAGACTATTTACTAGTATTATTTAACATAAATGTTATTTGTTTCTGTAAGCACTTTACATAGGTTTTGGTTTTTAACATAAATTCATCATTAGTTAATTTCTGACTTGACAACTGAATAGTCACATACACCGTTAAATGTCTGAGGATACTGAAATTGCAAGTTTTCGGTAAAAACGCCTGCTAAACTGTGATAAAATGACTAGCTAACTTATTTTTTACATATTATCTGCATAGGAATTGTTGCTTTGAATCAAGTCAACTATGGAACGTTTGATCATTATTTGGTTAAGTTAGGCATAAATAACATGTCAGCTGTATTATCAGGGAAATGCTGTTCAGTAACCTTGGCAACGTTATGCCATCACCATATTTTTGGAAGATTTAAAAAAATGTAGTTAGGAGAACGGTACAAAGTGTATTTATGCATTTCAGGCTTTTAATATGACAGGTTCAACATAACTTCTAATAATATAATAAAAATTACGTATATAAGTTTATTGTAACACATCGACGCATGCACTAAATTATTGAAGATTCCACCTTATTGCTTTTATATAAAGATCTTAGTGGTCCGAAGACAAATATGTGCCCCAATGGTTTCAGAACTTGACCTTTAACCGACATTTTGGTTTACAAGATGTTAACCTTAATTTGGGTAGTCGGGTAGAGCAATATACTACTTTACGTGGAATACTCATCTGCACCTGTATTACTACATGATTTAGAAACTAGAACTATTCTACTGTTTAAGTGTTTGATCATCTTTGAGATGTAGTGTGAATATTCAACTTTAACAAGTACCAATGAAAACAGTTTAGTCTCAGGCATTCACGAAAGACTGAAAAGGATGACAAAGAAATTACTTTTTTATCCAAAGAGGAAAAATAAGCACACTGAATTATTCATAATCTAAACATCCCACGATAATTGAAAACAAAATACACTTTGATTAGTGAGAAATTTGTTTAATATAATCTAAAGGTATCTTGTAGTGATCGAATTCTTTTCATCACCTAACAAAAGTGACAAGAAAAATATTTACAACTATATTAACTACATGACAGTAGCTTTCCTATACCATTTATTCTTAACTTTAATATCAATTCACAGTTTTTGCTGTCGTAACCAGATAGACGCCAATATAAGGGATATGAATACAACTTTCGTTCAAAATACTTTTAAAATTCATCTCTGAATTTGATATTATTAATTTTGATTTGTCAACAAAAATTAAATAAATTGACGAAAGGTAGTGTGAGAAAAAATTAAACAGACTGAGACAGATGTGGCTAGCAAACTGCACTCCCATTCGTCCCCTCAACTTGTATTGGGTGACTGAATGTTAAAAAACCCTACGTGTCATTATTTGAAGTGTATGCTTCTCAGCATTTTCAATCTATTGTTTTACCACCGGACTTACATATGAACACTTGAAAAGGTGTTTTCGTTCATTTCAACTGCATATATCGAGAATATGAATAAAATCTATAGAGCAACTAGTGGTTATATTTTTCAATGGATAACTAAAAAGTAGCACTAAATTATATCTAGATTATAATTTAATGACATTTTGTTAAATGGACCAGTGATTGCTGATTATTTTCATAGATTTCCGTTTATTCATTTCCTCTACAAATGCTGTTTATATGCTTAAATATATTTCTATTTTAAATCTATTGAATGAATATATTGGAAACAGTCACCAGTAAACTGTTGTATCCAATATTGAATTCATATTTTACTTAATAGAATGATAAAAACCAGTTAGAATAATAAATATGTGTATATTAATAGGAATAATAATAATAACTGTTAGGTTGTTAATTATTCCGCCTGTCTAATAATAATTTATTTAATTAATTAAAGTAGTAAATTCCTTTGATGTGACCGTTGAAAACAACAGCTGAATTTCAGTTTAAGACATTTAAACAGTACACATCTATTCCCTAAATGCAATAGCGTTACTAGTTTTGGTGATTTGTTATTTTTCTACGCGGTTGGGACCTATTATTCTGTTTATCTTAATTTGCCCAATGTCGTTGATGGACTATTATTTTCATATATAAGTGAGTTGATCTTAAGAACAAGTGAAGAAGGGAAACTTACACAGACAATTGCAAGCAGTAATGGACAAGACCCCAACCAGTTAGTCACACATAAATCTAAACAGATGATATGAATGCAGGCCAAACTAAGAGCAAACAACACGGAAAGAATCAATGAATCAGTGAGAATGGAGATCTATTCACAAACTTCTGAACCTTCATTAATTTGGTGATTGCAGGCAATTTGCACAGGCACACAGAAATGCACAAAAAGACGTAGGTTTCACAAGATGTTCACACTAAAAATCACAGATACTTCACTTGAATCTCAAGAAAGCATGGAGGCATCCTGCTGGAAACAAGATATAGAAGAGAAGCAGATGTAGGCTGTGACCGTTATCTAGTGCAAGAAACTTTCAGGATCAATTTGAAAGCCGCAAAAGAAGTCGGAGGTGGGCCGAAATTCTAATTTAGTAATCAAAATCTGCAGGACGAAGTAACAAAAGACTTCATATCAGTCAAAACGGAGAGATTGGGGTAGTGAGCAACACCAGTGAGGGTATCTACGTGGAAGAACACTAGAACTACCTAAAGGTGACGTGGAAGAAAAGATGTGTAGATATCATAGGAAAGAAGTGGCATGACAAGCAATGGCTCATTATGGACATCTGAAAACTGATAGTTGAAAAGAGGCTATGAACAATATGAACGAGGGCAACTATGAACAACTAAAACAGACTGTGAGTATAATTTACAACACAGAACAAAGGAGTCCAGAAAAGTATTGAGTAAAAATTAAAGACTCTCCGATGACACTCTGGTAACTGAAGCAGAATAGTTTGCATGTATGAGGGACCCCACAACACTGTATCAGATAACCAGGAGGTATCCAGGAAGGGGTCAATATAAATGAAGCCAGTGCAAGGTAGTAGAAGAAACGCAGTTACTAAAGAGGAGGAAGAAAGGGAACACTGGGCCAATTACTTTAAATAACTCTTCTATCGACCTATAGCTGCGACTCGTCCAGATTGCGACAACATTTATAGAGCTACTGGTGAACACCAACCCTCTGAAAAAGCGAAGGTTCTGAAGAGCATAGAGTCACGAAAGGCTGGGCAAGTAGCAGGACCAAATGGAGCCTTCCAAGAAGCACGGAAAATTGGTTCAGGGACCTTAGTACTCGCTCAAATCCACGCAAAATATTAAGCCGCATCATCCTGAAAAGACTAAGAGACACATTGGATGGGAGAATAAGTCGATGAAGAGTCCTGATTCAGGAGAAACAAATTATTCGCGGACGAAATCACAACACTGTGCATCATTACTGAATGCCAACTAGAATGTTGGTGAACTCTGTACCTCAATTCTGTCAACTCTGAAAAGGCTTCGACAGTGCTTGCCATGAATTAGTTTGAAAAAGTTTTCAACATTACAGAATACAGAGCCACAAACATCTATAAAACTCATCAAGTAGCTACATAATCATGTTCCAAACTCAGAAAAGCGTTGAAGTGAGGAATGGAATAAGAAAAGGCTGGATACCACCACGAATGATCTTCCTGATTTCAAAGGAGCAGATCACACGACAGAATGTGGAGAATGAAAAGATGGGGATATGTTGAGGTAATCTGAGGAGGCTAGAATATCTATATTTCATGGATGATTCATGTCTCATATCGCGTAAACTCGAAGATAAACAAGCGAAAGATTACAAGATGTCAGAAGAGGTAGAGGAGGCTGAACTTTGTGTAGACATACAGAAGACAGACGTGGTGGAAATATCAGACAACCACTATGAACAAGAAATATCTTAAGGAATTCGTCTTTTTCATTCGCCTCAACAGGCAACATTGCTCAAACTGCAAACAGTACAGGGGAGGATATAAAGCGAAAATCCTATCGGGGAAGTCATTGTGATCTGTAAGCAAAAGATTTTAGCTTGAGTCTTCCATATCTTCTTTATGAGACCTCCTGATAAACTTTCATCGGTTGATACTAGTTTTAGACCATAATTCTGATGGCAACCAAATATTCAGTGCATTGGATTCAGGGGTTATCTCATCATAATTCAGGGGTAAAAAGCTTATATTCCATTTATTGAATAGATGGATATATGATATATATATATATATATGATAAAACTCGTAGAAATAACTTTGGTAAAAATCTCGATAAATATCTTTAGCAGGAAATCACTTCTAAAGTTAATAAAACTTTACACAGAAAAGTGTTTGTTAAACATTTACATATATGTTTACAAAACAGTAGAAACAAGTCACAGTATAATTTTGCAACAGTTGAAGAAACGGTCTAGAAATGAGTTACAGAAAAGGAGAAAGCATGGTAGATTAAGATACTGTCGTCATAGTTTTGCTGATAAAACAGTGATCTAAAGGGAGATAAAATCACACTACAAAACTTATTTGAATAGATAAAAATTTTAAAATAGGTGGCCATAGTATTTTCCTAATTAAATCCAAATGTCTGTTTAAAATTATGGATTTGTTTAGAAGTATCTCATTAGAGTAAAAGACAGATTGCCAGTTGACTGCTGAAATGATCTCCAACTTCAATTTGATGCTTAAAATAAACTATAGAAATTGTTTTCATAAGCCAGGTACTTTAAAAATGGAGTTCAAAACATATCTTTAACTCCTGATAGTTACACTGTAATGTAGTGGAATGCGATCACAACATATAAAATGATTTTATTGTTTTAGTGGGTACTGAAAAAGAGACAGAGAGAGCAGAATGGGATTTTACATAGAAATACACCAATCTTTAATCAGTTCCGCTTCAAACTAATGTTTCATTCTGTTAACTTTCCAAAGGGAAAGGTGAGTGCTCGTTGAAATCACATCAGCAAACGGTGGATAGAGAGGAAATACCACTTCACAAAGGTCTACTTTTCTTTTGTATTGTAACAGTCATTTAGTTAACATATATATATATCCTTTATTGACATTTACCCCTTATGAAAGCGTTGTAGTCTAAAATAACCGTGTGCGTAGTTTAATATGAGAGAAGATAGCACTGTTCTGCCAAAAGTACCTTTCATGAATTATTACCATTGCTGAACAACTAAGTGTTCATAAAATGTTTGCGAAAAATGTCACTAAGAATCAAATGTTATCAACCAATGATTAAAGATTTTGAGGCGAAAAATGAACAAGTAAAAACGGTTCATTGCGGAAACATAAACGTTTCTCAGTCGCAGCCGAAATATTCTAAGTCGAAAAGCTAAAATATTGGTAAAGTTTTAACTTTCTTGTCGTGTTTTAACAATGGAAGACAAAATAATTTGCCATAGGAAGCACTATTTATTCACATAAATAGGTCCTAAAACCAAGAAAAGTGGTAGCAGAATGTATTGAAAAGACGTGGAACAGAAGTTTAGTAATTAATAATGAAAATCCTTTCCACCATCTCTCACGGAACTAATCTGACGAAATTTCGATTGCTTTTAGCTTTTTGAATATAGTTTGTGGTAATTAAAAGAATATGGGAGTGGAATCTATGCTTTTTGATACGACGTAAGTTCGTACATTTATGCACGATGACTTCCCATGGATAGCTTGGTAAACAATTTTTTGTTAAAAAACTTAAACAAAAATAAATTTCCATTTCTCTATCATTCTTTAAACTTCATATTTAGCCTTCATTTTAGATTATCTAATGACTGTAAAAACAATATGCTGGTATAATTTTTTTATTCATTCGTTTAGTCTAATTTGGAACTGTTCACTCAACAATGCAAAATCTAAATATCATAGTGCATAAATGAATACAAGAATGATTGAAGCTGATCAACATTCCTACATTGACCACTTTTTTTCTATCAATCTCTTTTTATTTTCTTTATAGGTAATCTGAGCGAAAAGTATCAAAATATATTTCAGCGTAATCCTCTCTTTGTTGGTATGAGAGTCCCACTGGCAAGGGAAATTGATCCGTTGGATAAAAGATTAGCTAAGGTTTCCAAATTAACTCTTGGATTTATAAAAGTGAATATAAATAAAATTTTACTAAATGACAAGTGTATTAACTATTTTATATTTTTAATGAAAATTTTAAAACAAGTTCACGTATATCATTTGGTTAAAATGAAGGTTGACCAGTAAATGTGACAGAAGTGGTGTTCTTCAATTCTGATAACTATCACAGTTTAAAAGCATACGGCAAAATGTCATTTGACACATAAACAATATGACACAGTTACACAAGGTGCATGTGGTGTGTTATGAGGTATAGTAACATTCTAAAGAAATCCACTGCATTAAATCACTAAGACAAGATACCGCTGAACATTGTGTCGTTTCTTGTCCTAATTTTAAAAGGATGTGAAATATAAACGTATTTTCGTAAAATTTAATTTACTGAACTTTACTATGGTATGTTATCGAGTTAGCATGAATAGTTTCATTTAATTTCAAATGGTTGTGTTATGAAAATCTGAATAGCATGATATTAATTGACTCAAATTGTGAGTGGATATATTTTAAAGTATTATAAATTTCATCTGTATAAGGTGGATACCTTGTATTGTAATGCTAACATATCATGTTCTGGGTCTGTTTTTACTAAGTGTAACTTGACAGCCGAATTACTTGCAGGATGAACTATTCATACCTAAATTAATCTTTCATGAGGCATACTGACAAAAACAGTGTTTTACTGTTCTGTTGTGGCTACATGAAAAGTTTGTTAACTGTGTTTAATAAACGTAACAGTCTTAGTTAAAATCACAAGCGGACATCTCACTAAATGAATAAGACCGAATCAAAATCAGTCAGAGGTCTATTCCAGTACGCTTCTGCCGTCATATTCTCACAAATCCACATGTACGTAATACTGTGTTATGAAGCGACACTCTGCACTACCTGAGAGTTTAGAATGATGTTTTAGTAATATTAAAATACCACTACATATTTCTATTGCTTTACAAATCTTAACAGTCAAAACTTAATACTGTTTTCAACGTCATACGTTATTACATCTTTTCGTGTTAAGAAATAAATTTTTTCAATTTGATTGCTTTTTACCTTTTTATTGTATTTCTTTATCATCCACTCTAAATGAATGGGCATAATCCATTAAATTTTTTTAAGTGTTCTTATTTTACTGTTACTACTCATATTTACGACATATTACAACCGATCAGCTGTTCAACATTCTATAACGACTACTTTAACGACTGATCTCTTTCTGCTTATAAGTGTTTCCCTCGACGATATAATTATATATATGATATCAACCTTTTGCATTTTCTCCCTACGTTTTGTATTTCATTTAGATTTGCCTTCGAATTGATGCAAACGATAGGCCTACATCATCTGCTCTCCTTCGAAATGAATATTTTACTCGAGATAACTTTTCAACTGTATTTTTAGAAGAATTGAAAAACTTGATTAAAAATGAGGCCGAACAAAATACTTCTTCTACTTCTAATTACTCTTCTACTAATGTTACTTCTGACAGTAACAAAAATATTAATAATATTAATAATCCAATAAGAAATAAGAATGATTCTGTAAACAATAATCTCAGTACAAGCAACAACAATAATAGTAATAATTCAGTAAACGCAATGGGTACTACTTCTAAATTGTATAGTACAGATACATCCAATACGAAGAAGCCAAATATGGAGAAATTAACAGAGGATGTAACACTGCTTCAACAGGTTCATCAAGAGACTACTGAAATTAATGAAGTGAGTAGACTTTTTGTGTTCCATATTCAAATATAATAAATAAGAGAGAATAATTTTGTAGCTGCTTAACTATCAACTTAATACATGAATCAGTTCTACTGAAGCTAAGTGATAATTTTCCTTGAGCATTTGAAAGAATACTACTTCTGCAGGATGATTGAATAAGGAATAAAATTATTTTACTCAGTAGTCTGCTTTCAGAACATCAAAGCACCTACTTCACTCACAAATACGCAAACTTAAAAACTGCAGAAACTGAATGTATCTTTACGGATAAAAGAACAAGTAAGAATATATATTGGCTGTTGAGCTACATGGTTGTAATTATTTCTGAGGAACACAATGAGCGAACTACGCCAAAACAGAAAACTAAACTCTCTAGCGTTGTTAACAGTGCTGACAATCTCATAATACACAGTGAAAATGTTGACATTTTGAAGAGGCGAACAAATGTTTATCTTTTAAGTTTTTAAAGTTACATACAAACTTTAATCACTGCTATTGTTACAACGTAAACACAGAATCATTCCATCACAACATGAAATCAGATGACTTTTCTTACTAGTGTTAGTTAGAGTTTGGTTATCCAGAACATATTTCTCCAGTATCATTGTGTGAGACACAGCTATCCTACGACGATAACATTGTTTGGTTTAGATTTAGGTAGGTAAAGCGGTATTCGACAGCTACTGGCAGCAGTTAAAGTGTTAAAGCCAGTAAGGTAATCGCTTTAGGAATGAAAAGAAGCGTTAAATAAACATTCATGTGTGAATTTATTGGGCTAATATTCTGCATTACATTTTACGGTAACTTAGAAATCAACAATCAACAAAAAGATTAAGTTGTGAATCCCAAAATTTGAAATAGTCTCCTTGTAGCAGCACAGCGTATTCGTTAGGCATTTACATAATGTATTATTTTGTCACTTCATGGAATATCTTTCTGTAGTCTCATATAAAATAGATAGTTTTGTTATAAATAATTTTTCGGGAGCATTTCAACTAATTTCGAGTTATTTCACCAAATGTTTCCTGTCGCAGATTTGGGTTACCAAATAGACCCTAGCCCTTACTTCTTCTAACTTCTCTGATCAGCAGCCATTGATCTAAAAGACCCGCATCACTTCTGGTATGTAACTAGAGGGAAGATATCAAACAAATCAAAATCCTTCATGAGTTTGAGTTACCTTCCAAAATAATGTATGATTAACAAACTGTGCACGATAAGTCTTTGAATCAGTAAAAAATATAACTTAAAAGCTCACAAAGGTTAGTTGAGACAAGTGGGATTTCTAAACTCTTTAAATCACACAGATACAAAGCGTATGAGAGGGAAGCAGTCTAAATGATAAGAATTTGGTGACGTGGAGAGAAAAATTAATAACGTAAATTCGTGGTTCTATAATTATTTCTGTCCATCTTATCCAACTTTTACAACTCCAGATTTATGGAATATCAGGATTCAAGCTATCCCTGGATTTGTATATTGTCCAATACGCTGTCCCGAAATACGGAGCAATAAGCTTGTGTCCAAATGCCTGATCATCTGTTCTTGTGTATATTTGTCACATGCTTTACAGTTCCTTCTCTGAGTCTTCAATCGTTTGCTTTGACGGTTTCCTACTTAACTTCTTCCTCTCATCATCTTTTTACTATATTTTGGTTGTTAATATTCATTTCCTCTGTTAATTTTGAACTATAGCCAGCTTTTCAAGCAGGCTACATCATCTTATCTAACATAACACTGCTTTGTCTATATTTGTCCTACGGTTTTTTGTATAGAAAAATAAATCACAGAAAAGTTGTATTGACAACCCTTCTGGAAATCCGAATAACCTTAGTAAAGCCCAATCAGACAACAACGCAACTAAATTTCTCATGGTCGAACATGCCAAACCAAATCTTGACATCAACTCCAATTTAATACAAGAATATTCAGTAGTTGACGAAAATGTCGATCCACAAGTTCGTTTATGTCATTTGTGTCAATTTTACATTTGATTATTTCATAAATGATTCATCTGATAACATTAAATCAGTATATGTTGCAAGGTTTATAAATTTCACAATTAAGCTTCGACTGGCTAGGTTTCTTTCTCATGTATGCATACGTTTATTAAATAGTTCTGGTGCAATCAAAGGTTGAGAGATAAGCACCTACTGCAATAAAATCCTTTTTACTAAGACAGTTAAAACTACATAGAAGTAGCAACTGTGTGACGCCAAAACGTTTCACAAACCTAAAATTAGGTTTAATTGAATTCCCACCCGGTAATGAATAAATATGTATCAGAAATTAAACATCAATATCTTGTGTTTATTTACAATTAAATGTGTCCCCTGAGCTGGTTGGTTTAATTGCTGAGATTTCGTAGTTCTTTTGGTCAACGTCTTAAGTGCAAGTTCTATTTTGTAACAATTCATCAATTATTATTACTAATAATTCATTATTAATAACAATAATGATAGCAGCTTTACCCTGAACAGGTGTTTATATACTGTACAAAATTTTCAGCGGAGTTTATTGCGTGATATTTTTCTTCGTCCAGGATCTTCAAAGAAAATACTAACTGACAGAAGATTGCGTGACACATTTCTATTTGACTTGAAGCGTAAGCCAATCGATTATGATATCTCTTCTTTGTCTCCTTCGACAAATACATGACCAGTTATAAAACGTTCAGGAGTACATTTAGAAAACCAAAGACACAATTCATGAACAGTTATCTCATGTATTAAGTGACGTTGCCATCCAAGATTATACCTTTCCTCATGTTTAGTAGAAACTTGCGAATAAGCAGATTGTAAACTTTTTAAATACTCACCAGAATAAGTAATACTATTAGAAGTCATATTTCATTAGATTTAAACAAAGTCAAAGAGAAAAATTACGGACTTTCTTCTCAGCTCAACTTTTAAGCAGGCCGCCTAGTCCCATGATACGAACTTATAAAATATCCGAATCTAAGTAGAAAAAGCTGTTCAGCTTTCTGTGTCTTTTGCTGATTTTCCAACAGTTATTGATTTATGATGCAAACTAAACTAAAAAGGTCAAAGCTCGATACAAACTCTTGAAGTATCTTTTATCCATATATATATATATATACGCAAATATGATTCCCAGTTGTTTGCAGTTTTTAAGCATCTACTGTTACCTTTAATTCCGTTTAATATGTTGCATTCTCCAAACGGCGATCATTGCAGCCATACTGTTCTGCATGTTATTGTCTAAGTTAATTGATCAGTTATTCGATGTTGTCAGTAAACTAAGTGATATGGCGTTACTGAGCCCTGTCGTGCATTATAAGATGGAATATGGTCGAAAACACTGATTTTTATCTACTTCTTACAGCTTAGGGTGTGGTCAAATATTATGATTTGTTCATGCTAATATATTTTACAATTCTGAGATATGCAGTACATTTATGAGGTTGACATTTAGTCACTATGTATTTGCCTTGTTCTATTAGGTGGAAAATTCGTATTAATATTATTGAATCAAATATCTCCCAAAAAATAATAATAATAACCGTAAGATTTAGGTAAAACATTTATTCAGATTCCCTAAAACGTGTTCAGTCATAATTCCAAATTGAGTTGGTCCTATCGAGCACTTTTCTTCTAACATCATTCTTAGTCTTGTTGCAAATACGTCTTTAAAATGAATTCGGTGAGAACCATTTCTCTGAAAAAAAATGTTACAATAAGCTAGTCTTTTGCTACTGTCTCTTGAATGTGTCGACAATATAACATCATTGCATCATTGTTTCTGCTTTTTAGTTAGGAAGTTTAAGTTATTTAGATCACACGTTAAGTTCAAATTGGCAAACGAACACCTTACAACTATTCAGAATTATTTACTCGGTGATTCATCCTTCACCTGCTTTAGAACTATACAATGAGTGCTGAATTTTAAACATAGTGTTGACGTGAAAAATGTTTCGGCTATTATTTTTCTGATTTTCGATGCCAGTAATTCAGTGGTCGCATATATATATATATATATATATACCACCTCAATTCCCTAAGTTTTTACGCCTTCGATTACTAAGCATAGCTGAGGCAGTCTCTATAAAAAGTTTTCAGCCCATTCTTTGTGTTCATCAAAAGTTTGTCCAATCCCTCTCCTGCCTATGTCCTTCAACCCCCCTCCCATCCAGTGACACTGAATAACTGTAAATACTATTTTTATTTTTTATTTGCACTGCTAACTCTATTATTAATATCATAATGTGTTACAGTGGCATATTTTAATCTCATTTTTACAATTTGTTATTATTACTAATCACGAATTTGCTTTCTGAAATCATGTTTTTAAATTATCTTAATGTGAATTTTTTAATTAGAGAAAAAATTGCACTTATGTGATATGTCCTCTTCCTAAACCTTTAGGTATTAGTTGTTGTATTACGCATACATATCTCCACTCGTCTGTATCACAGTAGACATTTTGTTCATTCCTTTGAGTTCCTAGTGGAACATAGGGTTTCGAGCATTGATCTGTGAAGTTTCAGTAGTGATAGTTTTATTGCTTTTTTATGGGGTACGGTTTCTAGCCTCACGCCTAACCTTCCCTCTTTACTAGATTTAGGACCAGTTAGTTGTGTTTCGGCCGGGAGTCAAATCAGGACCACATTTGTGTGGTTGGAGAGTATTTTACCAGTGAATCATCAATGCATAGTAAAATATTAGTGTGTAGAAGTGATGAATTGACTAGGTCGGACATTTTTGATATTTGCAATGAATTTCCAAAAAAATAAATATTCTTCTAACTCAAAACGTTTTACTTTATTTATGGTTAAATCTTTTATAATCAACTTTCAGTTCTAGTCTGAACTTCGTTCTGGCATAAGTTTCCTTTCATTACCCTGTAATGCAATTTGTTGACATGTTGCATCATTAAAGTGTTATGACATAGTAATCACCAGTCTTCTGTCTTAAAACGATACTTCAAAACTCGTATTTCAAATAAATGAATTTGCCTTGACTCAAGCGGAAGAAACATGCTGTGTGACCTGCTAGACAAAAATAAGTTCATATAATTAGATGGAAGACTGCATTTTATTCTTTATATTGTAGTAAGTGAGAGTGAATTTCGCAGTGTAACATGATTACACCCTGTTAACAGACGTGCTAGAGTGATAAGAATTTGAAGTAAATTTTCAGCTTATAAACTGTTTCTCTTCAAATGCCAAGTTATATCATTTAAATATGTCACACTGTATGCAATAATTTGTAAAAATTTTCATTACAAAATGTTAACAAATTTTTCGAGAAACTTAACGTTACTCAAACTGTGCTCAGATCAACGATACTTAGTCACACTTTACAGGTAGTACAGTTTTTTTTGAAACATCCAGTTGATTTTAAACCAGTAACGTGAAATTTTCCACCTTGAATATTTCACAATGACTTCATTTTATACTTGGTTGAATCACCAGACTAATTTGTTACTTTCATCCTCCAGATGTGGCAGCACATAGATATAACTTAAGTCCTCCTCACATATTCTAGAAAGTGAGCAGTACTGTTGACTCTCATTCCTCGGTCATCGGTCGTCAAATATGTACTAGCTTTTGGTGATATTGTTACGAACTCTACTATCTATACTCATAAACCATCAACAATTCAAATTATGTCTTATTTCAAGCATTTGATAGATTCGAAAGATTTATATCATGGAACAAACAAAGTGTTAGATAAGAATGATGATCCAGATTCTAAAGGAGCAGTACTAATGTCAGAAAAATCAAATGATCGATCAAACGAGATGCCTTCTATACCACAGGTGAGTTGCACGTTTTTGTTGTCAAGGGACTAAATAAAAGAGTTTCCAATTAAATTCAGCATTTTATGGATACCACTGAAGAAACTAAGACTTTTAAGTTGATATAAGTGTAAAACTTGGAGCAACCAAACATTTCGGATAGCTTGACACAAGCATAACTTTCTTAAGTTAAGATGGCAAAATTGCCAAACAGGAATGCTTCTCTATTATTAGATCTATGTTTCACTTAGTGAATCCTAACATTACAGTCATCAAATTTTTCCAATAAATAAAACTGCCAATATTTCAAACACTGAGAACACATTCGAATCAGCTGTTTGTTATCAGAGTACACTGGTTTTCTGTTGCCGTGATGTAAGTAAAATTTGGAATCATATCAGAGTATTCACGAAACTTCCCAGCCTACTTTATATGATTGCATTCTTTTCTCTTATTCGCTGGTTACCTGTTGATACCATCAGCGAACATTCAGTGACCTACTGTTTACACACAAAATACATAACTAGTTAAATTAATATGATACAGGGGTGAAACTTTGGCACTGTGGTAGAGTATAATTCCACTATGAATAAAATTTATTTTGATTAAGTTATACAGTGTTATACAGTGATATTTACTGATGAAGTTTAGAGCACAATTTATTGCCCATAATCATATCAATATACTCACACAACTTCCATGCCTCGTTAAACAAAATATAATTTACAAAATAGCTTGCAATGACTGTGGGTTAAGTCAACTACATAGGTCAAACTGGTAGATGGGGAATAGTCAGATTATCAGAACATAAGAATTTAGCTAAGGTTAGAATGATTGACCCGGCGAAGATAAGTAATTTGGAAAAAAACTCAGCAATCGCACTGCATGCATTAACATACAACCACACAATAGGGTGGGACAGAGTCAAAATTGTAAAAAGTAATATAGTTAGGTGGAGAAATTGATTACTGAATCCTGGTTCATCGAGTCTTCACTCAAAACATGCATTAGAAGTGACTCAACGCAAATACCGGAGATATGGAAGATATTATCAGCAGTCGAATCAAAGGACAATAAATAATGTTGAAATTTATTTCAGTTCACATTGTAACACTCTAACAAATTATTTATTTTGCTCAGAAAACATCTTATTGACCAACGATACTCGTCTTATTACCCATTCATTTATATTTTATTGATAACACTAATGTTTCCGAATGTATTTCATCTTCCATTCTGTTTCACGCATGTCTTATATTAATTTTATTCATATGTCTAATCAATTTTTACTCATGTATTTAAACGAAGTAAGAAAGTTATGCGAGTACTTTGACATGATTATGAGCAATAAATTGTGCTCGAAACGTCGTCATTAAACATTACTGTACAACGCTGTGTGACAATCAAAATAAATTTTATCCATAATGGAATCAAATTAATATGAATTTACACTCTGGTTATACTGGGTAATAAGTTTCTTATTCTAAAAATCATTTGTTCCGAAATTAGCAACTACAGACGTAGACAGTCAGTCATTTTCATGGTATTTTACTATGCTGTACTTAAAACAGTTTCAAATATTAATGTTGAGATTATTAATATTTAATACGATAAATTATCATGAAAAAAAGTTATTATTTTCTATTACTACTAAACAATAAATCCTGCTGACTTGTGTTTGAGCAAATTAATTTCATGCTTGAATACAATACTTAAACTTCTAGTCACTGTAAATGAATATAGGTTTTCGTGTTTGTAGGTCTTATCTTAATAACATAATTTAATTACTACTTATAAGCATAATGTATTTTCATTTCAGTTCCACATATTTCGTGTGAAATTCGCACTGCTTCAACCTTTCCTTGAAGTCTATGTTTGAGTGATCACCTCTTAAAATAACACTCTTATCTTATAGTTTGATTTCACCTTTATTTTTATATCAGAAATCTTTTGGTTTATTGACAACTATCAAATGTCAAAGTCCAAAATCAGTGAATTCAGTAACTGTACCTTGCACATTGGAGGAATCACGTGAACCTTTGGATGAGAAGACTTCTGCTACCACACTGTCATTATCACCGCTACAAGACAATTTCGTAGTAAATAATGAACAATCATCAGGCAATTCTGTTAATCAACCTTTATTTGTCGGTGGTTTCATTAATAAGGTTTGTTAGCTGTCTTGTGTAGATTTTTTAACGAGTGAAACATTACTCACACATAGAAATATGTGCATACATGAACAGATCCGTTTGGCAGACTTTTTTTCTGAAATTCAAAATTCATAATGTTGTGACTGACTAATTTTATTCTGTTGCGAGAACACTATTCATCCCCATTGTCTCTTGAGTAGTTTAGCGTACAATTGAAATAATTTTTTTCAAAAAATATTCGCAAATTTAAAGGATAACATTCATTCTATCCAGTTTTCAAAAATAGAAAACACGTAGATTACATCTGTTATCTTAGTGACTGCTATGACTTATTCTCAAGAGAAACTTTTCAACCCAATTATACTTATTTTTAATCATAATAGCACATGAAATGATATCTGTTGAAGTTTCAGAAAACATATTCGTCTTTATGTTTTTAGGGATGTATACTTAATTTACTGTGACTGACTGGAAAATCAGCAACGAATTCAAGCCAAAATGAAGCGTATTATCAGTCAAATATGCATCGGCGAGACATTTGAATTACTTCTAGAAATATATTTTAAGTGGACGTATTGTTTCTACAGTATAGTCAACTCATTAAAAAGTTATAATCCTTAGACCAGCTTGGAAGGTTAATCATAATTGCAGGCAGAGAAAGATCTAGGTTCAGTAAAACGCGATACAACCATAAAAGGAGTAAGTTAAAGAGTTGACCTATAAATAATAGGGATACGCGATGAGCTAGAGCCCAGCTGTTTCCTACCCTGTGTACCTTATGCTTTATTTCGTTTCTCAATTGACAGAAAATGCATGCAGACTTTTGACTTCAATAATAGTTCTTATCTGAAAAGATTGACACAGTTTTATTTTAATTCTGCCTATTACGTATAAAAGTGTTCAGTGATGTAAGATGTGCCAAGTTGTACGGTGCCTTATACTACCAGTTAACTTATACGAATAGTGCTTGCTTGACTTAAACGTCAGACAGCTTTTAACTTGTTTGAGGCTGAACGCATCAGCGCTGTACCCAGTTTGACTCAGCTTATATAGCCGAATCAATTGTATCAAGCAGTTGCATTAGACAAAAGATTTTTAAAAATCCTGAACTACAGGGACTGGCAGTTTAATCTATAGTAGGCTCTCAACATTTTATGGTAGTTCTTGTATTCATATGTTCATTTATGTTGGATTTAGCTTTTCAAATATGAAAATTTTTGTTTAAATTAACCCATATGTTTATTCTAAATAGTGATAAAATTATGAAAGCTTCACAGTTCACTTATGAGATATTTGTTTATTATATACACCTAGTAACTTTTAGCTGTCGAGCGAGACGCTAATTCAAACACTATCTGCACCAGATGCAGTAATTGATAATTAGGCATAAGGTTTGTGTTTTAAGATGTATGAGTCTGTGAGTGATAATCATAAATTATGTGAAATATTTTAATAAATTTTCATCTTTACAGTTTTTACAAAAGCTACCGTTGAGTAGTCAATTTATATTTTTAATTTTCAATGAGTAGTTTTCGAAGACAGTTGTTTACTCAAGTAAGATTGTACAACTGTTAAAATATCCTGTTTTAAATACGTGGATGTGAAATTGTTGATTGTTTCAGAATAAATATACAGATATTTTTCCCAAGTTCAGCTAGTTCTGCATCTGAGATTACATGGTGCAGAATTTAGGGCAGTGGTAACCATTTTCACTTATACAAATATATTCACTATATAGAGCGACCACTAGCCAATGTCATCGGCAAGTATTTGTCCTCACACACAGGTAACTACCTACCTCAAAGGGGCCAGCATCAGATCAACATTCAATTGTTGGTTCGCAAGGATTCGATTGGTTACATGATTGACCACAAGCTGACATCAGTTAGAGAACCATGGGGAAACCTGAGAGTACTGGACAACTGTTTCGTACTTGTACGCACTCACAGTGGTTTAAATTTAGGACCTATTCAGGAAGGTAGTCACGTTGGTTCTTGTGGGAAGTCGTGACCAGTGTGGTGCACCAGGCCGAGTGTGAGGACAAATAGTCGTCAATCACATTGGCTACTGGTCGCGCTATACCATGAATTGGCAGTAGTTGGAATTCATGGGCCATTTTATACGGTCTCGGTGGCTTAATGGTCTACGAGCTCGCCTTGTAACAGAAGGGTCCTGGGTTCAAACACTGGTGGGTGCGTACTGATGAGGAGTCCTAAAGTAGGAGGAAATGACTGTCCACTACTCCCAGGCTTTCTGATGGTTCTTTAACCAATGTCAGCTCATGATACAATCCCATATGAAAATATGTTAAGTGATATTCTTTCAATTGTTCTCAATCTGGAAAATGTCATATACGGGTAAGATTACAATTCGTCTGTTGTTACTGAATTCTGACAAAAAATAATTGGTTATATGCTTTATAAAATATTTCATGAAATTTATAAATCTCAAACAGGTGTAGAAATAATAAGATTAGCAAGTGCTGAAAAGATTAGGCAACAACGCGATAATCATGAACGAAATATTCCCCTATTCACTCATGAGATAAAGAAGTAAACAGCTGTACAGTCGTAATTATACTTAACAAAGAATTTATAAGGCCAATTAGATACTGTTAAAATTTGTCCCAAAAAGGCATTACGTAACGTAAGATGTAACCTAGATGGGATGACTAATTGTGGGTTAGAAAAAAGGCAGAAGTTGACATGTCGTTATAAGTGTGAGACAATGACTAATCGATAAGAATGTGTAGAATGGACAGAAACTAGTGGAAAGATGATAAGTTCTGCATGAAAACTCAGTGTTATTAATAAACAGTAATAGAGCGATAATAAATTATGGATAATGGGAATAATAATGGTAATAAAATGATAATAATAATAAACTTGCATAATAAAAAGAAGCAAAGTTATAGAACGAACTTTACTCTTGTCTCGGTAGGGCCAGTGAATGTATGTGGTGCTTTTGAATGCGGAGGTCCGGTTTCAGATCCCGAATAGCCAATGTTTCAGCTATGTACTATGTCACTGATTTAGATTTCATTTTCTAAATTATATATTTAATTTGTTCTTCATCAAAAACTTTTGGCTTGCTAATAATCTTATTGTTTTTGGGTATGTTTACCTCAAAAAGAACCTATACTATAGTTGTACTGAGTATGATAAGTAATGCATCAGTAGTCAATAAACTGAATTCAGAGAACATGCTACTGAATAAATTCTCCTCGCTCTCCAGAACATATTACACAGTTTATGCAGGAGCCGATTGGTTTTTACCACAAGTAGCTGTTTTCAAACACTATCTCAATTTATCATTCATTCCATATTGATGTTATGCACTGGTTTTGACCAAAAATAAGTGTTTAACTAAAAAATAAATATCTCTCAACACCAACCATATACCCAGCTTATGTTTAATGCTGATATTTTTCTTAAGAAATATAATATAGTTTTGAAATTCAGACCAAATATCATAAGGGCTAGCAAGCAAGAAACTTAGGATAAGTATGAATTTCTAGTAACTAACATAGAATTTCCTTTTTTTAGTTCAACACCTGTACTACACACTTTCTCAAAATTATTTGTAGAATTGCATGTTATGGAAAATTCAGTTATCCAGAGCTTATTCAAATTTTCTTCACAAGCTTCCATCATTTAATGTACTTAACTAAGTTTATATTGTACAAATTATATGAAAGCACTAATTTTAGTATGAAAAGTTGAGTCTTGACTTAGATACATGCTCATATTATATCATAAACACAATAATAAAATTGTGTGTTATTGTATCATGAAGATGATTTTGATACAAACGATTTTGAGAAGTTTCAGTTGAATTCTAGGTTTTTCGAGGATTCTGTAAATGCATTCTCGAAAATAACCAATTTTGATTACAAACCAGTGATTAAAATTATTTATCTTTGTCAATGTTAATACAGATTACTGAGGTTAATAATGAACAGTCAGACTGTTCTTCAGTACTTACGAAAACATGTACACGCAAACCATTGGATTCAAAGGGTGAAGAACCTCATTCAAAGGATACAACTTCAAATAAACTTCTGCCTTATCTTACGTCTACTCAGGTCAGTAGTCATCACATTTTCCCACAACATTTGCGTGGATTTTATCAAAGTCCTCAAAAGACACTTGTTTCAGATGATGTAAATGTACACAACTCTGATAACCCCTCTTCAGGGATGAATGTGTCATCATTGTCACCATTAATGATGAATAATCAAACTAATAGTAAACACGATATTCGCCCTGTTTTACAATCTTCAAATTTTCCTGCTTCCACATCCATCTCATTCCAATCATGGATGGCACAAACAAGCGCGTCCAATGCAAGTAATTCCTCTAAGTAAGTTTTGATTCAGACATTGTTAAAACTTAGACAGGATTACATTCCACTATTCAACTTGTAAAGCCACAGCTCAAAATTTGACTGTTACGCGTTCTTTATGTTGTTATCGATTTGTGTAGCTTCTTTTGACAATTTAAGTTCACGTTTATGAACTTTATAAAGATTTAAAAGTTTATTCTGATAGCCCAAAACGGTAGATATTTACTCGAATCGAATTTCATTTTTTTTTTTTGCTGTTGGAGTTTCTTATAGAGTCATTTTAAATGTAAAGTGTTGCTTTAGAAGGAAATAAATATAGTGCCTTTCTTAAGAACATAAATAGGATAGGTTTAATGGATTGAATAGCATGTTGATGTTACATCAACTTCAAAGTTGACATGATTATGAACAATAAATTGTTCTAAATGTCATCTAGCAAAATGATACTATTTCATTGTGTAATATGTACAATAAACAAATTATTATGCAGTCACACTAGTCTGATTCTTTTATTGTGAATTTCGCTAACTATGAGAGCGTGCCATCAATTTGTTCGAAGTGTATTCCTGGAACACACCACATTTCTGAGAAAAATTCTTCTTTTACCAATTCTTCTGCATTCAAGTGATGTTACCGACGAAGTTCTGACCAAATGTATACGGTCTTTTTATTAATATAAAAATGTAGTATGGGCATTTTGGTTATCAGTAACTCCATATCATCTTATTTGTTCAATATTTTCTACATGCTGAAACGGAATTGTTTGCTGCATGATGGAGTCGTGATTTTATTGTTCTTAATTCTGTTACCATGAAAGCTGGTTTTTGTTGTCAGTTATTCGGCGTTAATAGTCGCCAAGTTAGGTATCGAAGAAATATAAGTAAAATATGGTTTTGAGTTGCCTGGAAACTTTGAAAGAAGAAATTGATTAGCGATGGGCTGAGATCTTAGTTTATATTTTATGCAGTGCGAAACGTGTTTACTTTCACCATATGTTTGAATGCAAAGAATTTAAACTTTGTAATACATCTTTATAAGAAACACAGCACTGAAAATATATTTACAAATTAGAAATATTAGAGAAGAATATTTACAAGATTTTATAATTTCCTCAAATAATAAATAAAAGACGTTTTGCCCAAAATTCTCCCCTTTGAAATATTTCTAATATCAAGCGATACTTTTTTGACTAAATTAGAATGGATATCGCTTTTAGGCAGACAGTAAATTTGATGACATATTTAAATATACGCATGTCATTTTCCTCTTTTTAGGGATTCAAAATCTCGACGATACTATCAACCACCTAATCACAGAAGATCTACATTTTCTCTACAGTTTCCAATGAATATTAGTCATGCAACTTCTCAGCCTATTTCGACTTCCCTAAGCAATCACTATCATCATAGTCATAATCATCATTTCT
Source organism: Trichobilharzia szidati (assembly GCA_944472155.2). Classification (NCBI taxonomy): domain Eukaryota; kingdom Metazoa; phylum Platyhelminthes; class Trematoda; order Strigeidida; family Schistosomatidae; genus Trichobilharzia; species Trichobilharzia szidati. Next base: position 90,661,442 of record OX235279.1, on the reverse strand, counting down.
CTGTTCTACATCCAATAGGTGTTATGCCTTCACCAAACATGTTTGACTTTAATCATGAACAATCTCATTTCGAACAGAATGATGCACGCAGCTTTAATGGACATTTATACTTTTCCTCACGTTCACCATTACAAAGCTTGTCTCAACAGAATGTTTTTAAAAAGTCACTTATATCGACTAATACAACCAGTACAAGTAAACAAGAGAATACATACTCACTTACTGGTAATCAACATTCAATAAGTCCTCAGATTCTCCCAGTTGTCACATGTTCCGCATATTCAGCAAACCAATATGGTACAAACACAAAGTCAAACACCAACAATACTACTTCTAATCATAATCAATTTCCCTTATCCAGACTACGTAATTCTGACAGTGAGTTCAGAACTAATTTTTGTGCTTATGTATGCCTTATACTATGGTAGGTATAAATATGAAGGTAAAGAAACGTTATTTTGATAAGCAAAGGTATCACAGGAGTAATAATATTGAAACGGTAGAAGATGAAGACTTGGCAACGAAATGTTTATGTGGAAATTTGTATATATGTCCAAACCAAGTTCACTTTTAACAGTTTGAAAAAATTTGGGCATTGTGTATCTGATATTCATTATAATAAAGGTTTTTTGTAGTTCCCAATGAATGAAAAACAAAACGATATTGTTTTTATTGATGTTTCACTATTTAATGCTAATAGCTTTATCAAAGTATTGTTAAGTCAGAATTTACAAAATTTCAGCTTATATATAACAACTTAATCATCGTTCCTTAGCATGGGGTTATTTTTGCATTGTCAAATTGGCCAATTGGCATAGATTGATGGATTTGATAAGTGTGTAAAATTATAAAAGCGGCATGTGTTTAAATAATGAAATTACTTATCACATTCGTGTTGATCTTGTCATTACATAGGGGAGGGAGGTGTTGTAACCAGGTCAAATTCTGTTTTAGTTCATCATTCCTATTCAGACAATTTGGATTCCATTTGATATGAAGTGCTTCTGATATTAGACGTTCTTTGTGATATCTGAAATTTTTCTGGATTATTTCAGTATTGTCAAAATCAATTTTGTGGCCTGATATATCCAACAATCTACATCTGGTTTTATTATCTTTACCAATTGGCCTACTTGACAACGCAAAAATAACCCCATGCTGAGGAACGATGAATAACAAGATTATTGTCTTTTCGGAGCTTGTTTAGTGATCTCCAGTGTTCTTTGGTGATCTGCGACTTTTGTTTGGTTGGCATGATTCGAAATTGGTGAGCAATATCAACCATCTTTGCTTTCAACCAGCTTTCACTGTCGTTGGACGTAGCATGTAGCCCCATAAGTTGGTCATAAAGATTTTCGAATTGGCATTCGATGTCAATTTGCTTTATGTTTTTCATGGGAACACAGAAGTTGACAGAATTTCTGCTTGTTATTTTGATAGCCAAACATCAGATAAATTGTGAAAATAATTAGATATATCCACTGGGAAAATTTCATTTGGCGGTTCCGGATGAAGTGACTTTTTCAGTTTCTTTTCTTCTGATTCTTTTGTCTTTTTAGCAGCGGCATGTAGATATTTAGTGAAGTTAAGATAACATACGAAGTTTAAGTCATTTTGTACACTGATTAGTTTGCTTGATAATACGCATAAATTACTGATTTCTTCTGTTTCAGAAGAAAAACGGGATTCAGCAAGACGGTAAAGATTTGGCCGTGTAGATCTCAAATGATCTTTACGCGAGGATTTGTAAAATGTCCAAGGATAAATATTAGTCTGGATACATTCCTTCAGAAAATCGCATCGCGCAGAGTGTTTAGCAATCCTACACCTCAATTTCACTAGATCATTTAGTGCATTGATAGTGCTTTCCGGGAGACGCTTCTTCAAGAATTGGAAACATTTATTTCCCGATACGAATTTAAAACAAGCAATAAAGGTTAATAAAGCAGGATTTAATGAATTCATCGAATTTCGGTAGAACTCGTCAGCTGAATACTCTACACACACGGATATATATACTTTTGAAATTACATTGGGAGTTCTACCGAAATTTGATGAATTCATTAAATCCTGCTTTATTAACCTTTATTGCTTGTTTTAAAAAGTTATAATTAGTGGGTATAACACGACACACTTGTGTTCTAATTCCCAGTGGCTGAAATGTCAACAGGTTTGACACTTAACATGAAGTTTCCATCTTGAATCCTCTCTGGGGTCATGGATATGTATTTCGGCATAGATCCTAACACTTATCCAGTAGTAAATGATTTTCACTGGTTCTCTAACTACAATCAGTTCGTGATGAAACTTCAAATTTATCAGATCCCAGCAAACCGACACTTGAAAATGTTCTCAAATAATTCGGTATACATGTAACAACAGAAGACATGGGCCAGGCAACAGATCGTTTATTAAGCAAAATCAACACATATTTTAGATTTTAATGTACATTATCGTAGATTATTGTTAGTAGAAAATACAGTCTTTTGATTGGTTGTTTCTCACAGAAAGTTAACCTTGCATCTCTTTGTGGCTGTGTCAGTTCATCCATATGCTAACTGCATCCGCCTACGCAAAGCCTTTGTTCTAATTTTCTCACCACCAATATTGGAGACATAAACATTGACGTCAATTACTGTCTACCAACTTTGGCTAGCAGCCAGCTCTCGCCACATTCACACCAACATGAAATAACACTACATTCATTATCTACAGTGATGACAACTTTGTATACATTAATCACAGAAGGATTTACAGTACTCTGTTTTTTCCTTCATAATTAAAAAAATCCTTTAGATAAAGTTCACAGTATAACATGGTAACACATTAACTTGCTGATAGCTTTGAATTATGTTTTAGAGTTTCCTTCCATTTCATCAATTTAAATTTGTAAAATGTCAAATTTTAATCGACTAAATGTATCAGATTTTGCTGTTGTATTTGCCTGTATAGGATGACTGCACTTTAAAAGCGTGACAGTATTTGATTGATTCTTTTATTGTTAAGTATTGGATATTATATTTTCCCTGACTACATGGATATTGTTTAACTTACATAGGTATACATTACTTGCCCTAAAACTGTTTTCAGTTTTACATACTTACACCTTATAAAAAGGGATATCCAGATGGAAACTAAACGCTATACTAGTTTTGCTGATTATCGGAGTCTTCAGTTTCATACTAGTCAGTATCTTTAGTTTATTTTACTGTTTAGTACACTCCTACCTGGATATTACTTTAGATATTCTTAAAAGATCTCCATAAAAATCTTTAACTTTTATTTCAGAATTCTGGCTTGGCAGCTTACCCAGAAGGTGAGTCATCAACAAAAGTCCTGTTGAAGACATAAGGAAGTAGTTGAATTTTGTCTACTTAAAAATGAAAATTTAGACGTATCCTTCAGTTAGTTGTCAAAAGTTCCAGATGTTATGAAATTGTTGTCCCTGTTTCTATGGCTGTTGGTTATCTGACTTCGACAAGCATAAGTACAAACAATTTCTTGATCCGAAAGTTCCTTTTTTAATAATTAACTTTATTGTGTGTAAACAGAGAAAATAAGTAATTTCCTGACAATTTTAGATATTTTTTCACGCTTGTTACAAACACGATCTCTAAATCATTATTGTTGTAATAATTTTCATTATCAATATATATTTAGCTCGTCTTACAATAAAACAAAACAGCATACAACTGACTACGTTCTCAAATTCATAATTTCGAAAGTATTTTGCAATTTATACAGTGGTTTACACACTGGGTGATATTAGTGGTATACATCTACGTATCTCAGTCAATATTTCACTGTCTGCTTTCTCTTAAATTTTAATGAAATACGCTAAAAAGAAATATGCCCCTCATTTGACCACTACGTCTCAGTAGACAGATCGTAGTGACACAGCTATATATATATGTATATATATATATATATATATATATAATGTGATCAGTGTGGCCTATTGAGAGTTTTCTGATGAAAGCCTGAGAAGTCGGAAACACCTGATTATTAAATAATGCCTGTCTAAGATCGTTAATGAGGCTATCAGTTGGAAGGAAAATATATCTGAAGAACAGACGGATAAAACGTTGTTGAGAATACCTCATGGAGTCTACCTGCACCCACACTAAACCTTTCTATTATCAAACTCTAATCTGAGTACTACATAGTCACCAGTCTTCCAGTGAAGTTACTGTTGCAAAACCTGAGAGGTGGAATGCGACAGTTTGACTCCAGAATTATTTTCTGGATAGTAATTTTTGATAGAAATTAACAACTACGATGACTATAATGTATTCAGTATATGGGAGTCAGAGATACTTGTGTCGAATTAGTGTAGATCTTTGATTATACGAGTTAAGAAGGTAATGAGATAAATCGTCTCTCTTGAACGAGGTAAGTCCTATTCAGTGCCTTCATGTAGTGGGACTGTTACCCACCAAAGTGAAAGGATGAATGCGAATGTCCGACGCCCACAACCGAATTCGCGGAAATGCTGGTCTACCTGGGAAAGTTGGAAAACGCCGATCCCAAAAGTATAGTGTTCATGGGCTCCAGAATCAGGAAGGCTAGAAGGGCATCTGAACCTGTTTTGGTCACGGCAACCGTTAGAACGAAGCTCATGACGCTGCTCCACTGTCATGTGAATCAGACTTTAAGTCAAAAGCTAAGAGAGCCGCCTCTTAGGGCAACTACCTGTTTCGGTCTGCGTGTCCGGGCAGTATCACAGTTCTCAAAAAAAAACTATGAAATTTCGTGTGAAGCATCTCTTGATACACATTATTTACCAAGTTCGTGTTTTAATAAAAATTTGAAATAATAGAACAAGAGGATGATCAGCATGACTAATTTAGAATATGAGAACATAGGGTTACAGAATCTTGATATGAAAAAGATGATGCAGACATCACGTCTGTATGAAGGTATACTAATCATATCTCCATCATTTGACGGGTTCTGGAGAGCAAATATATTAGCATTACACAATTTCCATTGTTCTAAATCCGAAAGATGCATTTGGGTCTTTAAATTTTAAGGTATTTTGGTGATCTGTAGAGGTGAAAAGAATCCTGAGAAAGTTTGCAGTACTCATTACAGCACCCTACTCCAACTTTTAAAGTTGTTTAGAAGATCAAGCCGGCTTGGAATCCAAAGTAACTACAACAAAAGATGTATGCCACAGATGCTCATTCTTGTTGTTCTTTCTTTATATTGAAATGAACATGCCGATTAGGTGTTTGACTGTTTAAATGAGAGATCTCCTGATCTACAAATACTCTTCTGGTCTGAAAGTCAATGCTAGCTTTTCGGACAGATTTTGTGAAATCAGTGCAATGAATGTTTAGGTTAACAAGATTTCTCAACAATTTTAAACACCTAATATCTCTTAGTTCGACACTGCACCTTGCCAATATCAATTGTTCCATACCTCAGAAAATAAGGAAAAACGGAATTTCTCCTCTCAAATTAAAAATGAACTGTGGAATCTATGTTTAATTCTTACTATGGTATACAAATACATCAATGTGATATAAATGACCAAATATTATAATTAGCATGCTGCAGATATTTGAAGTATAGTAAATATGACTTCCATATGGACACGTTTGTTTAGCAGTACATACAAACATTGATGACTTAAAAACCATATTATTTTCCCCAGTGTGCAGGATTCTTGATGCTACATAAATATTCTGTTTCTGTATGAGAAACCAAATACTCAGGTTAGCTGTAAATGGAGTAAAACGCAGCCTTAAAATCACCATCTTAAGCTTCATTCCTTAAAACATTTCATTGTAAAACATCTACTTCTGATATCAGATGTAGATGCTTTCTGTGATTTGAAGAATATATACAAAACTTAATGAGAGGAAATTCCTGCCAGTAACATCACTGACATACACTGAGGGGCTTTCTGAAGATTAATTTTTTCGAAGTAGTAAACAGCCTTTAGAAGCTTATGTTTCACACCATGTAATTAACTGAAAAAGTAGCATAAAAATCTAACGAAGATGACGGGCTAAACTGTGAATTATTCTCATCTGTCACACAATAACTTCAGCAGGACAGATTCCGATTAAATTTACATGACTACCAAGAAAATCTGTTCTTGTACCAGATCTGGCATTCACCTGATGGGAATATACATGCTATCAAGATCTATCAGGTTAGAAGCTGTTTCTCAGATCATATAATGACCTCAAAACTTTACACTGGGGGTTAAGAAAACCTCCATTGGACATGGAGAATAAAACTTCACTGGCAATGCTTGTGACACTGACTGACTGGTTTCAACATAGAACTTTGCACCGGTGTGCAGCAGTTCGAGTCACCACACTTCACTCAGCACAAAAGGCCAGAGAAGAAGAAGAAAGTAAAAAGAAATGCAAAATATAGACAGTAAACGGGGATATGAGGCAAAAAGAGTAGTATTATCGAAGAACAATATAGTTTCGTTGGGTATTATAAGTCACAAGGAGTGGATGCATCTGAGCCACTGAGAACTGTTTTGAGCCATATCAACAATTGTCTCCAGCCTTCATTGGTTTCTACCGTCCCGAAAACCTCAACCAAGAAGTCTACACCTTCCTACGTGGCTTGAACTAACTGTTGTGGATTTCATTGACTGATGAGGCTATGTTTTGGTTTGACCACCACTGGCTCTTTTCCAGCCTGATCCTATGTCAGCTAATATCACCCGTCGAGGAAGGCGATGGCCAGGCATACGTAACACATGTCCTGACCATCTCAGTCGATGGTTCACAGCCTCGCCTATTGATTTCCCCTCCCTGCCTAGCACTCGATGGAAGTCTAACCTCAATATTGCTCACCCTACTATACGTCTGAGGTGGGAGATAGAACGCAGGCACCTATGACCAAAGACAGCTAGCCGACCTTTTCATGTCTTCCACTCTCAAAAGCTACATCCCACAGCTATAAAGGAGGAAGGAGCAGACGGCTGAGCAGTACACACGTCATTTAGTGAAATCGTCAACACGCTCCACCAACCACTTCACTCCTTATTTCTAAGCTAGGAGTCCGTGTCGTCCAGTCCTGTAGCATCGTCTTACGCTTAGCGGGAGCGAATCGCATGCCAAACATTCACATGTTGTAGCTCAAGGTGTTCAGAAGACTCTGTATTTCGTCAGCGTCTTCACCCAGATAGGGGGATTATATCATCTGCATATTCTAAGTCAGCGAGGTTATAACCTGGTAACAAGTCAATCTCTGGGTCGCTGAAGTGAGTTAGGGTTAATTCCATTAGTACGTCTATGATGAAATTGAATAGAAATGGGGATAGTGGGCATCCCTGTCGGACACCACTAGTTGTCACCACTTCAGATGGCAACTCTCCGTAAGCTCTCACCCAGCTGCATGTACTCGAGGAGAGTGCCTTGATTAGTGCAATGTATTTCCTCGGCATTACTTTTTGTGTCCATTTATTCGTGAGCATAAATGTGCGCGAACTAGGGCGTGATCAGAGTCTATGCATGTGTTCCATAAGGAGCGGAAGTCTTCCACTAACCCTCGCCAACAATACCCTATCGCTATGTGGTCTATCTGAGTCCAGCGTTGCTTTGGTGATGGAGGTCTCCAGATTACGTAGTGTCTCTCTTTGTGCCTGAGGTTAGTGCTGACCAGGAACAGATGATTATCCAAACAGAACTGCAGAAGACAATCACCGTTGTCGGTTCGTCGGCAGGGAACTCCATACGTACCACCTACATACTTCTCAGTCTGGCACAACTTCCCTACTTGGGCATTAAAGTTGTCCGCCAAATCAACTATATCTGAACGTTTTGCTTTCTGCAGCACATTAGACAGTTTCAGGTAGAAGTCATCTTTTAGTTCATCCGAACTGCAGTCTGTTGGGGCGTAAGCGGAGACTATGAAAAGACAATGACGGGTAACTCCATCGTAACTTCTTTCTTATAACAGACCCGTTCAGATGGACCGCACACATACGACTATCTACTGGGATCCAGTCAAGAAGTGATCTTCCTACCCTAACACTCAATGCTATCCCTACACCTGCGAGTCCTCGCGAACTAGCTGAGTCGCCTGGCACCCTTAAAGTGAATTTTCAGATTCACCTGGTTGGCCAGCTGGGGTTAGGTGAATGACTACACTCAGGCCTTGTATGCGTGTCTCCGAAACACAACACACATCCATGGAATGAGATGCCAGAGTTCTTAATAGTGATGTCTGTGGTCTGATTTGGCAGAGGGTCCTGACGTTGAATGCTCCTATATGAAGTCGGCGACGTGGTTTTAAGAGGCTGTCGGGGTATGAGAACTTATTCCCAGTGAAATATGTTAACTTTGTGAATGTTGGGATTACTGTTTCAAGTTACTACTTTTTTCTGCATAAAGTAAGTAATGAAACTACGGGGTAGTTTTGTGACCACAAGTAAAATGAATTTTTTTATTAATGTGGAAACGGTAATTAGTTTATAATTCAGAGTGACAAAGCTTGGCAAAATACAAATTATATAAATTTGAAGCTGGAAAACATGAAAACCCTGATGTATCATTTTGTTTCGCAAACTATTGGATTTATAATATAACATGCTGTAGTTGTTCGAACATTTCTTGAGTTAACGTCTATTCATACTTAAATGATTATTCATATATTGAATGCAATTCAATAAACATCATTAAGAAATATAGAAGTATTGAATTTCTTAGAAGTACTGAACATTGTTAAAGGTAATGGTTTGACGTAGATATAGGACTTCAAGAACTTTAATTCACTCCTACATAACCTCATGATTATTAAAAATAGCTTAGTATCTCTGGATTGCGGGAATAAACTAAACTGAACTGCTCATACTGCTGTAATTGCAAATATTTTACCTACTTGACTCTGAAGCACTCGTATGTGAGAAAATATTTTACAGATTAGATTCGACGATGTTTTATGGATAGTATAAAACTGTGAACCGAATGACGAGCCTGTCAGCTAGCATACTGCGACCCAACCTGATTATGAGTCAAGGATAAACATCAGTGCTAGATTACCTAGACAATGATGTAAGACAAGAAATATGTTCCAGTTTTGTTAGTTTCCGACTACTGCATAATTACACAGAATTCCATGAAAATTTTCAGTCGAAAAGATTAAAATATGTGGTTCCAGAGAACCATGATGGGACCTTAAAGGCACGTACTATACAAAGATTATGTCTGAGTTGTGGGGAGAAATGGCATTCGTTGATACATGCACATCGCTAGATAATGAATCTGAACCAATACTGATTAGTTGTCAACTAATTAAGCATCAGGCGGTTCAAGCATACTTTACTATTAAACAGGAAACCACACTGTCGTTTAAGTATTCGAACTCCCGCAAACAGACTTTATGTGCCCAGTTTTACTACATTTATGTCATTTAGCACCCTGAAAACGGCAAGTGCTTTATAGATGAATCTTTCCACATTAAATACACGGTTTGATATTTTTGCTCTCTTTCTCTCTGTGAATCCTATCATATGCGGATGACAGTTCAGATTTCTTTTTATTAACATTTGCATTATCAGTTCTTGACAGCATTACAACAGTCACTGATGTGGTAGCAGCTGGGTATTCACTGTTAACATGTTAACATGTAATACACAAATCCTTAGCAGTTTGAAAGGTGCAGGAAGGTATCTGGATAAACTCCTTCTCTAGCTTTGGAATATTGATCCCAGCACTTTGACTATTGCGTAGTTGAGAACTTCCCATCTCATTATTCATTATTTGAAAATTCTCTTAATGACACTGATTGTTTGCTAGTCCAGAGGTTACGTGTGGATAGAGTTCGACTTATACACTATTCTCGGAAATATTACAGGAGCATTACAAATGTAACAAAAAGAGGTTGAAATATTCAGTCTAAGCGAAGATTTCTGGACTTTGATAAGCGAAGAGATGAGATTTCAGTCCATCCCGAATGATTCCTATTTCTAAATGATAGAATTATTATTCCTGCGACATTAAGGTCTGCGATTTTGGACGATCTTCATTCTGCTAATCTGGGCGCTGGTAAGGTGAAGTCATTAGCACGCCTAACGTGATGGTGGCTGGAAATTGATGCTAACATTAGCAAAAGATCAAACAGCTGTTCCGGCTGTTTGCGTAAAACGTCCTACGGAAAGTCATAGTAGAAACCATTGTCTACGTCTTGTGAGATTCGGCATGGTATTCGTGTGGGCTACTGTGGCCCATTCCTAATTCCATACTGTTTTATTTACTGCGGATTTTCATCCTAGACGGCCAGAAGCCATAATCACAATAATTCTAACACGAAATTCAAGCACAGAACTTTGAGGAATATTTTTAGCTGAGAAGGAATTCCGGATGTCTTAGTTACTGATAATGGTACTCATTTCACTGAGAAAAACTTCAATGACTGGCTTAAACATACATAATGTCATAATCGGTACACAGCACCACGACATCCTAAGTTTAATACGTTGGCAGAAAACTTCGTACGAACATAAAAGAGTGTCAAAGCATCAATGAGTCCTAAGAATCTTGAAGAGGTAGAGAGATGTGTAGATAACTTTGTAGCGGTAAATAATTCCCCAAAATTATTAACCACAGCAATCATCACTCAACATTGGATGCTGACCATCACTGTTTAAGTCGACTTGTTTAGCTGAAGGCTTCCGGTCAAGCATCCCCACCATTTTGATGCTCCGTCGTGTCACGTGCGTGCACGATTACTAGCTAGCTAAGCATTCACCTCTACCCGCGATTTTGTCCCGAAATTTACTACGTACTTTGGACGACAAAATCTGGTCTTTTGCTTTACCATTTGGTACTCGAAGAACGAACACTATAGAACTTGTGGGTATAAGATCTTGCGTTAGTATAATCCGTACAACTCGCGAACGTCGATACCTGCAAGCCCGTAAACTGGTGAGCCCGACCACGAACTATATCTTCAATTCACACGCAGATAAACCCGGTGAGTTCGTTCCTTTTTGTGTTTGTTCCTGTACTCTTTTGTAATCGGCATTTTCGTCATGAGTGATCCTAGCCCCAAGGTTATTCGGATTCGCTCAACCGCCAAAACAATCCAGCTAGTACCATATTGGCCAGATAATGCTGAAACCTGGTTTCAGATTGCGGAGTCTGATTTTTGTGAACATGGCATTACTGATCAACGTTCACAGTTCCTTGCAGTTATTCACGCCCTACCGCGGGAATTCAGCAGGTGCGTAACTCTGCAGATGTCGGTAAGTAACTCGTACGAGTTGCTCAAAGCATCCATCCTCAAGAAAAACGTTCTCACGGGTCGACAACGTCTGGATGAGTTATTTCGTAACATCGAGTTAGGAGATCAGTCAGCCGTGAGCATGCTGGCAAGAATGAAAGAGATCATTGGCCAAAGTCCGTTTGATGAAGGACTGTTCAGAGAACTATTTCTATCCAAACTGCCACAGTCAGTTCAGACTGTACTTGTGACACTTCAGGGTGTTCTCATGGATGACTTAGCTGTCTCTGCAGATAGAATTCTAGAGATAACGAAACGGCCAGTTACCGAAGTATACTCAGTTACAGAACAGGCTTCGAGGAAGGATTCTGCAATGATAGAGTTAATCAACTCCGTCCAGCAGATGCTTAGGTCAAACAAGCCTAGCAATTCCTCCTACCATCGTTCTAAATCCCCTCAACGGCAAAACGCACGTGGACGATCAAAGTCCAACACACGTTCTCTCAAAAATCCTGACTGGTGTTGGTATCACAACACCTATGGCAAGGAAGCGAAATGTTTTCGAAAACCTTGTGATTTCGGCAAAGCCTCCAAGTCTGTGGGAAACTATCCCGCCGGCACGCGTTAGCGGCAACCGTCGCCGGTGGCACTAGCCGCTTACTTTACATCCATGATGTAATGAGCCAGACTAGATATCTAGTCGACACAGGCGCCGAAGTCAGCGTCCTTCCTGCTACAGCAACAGATAGACAGAAGGATCCTAATTTCAACCTACAGGCTGCAAATGGAAAACTAATTGCAACCTATGGTCGGAAATACGTCTATCTGAACGTAGGTTTACGCAAACCTATTCAGTGGATTTTCCTAATCGCTGACGTCACAGTGCCCATCATCGGCACGGACCTACTTAATCATCATGATTTGCTCGTAGACGTCCGCCGTAAACGACTAATTGACAACACTACTAGTTTGTCTATCAAAGGCATAACTTACGTAGGCCCCAGCTTGTCAATCGTTAAGATGAAAGCAATCCTCGATCCAACTTTTCAACCGATTGTTGACAAATATCCGGAACTCAATTGCCCATCTAACGATCTCCCGTGTATAACCAGCAATGTTATGCACCACATCATAACCTCAGCACAGCCCGTGACATCTAAAGCACGACGACTGGCCCCTGACAAACTGAGAATTGCCAGAAACGAATTCGATCATATGCTCACCCTTGGCATCATTCGGCCATCGAATAGTCCATGGGCATCCCCATTGCATATGGTACTGAAAAAGGATAGTAACGATTGGCGACCCACTGGTGATTACCGGCGAGTGAACGCCAAAACAACCCCTGATTGCTACCCTTTGCCTCACATACACGCCTTGACGGTGACGTTATCTGGAGCATCTATATTCTCCAAAATCGACTTGGTTAAAGCATATAACCAAATCCCGATGGCAACGGAAGATATTCCGAAAACGGCTATCATCACGCCTTTCGGACTTTTCGAATTCCTACGTATGCCATTCGGCCTCCGGAATGCAGCCCAAACATTCCAACGCTTCATCGATGAAGTATTTCGCGGTCTCGACTTTGTATACGCATACTTAGACGACTGCCTCATTGCCAGTCCAGATAAAGAAAACACCTTAGACACTTGGACTTGGCATCTGAAAGGTTACGCCAACATGGTGTTACCATCAATATACAGAAGTGTCAGATAGGCGTTGACTCACTCGATTTTCTGGGTCACACTATTGACTGTCATGGCATACGCCTACTCGCTACTAAAGTCGAAGCGATACTGAACTTTCCGGAGCCAAAGACAGTAAAATGCCTTCGCACTTTTAACGGCTTGGTAAGTTGTTACCGACGTTTTATTCCTAATTGTGCTTCTCTAATTCAGCCATTAACAGATCTCCTTCGAGGGAACAACAAGGCTATCGAACTCGACACGTCTGCTCGACATGCTTTTACTCAGGTAAAGAAAGCTATTGCGGATGCCACCCTTCTTATGTATCAGGATCCAACGGCACCGTTGAGTATCTCGGTTGATGCATCAGACACCGCAATCGGCGCAGTTCTGCAACAACTAGTTAACAACGAGTGGCAACCACTCGCCTTTTTCTCGAGGCGCCTTCAAGTAGCGGAAACGAAGTACAGCACATTCGGAAGGGAACTTCTAGCTATGTACTTTGCTATACGCCATTTTCGACATTCAGTTGAGGGTCGTGAATTCATCATTTTCACTGACCGCAAACCTCTGTCGTACTCTCTGAACTTCACCCAGGGAATCACGACAACTAGATTACGTTTATTAGTTCACATCGGATATTCACCATGTATCCGGAGTGAACAACACTGTGGCAGATTCCTTGTCACATATTTGTTCCTTCACCCAAATCGACGGCATAGACCTTGTAAAACTGGCTCGCCTTCAAAAAGAAGATTCCGAGCTTCAGCGTGAGTTGTCGAAAACAACTCTACAATTAGCCGAGAAACCCTTAGGTATAGGAAAAGATACTATTCTCTGCGACATTTCCACTAGTACTCCTCGCCCTATCGTACCTAAAAGTTATCGTCGTAACGTCTTCAATACGTTGCATGGCTTATCACACCCAGGTATTCGAACTACCATCAAGCTCGTAACTAGTCGGTTTTGTTGGCCTGGTATTAACAAGGAAGTAAGGGAATGGGCACATACGTGCTTAGATTACCAAAAGTGCAAGGTAATAAGACACATCAAAAGCCCTCTTGGCACCTTTCTTATCCCCGATGCCCGTTTCGAACACCTCCATATAGATTTAGTTGGCCCCCTTCCAGAATCTCATGGATACACCTATATGTTAACCTGCATCGATCGCTTCACACGATGGCCTGAAGCAGTACCCATCAAGGATATATCTGCTGAAACTGTCGCACGCGTCTTTGTAGAGAGATGGATCGCAAACTTTGGATGCCCATCTTCCATAACAACTGATCGTGGGCGGCAATTCGAAAGCGGTTTATTCTTCGCTCTAACTGAAATTCTTGGTTGTGTGCGTTTTCGAACAACAGCCTACTATCCTCAAGCTAATGGTATGGTAGAACGTCTACACAGGCAGTTGAAAGCTGGTTTATCAGCTGCAAATAACACCCATTGGACTGAATCCCTCCCGTTAGTTCTCCTAGGGATACGAAACGCTTTAAAAACCGATGCTGGTTGTACTACCTCCGAGCTAGTATATGGCACGACACTACGACCGCCAGGTGAGTTTGTTTCTCCCTCGAGCTTCCCACCAGCAGTAGATCACTCCTCATAAGTCAGCAGCCTTACAAACGCTATGCGTTCAGTTAAACCTGCTCCCCTCCGACCACAGTCCATTGATGTTTTTATCCACCCCTGTTTAAAAACTTCTTCACACTTATTTGTTCGTCGCGACTCTGTGCGTCGCCCTCTAGAACACCCGTATGACGGACCATATAAAGTCATTAAACGTATGGATAAATTCTTCGTCTTAGACAAGAAAGGCCACGAAGACACCGTCAGTATCAACCGTCTCAAACCGGCTTACTTGGAAGGTAATCCTATTAGCCTAGAGCTGAGCGTACCTAATAATCCACAAGTAATAGAATATCCTGTAGTCTTCGAAGAACTTCCTAGCACGGCGAAAGCCACGTCCTACGGAAAGTCATAGTAGAAACCATTGTCTACGTCTTGTGAGATTCGGCATGGTATTCGTGTGGGCTACTGTGGCCCATTCCTAATTCCATACTGTTTTATTTACTGCGGATTTTCATCCTAGACGGCCAGAAGCCATAATCACAATAATTCTAACACGAAATTCAAGCACAGAACTTTGAGGAATATTTTTAGCTGAGAAGGAATTCCGGATGTCTTAGTTACTGATAATGGTACTCATTTCACTGAGAAAAACTTCAATGACTGGCTTAAACATACATAATGTCATAATCGGTACACAGCACCACGACATCCTAAGTTTAATACGTTGGCAGAAAACTTCGTACGAACATAAAAGAGTGTCAAAGCATCAATGAGTCCTAAGAATCTTGAAGAGGTAGAGAGATGTGTAGATAACTTTGTAGCGGTAAATAATTCCCCAAAATTATTAACCACAGCAATCATCACTCAACATTGGATGCTGACCATCACTGTTTAAGTCGACTTGTTTAGCTGAAGGCTTCCGGTCAAGCATCCCCACCATTTTGATGCTCCGTCGTGTCACGTGCGTGCACGATTACTAGCTAGCTAAGCATTCACCTCTACCCGCGATTTTGTCCCGAAATTTACTACGTACTTTGGACGACAAAATCTGGTCTTTTGCTTTACCATTTGGTACTCGAAGAACGAACACTATAGAACTTGTGGGTATAAGATCTTGCGTTAGTATAATCCGTACAACTCGCGAACGTCGATACCTGCAACCTCTAAATACTTATTTCGCCCTTGTATGGTAATTTGACGAAGACATATTTTTGATGCGGAATAAATTTTAGATTTTAAGACTGTTTGATTTCTACACCCGTTTACAAATTTTGAGGGATGTCCGTTTTCAACAGGAGTATCCATCCGTATTTTATTTTCCTTCTATATAACATCAGACTTACAAATACCCCGTATCCTCTTTAGTAGGCATTTCACCAAGCCTCTCTTATACTGTAGTGGACAGAAGCCATAAAAATTAAAATGTAGCCCAGTCCAAATAGGCTTTCTGTAAATTGTCCGTCTTATTAGACAATCATCTCTACAACTCAGTAGTTTGTCTAAAAATGCAAGCTGGCCGCGACTTTCTTCCTCACATGTAAGAATAATATGATCCTGTATGTAGTCAGGTCTATCCAATAGACGACTCGCATCTTTGTGATCATGACATATCAAAATCATATCATCTGTATATCTCCCATAGAAGGAGGCTTTAGCAATAAAATCAAGCGACAAATTCCCAGCATAAGACATATAAACATTCGATAAAAAAGGTCTCAATGGACTCCCCATAGGAAAACCAACTACTCGTCGAAAATACTCACTTTCAAACGTAAAATGGACGCTGTCAGTACATAACGGTAATTCACCTTTGACGTTAGTTAAAGGAGAAGGGAATTATTAACGACTAGAAGAAAAGCAGTCACAGAGAATATCAACGGTCTCATTTAAAAGTGCAGTAGTAAACAAGGAATTAACATTAAAATGATACATTTTCCCATCTTTTATGTTCATATCTACAAGACAGTCAACAAATTCATGTGCATATTTCAAAGTAAACTTACATAGGTCATTGCGTGCTGGGCTAAACATCGATTAACCATTTTCTCAACTTATGTGCAGGAGAGTGACACATTGATAGAATAGCACGTAATGGATTAACATCCTTTAGAATCATGGGTAATGCATAAATGTTTCGAAGGTCAGATCCCATGGGTCTCAATGAATAATACTTATGCTTGTCGATAACATCTATACCACGGAGTTTTACTAAATAGAAAGTAAATTTTCCTTTCAATGTTCTAATATCACCAAGACCGCCTTCTAAAGAGGCTACATCCTTCAAAAATTTTAAACAGGTATAGAAGTCAGTCAGTCTTAATACTTAAAATTTATTCCTCCCCAAAAACAGATGTCTTCGTCAAATTACCATGCAACGGCGAAATAAGTAGCAGGATTTTAGGTAGATTATATAGTTACGCTTTAATGAAACAACAAATCAGCTCGTTCGGCAATATAACAGCCACCATTTGCTTCAGGGCAGCTCACTTTTGCAGTTGTCACTCTTTATTAATTTTTTGGATCATGATTCATTCACATGTGCTATTTAATGATGAAGCTCCCGTTACGAGAACGCTACCTATCCCAGATGGTCAACCGAATTATGACAAGTTAAATATGAATGCGAAGTATGAAACCAGCCCTATACCTCGAACTAAACAGTCAGGTGTCTGGGTTCAGTGATTCAAAATCTAAAATGTACGAAATTATTGTCCACTGTTAGCCGACAATCACAAGACAACCAAGTGCCGTGAAAAATATCTTGACTAGCGAATTTAATTTAGACAACTGATCAAAGATGTGTAAAGTAAGGGTATAAACCTGAAATATAGCCACACTTCAGCGATGGCTCTTGAGACTGAAAACCATCAGCTAAATCACTTAGAAAATTAAGAACAAAGTAGGCGACACGCTTCAAACAACTCAGAGTTTACCATAGAAGACATTGACAAATAGCATGCAAGCAGTGAATATGAGTAAACACGTTATTCAAAAGACAATGTATAAAAGTATCCTAAAGTCAGCAGCTTCCCTCGAAAAAAGAACCATTGGGTCTCCTGTATGCAAACAAAGCCCCTTGTATCACACAGAAAACCATCTATGGAGCTATCTAATTAAGTCGGTTGTATGGTTATCAGCTCTTTTTTCTGCTGGTCTAAACTAGAAACTGAGTTGACAGTTCTCATATAGTCTCGTATTTCGTATGGGGCTATGAATTTTATGGAACCGGGTAATTTTCTAGCATGGACACCCTGATTTCTTGGTCAGATAATCCCTGGAGTAGGCCAGCCGACAAATGAAGATTATTATGCCAACTTCACTTCCAGATGTATTTAGGTAGAATAAACTCATGATAAATGTTAAAAATACACAGAAGGAAAAATGCAGTCATCACTGTCCTCTTCTTCCTAACACCATTTTGCTGAGACGCTTTCCTTTCACCCTAGAATATTACCGGTGTGCCAGTCAATCAGCAGGAGGCTGTCAAAGAATCACACTATAGTACCGAGTGGTACAGAGATAAACCAGCCCCAGGTGATTTCAACAATCTGGAAACGTTTATGGTGTGTGATGAGATAAAACAATCAGTCCTGACGTGTTGGTACCACTAATTTGGATGGTGATAAATAATAAAGAAAAAAGACTACTACAAAAAGTGTAGAGAGCCGTTATCTCACGGGAATCTCACCATAATAACAGAAAGAACTGGTCATGTGCTTCTAAACTGCGTGCTATGTGGGACAGCAGAACTAACCCAGCACTGGCCTGATAACGAAATACTGTGTAGTGAGGATACTTGATCATTCAAGATAACATAATTAAAATATTCGGGGAAACATGTCAAAATCCTTAGTCAGGAATCAACACCATAGGTGTTATCAATCCAAAGCCACATTTAGGGTGAGGATGTGTTCTATGACGTGTTAATTTTTCCGCGCCTCAGGTTTTCTCGTCTTTCATTGGCTGGAACAGTGGCGGTAAGTTTATATTTGACTTTGGTAGGTTGGTGATGTCGTGTGCAGCTGTGTGTGCTTGCGTCGTGCATTGTTTCTAAGGAGATTTGATGAATGTAATTGTAAACTTAGACTTATAAAACGTGTTGTTCTTCTTTTTTTGTGCATGTACAAGGCTTTGTTTGTCATACAGTCGGTTTTTTGGCCTGTCGGTTGCCTGCGATGTCAACGAACCCGTGGGTTTTTGTGCTGTTCTAAAATTTATTGTTTCGTGCGGTATATCTTGATGGATATTGATCAATCATGCATTTGAATATTGCTTTGTTTACTGAATTATCTTGAAATAGTTGTGACATAGATGGATGCTAATTGACGAAGCCTTTTTTGCAGTTCACAGCAGGTAGTCAATGCGACAGGAAGCAGTGCAGACGTTAGTGGAATTTTTGGTGAAGTAATGCTTGGAAGACGTTACTTCAGCTGGGAGGAATTTGAGAAAGCATTAGAAGAATTTCAAAAAGTGAGGAAGTTATTTAATGCTAACAATGTAGTTGTCCTGCACTCACTACGTCCGTATTCAGAGCAAAAGAATAGCGGATGATATATTCAAGTACGCATGTGTTGGTTTTAAATGTACTTTTGGAGTGCATCGTGTAAGGCCTGGCTTAAAATTGAGAAACAAGTCGTAAGAAGAATTATACTATGCTATTATGAATATTTAAGGTCTAAATTTTGCAATTGTCCTTCTTCGATTCGGGTGGTTTTGCATATTAGTGAATACGTAATTACTGCTCACAAAATGGTGCATAACCATCCATGCGATAGGGTGTACATGCAGAATGACCCCTGGTATAGAAGACTAACAGTAGAAGAGAAAGAAAACTTGGAACCCCTTCTTCAGCAATCGCACTCATCCGATGAAATAATTGCGCATGTTAAGGAAAAATTCCGCAAGGATATAACTCGTAGTGACGTTAAAAATGTGAAAGCCCTAGTTAATAAAGGTAACTTAGACGTAATTGTTATTTACTTAAGGTATGTCGAGCCGTCGTGACATTTTTGATTTCCTGAAATGCCGTGGGAAGTTAATGGAGTATTACTCAGATGAACCTACGCGGAATTCACTAACAAGAGTCTGTTTTTCAACTAATGAGCAAATCCAGTTGTATAAAGAGTTCCCGGAGGTTTTCGGTATTGACTCTACGTATAATACAAATAAAGGGAAGTAAGTTTACCAATTCATTAATCAACACGCAGGTATTCATTGTTCCAATTACTTGTGACGGACAATTTTGGTCGTGGGCGACCAGTGTTATTCGCTTGGACTCGAAAGGAATTCAAGCGTGATGTAGTCTGGATTTTGGACTCATTTAGTCAAATAATGGAAGATACATCTAAAACTGAGACATTTATTATGGACTGTGCGCAATGTGAAATAGGAGCAGTGAAGTTAACGCACAGGCAAGCGCACATTGTGCTCTGTTCTTTCCATGTTTGTCGTGCATTCTGTCGTAAAGTAAATTTTTTTAGCACATTAAAAATTTTACTTGCAGACACGGAATCCCATTGTTAAGAACTATTTATAAAATAAAATAAAATAAAATAAAATAAATTTATTCTCATAGTACAGTACATGAGGGACGCCAGTTTACAGGCATCATCAAATTGTTACAGAAATAGAACCATTAAATTCAATCACAATTTACAGGCAGTAGCAAGATATGCTTTACATGTTCGCTGGAGATTATACATACACTTAATAAATGTTAATCCCAGTAGTATAAAACAGCCTTTTCACTTATATACAATCATTTCTGTGCAAAGTTGGAAAAATCTGCTAGATTGTCAGTGAGTGCAACACAACAGGAAATACAGGAGTATTGTCTTCGCATTAACAAAAAAACCAGGTCTTTGGTGGATGGATTATAAGTGCCTGGGAAAAAAATAAAGCTTGAAGTAAATATTCATACATAACTTTGTTGTGTGCAGAGTCCTCGAATTATAGTTCATGGATGTGTTATTTTGGAATCAGTGATGTGTTTGTCTCATTTGATCTGCAATGTCATTGTTGGGAGTAAGTACATAAGCTTCGGACGCATTAATTAATGGATTTCTACTGCTTGTGGGTATTTTCTTGGCGTGAGGAAGGTTTATGAAATTCAGCTGTTCCGACAGGAGTTGAGAATATTAACTGCTCAGCAACATTATGGATATAAGTTCATCACATTATCTAAGGAAAGGTGGGTTGCAGTTGGTGAGGGATATATGGTGCCCAACGAGCGTTCATCTGTCCATGTGATGTTGTGGTGAGTTATACCTTTTTCATGTTGTCGGTTTATGTCCATTTTATTCCACTTATTGTGTTGGGTAGTAGTTTTACAAACGAGATTTCTTGTCTGTTTGAGGATACGTATCTTAACCGTTAATGTTTTATCTAGAATTATAAATATAGGCAAAAAACAACAGGTGTAGTATTTAAGCTTATACATTAAATGGACCAATAATTTCGGAGGCTCTCAGATAGGAACTAGAACTACTATCGTTTGCAAACTCTTGTAGTTTGTCATTAAGCACCTTTTCGAAGGAGGCCAATGTACTTGCTTGACGCATTTCCATTGGCAGTTTATTCCATATCTGTGCATACCTAATCAAGTAAAACTTTTGCCTGGTGGCTGTTTTACATTGTTCGATAGCTACTGTACCCTTAGTGTGTCTTAGTTTGTAGCCATTGTCATCTGAAAGTCGAGTGCCATTAGTAGAGGTAAAAACTAAGTGGTTTAGAAGCTTATAGTAAAGTGTCAAGTTTAGTCTCAGGCGTCTTAGCCATAGTGTTTCTAGTCCTAGGGTATCACATCTAGTGGAGTAGTTCGCACAGTTATCGGTTCCAAGTAATTTTAACGTGAAGTACCTCTGCACTCCCTCGACTTTCAATTTGTCCTCTATGCGTATGCTACTATACATGAATGAACAATAATCAAATAAAGGACGCACACAAACCTTGTACAACAGAATTCTAGACTCATTTCTGTAGAAGTTCCTGAGTAGAAAGCCGATAAGTCTGCGTGACTTTGACACTTGTTTGGAGATATGTTCAGAAAATGATAAGTTATGTGAATATTTCAGCCCTAGGTCCAGTACAGATTCCAGTCGTTGAAGTGCATGGCCTTGAATTGTCAGGTCAAGTTCTAAATTGTTGCAACCTATGCAGAGCCAGCCACATTTTTCGACATTAAATTGGAGTTGCCAGGTGTCACACCATCTATCCATTTTTTCTAATTCTTGCTGTATGGCGTTTACTGTTATTCCAAGATCTGTGTTCTTGCATTTATACGTCACTTTTAAGTCATCTGCGTATAGTATTGGTTTACCTACACTAAAGCATTCACAGATACTGTTTATATATATTATGAATAAGAGTGGGCCTAATACACTTCCTTGGATTACACCACTACTTACTGGTTTAGGCCTTGAGATTATCGAGCCAACTTTCGTTGTCTGACTTCGGCCACACAGAAATGATTTTATCCAGCTTAGGAGAGGATCACATATCCCTAGTGAGCATAACCTGCTGACTAGCAGATTATGGGGAACTCTGTCGAAGGCTTTTGTTATATCGAAATATAGTACAATTACTAGTTCTCTGTTGTCCCTACTTCGTGTAACTTCATTGAAAAAGTCTATGTGACAGGTTACACATGATCTTTTTTTAAGAAATCCGTGTTGTGATGGATTGATAAGTTCATGTTCTAGTAAGTTGTCTGACACTTGGTCTTTAACCACTTTCTCCATTATTCGGGATATTACCGGTGTTATATTGATAGGTCTATAGTTGCATACACTGGTTTTGGCCCCTGCTTTGTGCTTAGGTAATATGTATGTGGTTTTCCACACTTCAGGATAAGTTCCAGTTTCCAACGAGAGAGTAAATATTCTAAGTAACAAGACTACCATTTCCGTGCTACCATTTTTGTACATGACAGATGGTATGTCATCTGTTCCAGTACTACCATTAGACTTCAAAGTCTTAATCGCTGAGTCTATATTTTGTATATTAAAGTCTATTTCGCCTAATTTGTGGTTACTTTTGCAGGTCATTTGGAGATTTTGGGTCAGGTGCACTCTGGCGTCATTGCAAAACCACTCATTGAGGAGTTCACTTATAACCTGGGGATCATTGTATATTATACCCTTATGTTCCAAGCTGCTTACAGTATTGTCTTTACTGCTTTTTAGACGTTTCTGCAATATCCTACAAAGTTCCTGAGTCGCTTAGTTCAGTGTAAAAGTAGATCAGAGTAATGCCTGTAATATTTTCATTTTCCAGATTTAATTTCTATTATAGAGTTATAAGCAGATTGGATGTTCGTGTCAGTCAATATATACGGCGTCGTTGGATGAGTAGACGAGAATTGTGGGCAGCAGCTTTCAGAGATCACGTGCTGAATTACGGTAATGCTACTAATAATCGAGTAGAAAGTTCACACAGGCAAGTGAAGCGGTACTTGCAAAGGTCAGACAGTCTGCAGAAAAGCATGCTGAAGGTTTATAAATGGTGTCAACGAAGTTATTCCAGAATTCAGCAGGAGTCGATGATTGCTCGGTCGCGATGCCTCACGTATTCATGTTCACAACGTTTATTACCAATCCTTCGACTACTGACGCCATACGCTTCCAGAAAAGTGATCCTTGAATATGAAAAGCGACGATGGGCTTCTGTGGAGGTTGAAACTTCCGATTATGTCTTCTTCCAAGACCATGGGAGGAGAGTAGAGGTTGATCTGCGTGCTTGTACATGCACTTGTATGACGTTTCAGACATGTCGGTACCCCTGCAGGCACTTGCTGTTAGTCCATTTCAGAAAGCCGTGTTTTACAGGTACATTTACGTTTGTGTTCGTAATTATATTTACTTTTCTTGTTCCACCTTTTATAGTCAATCATGTGCTTCAGAAATGTAAACACTGGACGTGGTCACGCGACTCATGCGCATCTCAAAGCATTTCCGCAGTTGTCCCTCGAAATCCGTGTAACATAGTGCAAACCCAAAGGAGGCTTCTTATTGAGTGCCTGACAAAACTGACTGACAAATTTGGAGATGCGTTTGCCGCGAACATCACAGCAGACTGTATCGCATATGTACAGCGTTTTCTTAATATGTAAACAAACTAATGTTGTCTTATAATAAATATAAACTTTTCATATAAATCTTGTTGTCTTTCAATTAATGTGTTCGCTTTGTGAGCACGGCATGCCAGGCCGGTGCTCTGTAGGACTTGAACTCGTTACTATACTTAAGTGTAATTCTGCAGAAGCACTATATACCGATATACGTGATGAATTATAAGTAGTTTAGTGGACCTTAAGTCTCTGTCTACAGTTACGTGAAAACGTATCATAGTCATACGCAAGTCTGTAGGGAACACTGACAACAATAGGTACAACTTAGACACTGCATTGCAGTCACAGTTGGTATACGGTTTCCTGTATTACAAATCAGTGTATCACTAATATTTAAATTAAAACGTTATGGCAGTCCCTATGACAACGGGTGTTAACGTATACTGTAAAATTAAGTTTACACATAACGAATAAATAAGTAGGTTGAGCTGTAGCAGTCGTAGTAACATTCCGCTTACGTTCAATTATGCAGTCAAATAAATCATCAAGTATCATTGATAAGTCTGACATCTGCATCTTTTCATGCAAAAAAACTTAGTTTCACTCAGATAGAATAAGAAAAGTATTGTAAGCAGGATGTTAAATCTATTTAATGAAAAAAAATAAGCAAATGTTTTTACACAATTGTTTTTCGTAATTATTTCGCCCATGTTGAATTGCTGTGACCAAGTTGACTGACATTACCGGATATCTGTAAATAAGTGAACAAAGTGTATGTTTTTAAATCGCTGAAGTAAGGAAGAAGTAATGTTAAAGTTAAACGCTTTAAATTTCCATACCTTTACTGAAAAAGGTTCATTTTCCTTTTTCATTCTTTGGTGATGACAGCATTCTTCTGTATTTTTTGATGTCACACAGAGATTGTTCGTCTTATACAGTATAGCAGCAAGCAAATAATAAGTGTTGACTATTAAACCATTCACAATGAACACTGTACAGAAAACTTCATCACATCTTCATTTTAACCAACTTTTCCTTCACGCACAGAAGCATGCAGTCACTACATACACTCAAGCATTGTAACCTGAACATCACAAAATCCCTATAGAAAACTTCTTTCATAATAAATGATTTAAACATATGAGCCATAAGTGCATCTTCCATATCCTTCATAGCCAGAAGTAATTCATTAAGGATCTCAGAATATCTTAGTGATCTGAACACGAACGATTGTTAAGACTGGGATAACTTATGTTACAGGTGCAGTAGTTGTAGGACACACCTGCTAGCTACTAATCGACAGAAAATTGATACTAATTTTAACTAGTCTGACATTTCAGGAGGACCATCTGCACTATTCTTCGTAACCCCATGCACACTGATATACACATAATCTGATGCCATTTTTGACAATGAACAATTAAAGCCTTCTGACATTCCAAGTGCAAATGTCAATTAAAGTGGTATCATATCTTCGCCTAAGCAATTTTAAATGGGAACTTCATCAAAGTAGTTATAATCACCAGGAAATGCAGCAGCCTGTCTCATTCATTGCATGATCTCTTCCATGTGCTATGGAATATTTCAGCCATCACAGATGATAAAAGAAGTGTCTGACATCCTCAAAACACACATCAAACTTATGTCTCTAGGCTATTTCTATTTCAAATGCACGATTCTCATAGAATAACTGGGATGACCACAGCCATTGCTTGCAGTCAATTTACAACCCTAAGATCTGAAACAACTCACGAAAAACAATGCCTAAATGCTCTAAAACCCTAATAACGGACTTTTTATGCGATATTTCTTCAAAATGATGACTTTTTTATTAGTAATTCGTCTAGGCTGTCATGACAATATTACGCATTACTACGAACACAATACACAAAAATATTGCATTTTTCGGCTACAGAAGCCTAAAACTAGTCAAATAGAATCTATTTTCACAATACTGAGCGGTTAGAACGTCTCTATAGGCGTGAACGCGATAACCCATGCAATGCGCGAAAACACCTTATCATAGAACATAGCCTCACTCCCACATTTAAATGCATGTGTTTTACTTTTTCCCTCCTCTTGCTGTTGACGTTTTTTACCGGAAACAAAGATTTTTATGATGAGCTATGACGACACTTACGAGTTACACCATAGGATTGCGACTCTCCATCTTGTGACTACCAAATTAATTGCTCTACTGAGACCAGAGGCACATCAAAAAATCAAATTAATCTTTCAAAATGCGAGATATATTTCTGGATCACACAAGTTGAGTGATGGTTACTTGGGTGGCTATTGATCATGGACGAAGTACCCAGAGTAACATGAAGGTGCGCTAAATGGTGTGGACGGTAGGTCACGAAACTTCAGCTTAAAAAGTTGGTTTAAACAGTGTAGGCCAGCACCTTGTGTTGTGTAAAGAATGATGTACACTAACATTTTTGCAGTATTATTAACCGATACAGATATATAAATTCCATTTCTTAGTTATTGCTCACCTGCTATCACGGATTTTCAGCTGCATGGCAAATTTTTCCGCTGACACACTAATTTACAGCACCAAAATGGACACAAACCTGCAATAAAACATAATTTATACACCGAATCCTCACCTACTGCTTAAATGAGGTCTAACGGATAAGTAATATTAAACCAGTGAGTAGCACATTAAGTGGGTACTTCACAATGTTGTAATGACTACGGACCTGACCTATTTTCTCTTTTCCTTCCCACCAGGTCGGAACACCTTAGAGGAAATAGCAGGAGAGTTCAAAAGCCAAGAAGAAATCATATTGCTGTTGAGTACTGGTTCTCACACCGAGTCATAAACTCTTCAAACCGACTCCCAGAAGAAGTGGTGTCTGCAACCTCAGTTGATTCGTTCAAGAAGGGTTTGGACAACCACAGAAATTTACTAGAAAAGGATTAACATAGGATCCAAGCCTTCTATCTTCAACCAATAAATCGGAAAGTTCCCCACGACTGCTGAAGGTAGTACTGGGGAACGAGATGGAGAAAACTATTATTCTCAACGACGCATTCAAGATCAAGAATAAAAAATGAGAATTAAGCCAGACTGACCTTTGGAAGATAGAATTAGGAGAAGAGAAGCTGTGGCTGAATTAAAGGCCCGATTAGAAAAAGGTGAAAAAGACCTCAAACTGTTGGGTTTTCAGGTAGTGAGGTCTCGGAAACCTATGTTACCCAGACCTCTGTTCATAAGTCGAGTGAACACAAAGGTCTCTCAGTATGCTACAAGAACGCTTGTATTCTTAGGAATAAGCTTCCCGAACTAGGAGTGTTGACTGAGGAACTACAGCCGGATGTGATTGCTATCACCGAAACATGGTTGTTAATGGGTATAGACTTAACTCCACTCATAGCTGGGTACATCTGCATTAGAACAGACAGAGTAAGTAGTCGGAAAGGTGGGGGGTCGCTCTATACATTCGAGATGACATAGAATTAGGTCGACATTGTCGGAAGCTCATGACAGTGGCGCCTGTGAAGCCACAGGTTGTGTCATTAACTTGAACAAAGGCACTGTAACGATAGGGGTTATTTATAGAAGTCCTACCAGCCTAGCTGACAACTTCGTTATAAATCACCTCAGGACGTGGAGTAGTAAGAATAGGTGTCTAATAGTAGGTGATTTTAATGCCCCGCATATTAATTGGGAGGAATTAACATCAGCTACTTCGTACATTGTTTCAATAGGGATCTAATACTGGCAGTACTTGAGTGCGCACTTGTGCAGCATATGGATGCACCAACACGATACCATCCTGAACATGATCCGTCCACTCTAGACTTCGTGCTAACACACCAGAAGGAGGATGTCGGTAACATTAGGTGCCTGGCGCCGCTAGGCAGTAGTGACCACATAGTTATTACTTTTATGTTCAGGATCCAGGCCGTCATACATAGGTCAACAGCCGCTCGCCCAAACGTTTGGAAAGCGAATATACCTGCAATCCGAAATGCAGCAACCCTAGCTGACTGGTCTGTTAACACACACCGGACTGTCGAGGAGGCTTGGATGGAATTTAGGAATACACTAGAGTGTGTCACTACACCCTTTGTACCTTGGTCTACGCCTCGAAAATTATCTCAGAAACCACCTTGGATTAGTAATGAAATAAGGAGGTTACTAAGAAAACGAATGAACTTATGGGACAGGTTTGCTGTGACTGGGAGGGATGAGTTTCGGGTAGAATACCGCAAAGTTCGAAACCTTTGCAAGTATGAGATTGACAAAAGTCGTGTAGAGTATGAGAGACAGTTAGTACTGGGTTGTGTGCATTATCCAAGTAGGCTGTTCTCGCATATCAAACGCAGGACTGAAACTAGTAGTGACATACAGTCCCTCATTAGCAACACAGAAGAGGTTGCAGAATCGGACGAAACAAAAGCTGAGGAGCTCTCCGAATATTTCTGTGATGTTTTCTCGCCTAATTGTACCACCCGGGGGTGTAGCGAGGTAACTGGTGTAGCCCCTAAAATGCCCCCAGTTGTGGTAGATGATGCAATGGTTCTGAAACTACTGTCTAATTTGAAGCCAGGTAAATCACCTGGACCAGACGGACTTCACCCTAGATTGATAATCTCCCTGGAGGATGTAATATACATCCCACTTATGGAGATTTTTCAGATGTCTCTGACCCAGGCTAGGTTACCCAGAGACTGGAAAGATGCTTTTATAAGCCCCATCTTCAAAGATGGGGACAGGCAGTTAGTATCTAACTACCGGCCTGTAAGTCTGACCTGCATTATGGCAAAGGTGTTAGAAAAACTCATAGGGGACCAGCTCTTAGCTCATACGGAAAAACATGGCTTACTGGCAGTGGAACAGCATGGATTCCGACCAGGACGATCCTACTTGACAAACTTACTGTTAGCTAGGGAAGATTGGGTCGAGGCCAGGGATAAAAACCATCTACTGGACGTTGCATTTATCGATCTTAGTAAAGCATTCGATAAGGTATCTCACTTAGGTCTTCTCAGTAAACTTAAACATTTTGGATTAGACCAACACTTATGCGAGTGGTCTAGTGACTACCTGATGGATAGGAGGCAGAAGGTAAGGGTTAATGGTGTACTGTCAGGATGGAGAGCAGTACTAAGTGGAGTACCTCAGGGAACGGTACTTGGCCCCCTGCTATTCTTATTATACGTAAATGAAGTGCCAAAAATTCTTACGTCATCTTCCTTACTATTTGCGGTCGATATTAAGGTATGGAAAACCGTAAATGGTAGCGATGATAGGTTGGTACTACAAAACGATCTAGACAAATTAGCCGAATGGGCTAACCTTTGGAGTCTGGTAATTAACTCCAAGAAAAGCGCCGTAATGCACCTAGGTCAGAAGTCTTACACGTCGTACTCCATGGGGGACACAGAACTGCCAGATGTTAGGGAACAAAAGGACTTAGGAATTATTGTTAGTCATGACTTAAAAACAACCGTAAACTGTAATCGAGCCGCAGCTAAGGCTTTTCAAATGCTATGGGCACTTCGGAGGGCTTTCAAACGATTGGACGAGGGTATGTTCCAAGTACTCTATGCAACATATGTCAGGCCTCATCGAGAGTACTGCATACAAGCGGCGAGTCCATGCTTCAAAAAGGAGGCACCCTGGAGAGAGTACAGAGGGTAGGAATGAAATTAGTTAGTGGTATATCACAGCTTCCTTATGATAAGAGGATGGAGCATTTAAATTTCTTCCCATTATCATACTGAAAGAGGGGAGGCAACTTAATTTCGGCTTACCGTATATTCAAGGGTGATTTAGGGATTGACCTTTCAAACCTTTTCTCTCCCTCTAGGATACATTTACGGGGTCACCAGAAGAAGGTGCTCAAACCGAGGTCGAATAAAATAGGTTTGGAGTTTAGATCCTCTCACAGAATGGTCAACGACTGGAACTCCTTACCTGATTCAGTAGTAACAGCTCCATCGATGAACGCTTTCAAAAAGAAACTGGATCTCTGCAGAGATATATATCGCAAGGATTAACATAGGCAACAAGATCCTTCTATCCTTATAATCTCAATCTGATCATCTTTTCGAATAATAGCTATTCACATTCATTCAAACCAGGTTCTAAATTCTCTAGGTTTAATTTGTCCTGCGAAAACTTTGCTAATATCAACTCTGATCGTATTTTCCTCACCAGATTGACTCGTAGATTGCTGCATGCTGTAAACATGAATGTGACAGGCATTGTTTTTTTCAGATTTCTACATGTTAAGTAAGCAACTGAGCCAGCAACAATAACGGCAACCAACGAATGAACTGGAAACAACTGCTTCCGCCATCCAAACATGTTCATGTGCATAATTTCCAAAACTTCTACACAGTACTAATTCATTAATAGTGGAAAAACAACTAAAACCCTGAAACCATGCATGAATGCAACGTATGAAACAATTACAATGAAATGAATGCACTGACCTGCTGGTAAAAACTTTCGAAACACACGAAACAACTAATTTTAACAGAAACGGAAACAATGATGAAGTGAAACGCAACATTTGTGAACATTGTGCATCAAGACAAGCAAGCACGAGCTCTTATGAACTAGAGGGAATTACACTTCCATCAGTTCAGACTTACTTGGACTTAGGTGTCATAGTTAGCCACGACTTAAAAACTACAGCACACTGTCGCGCGGTGGCTGCACGTAGTTTCAGGTCATTATGGGCAATTCGTAGAGCCTTCACTAGAATCACCAGAGATATGTTCACCTCCTTATATACATCTCTGGTGAGGTCAAGACTGGAAAACTGCATCCAGGCCGCCAGCCCTTGTCTAAAAGGGGACTCACTTATTCTAGAAAGGGTTCAAAGGAAAGCAACACGTATGATTCATGGCATGACTAACTTATCATACGAGGAAAGACTAGACAGTTTAAATCTCTTCTCCTTGTCATACCGTAGGCAGAGAGGAGATTTAATCACAATGTTTAAAATTTTAAATAATGACTACGGACCTGACCTATTTTCTCTTTTCCTTCCCACCAGGTCGGAACACCTTAGAGGAAATAGCAGGAGAGTTCAAAAGCCAAGAAAAAATCATATTGCTGTTGAGTACTGGTTCTCACACCGAGTCATAAACTCTTCAAACCGACTCCCAGAAGAAGTGGTGTCTGCAACCTCAGTTGATTCGTTCAAGAAGGGTTTGGACAACCACAGAAATTTACTAGAAAAGGATTAACATAGGATCCAAGCCTTCTATCCTCAACCAATAAATCTGAATCTGATCCGACCTTGACCGCGGCGCATGAAATGACTTTGACTTATAGGTCCGAAGTAAATGGACGTTCCAATTATTCACAAGATATTGGGATAGACTTCAAGTATGATAATCTGTGTGCAGAAATAACCGGCTATTTTTAATAGAACTGAGTCGCTTTTGTGTCGCGTGAAGTACCAAAATAATTTACCGGAACTACCATTCGACCCCAAATTCTTAACATATCCACTTGAACCGTCTAGGTTCGTGGACTATGTTGCAACAACCTTAGAGAGGAATTACCAGCACGATCTACTCAATGATACAGATTTAGGTGTGGAGGTCGATCTAGTAGACCCAGTGATATTCCATATTGAAAACAACCGTATGTGTTTTGCTTTCTGTCTAACTTTGCGTAATAGCAATTCATCACCCGGATGATGAGAAACTCCTGGAGGATGAAGTCCCTGCATCTTCAAATACACGAAAATCTAGACACCATAAGTCAGTCTCATGGCTAAGAAAGACCGAATATATTTCTACGGAGCTGTATAATCGTTGGAATAAATCTGAAAAGGTAGAGTCACGGTATGTGTTCTTAGAGATTCTAATTTCTTAAGGCTGGGTTACAACGTTAAGCGTCACCTCAATGAAGAGATAGTTTACCGTGATCGTGACAGCCAAATAAATGCCATCGAACAAACCTTCATAGCTGCCAGGAAACCTATTCACAAACATTATAGCAAGCCTAATGTTCATGCTGTGGAAGTGCTTCCAGTCCTACCTGATTTTACACTATGGAGGTATCCATGTGCTCAGGTGAGTTCGTTATATTCAGTAGCTCTAACATTTTCAAACCAGAAACCAAATCATGCATCTATAAAATGCTAGCTTAACACGACTATGAGTTATTTAAAAAATCCAAGTCAAAGTAAGTATAATGTTGCACCTTCTGACAGCATAATTTGCCATACAGATGTATTCTAAGTGTTGACAGATCTCATCGTATGTAAAGCATCACTCTTAGAATTTGATATCTGTGGCCTCGTGAAGATTCGGTTTCTTGGTATGATTGATTTGTTGAAAATGACATTTCCACACCGAGTGAAAGCAAAAGGAATAAGTTATTTGTCTTGATTATTAGAAGCAAAAATATAAACTTGTATATGCTCATTTGACTAAAATTCTCTATAACATGTATACCATTCTTTTAGAATTTACTGGTAATTTGTTACCTTCGCAGGTTATTTTCGACGATGATCCCACTCGCAACAACAAAACTTCCTCACAAAAAGAGGATGTTAGTCAAGCAATGATTCGGTTAGTATTTTTCAATGGTTTGTTCTTATGTTAATTCACTTTTAAATGTCGGTATTGGGAATTAGAAAACAAGTGATGGAGAATTCCGGATCCATCCTTCTCGCTATTTTTGCTGAGTGTCTTCTTTTAGTGTTTTGTGTAAATATTAGGTCATGTCCCGGAATAAGTGTACAAATCTCTCGGGACCATAGCTCACACCGGCACAATGTACAAGGTATAGATATTTCAACATTTTACTACCCTTTGACTTTTGATATTACGGTTGTGACTTCCTTTTTAATATTTGATGCGTATGTCCCACTGGTGAAGTCTGTCTCATTTCTTTCGCTTTCATCGCCCACCACTATTTATGGTTTTTTGAGAAGAGTTTCGGTAAGCTTAAGTTTGAGCAGGTTGTTCTTGTTATCATGTTGCCAGCAATCCTTACACCAATCAGTTCAAATGAAACCGCAGTATTCCACTAACATCTATTCACCTTTGTGTACCAGTTATCAACAGATTTAACCAATCTTTGTAAGCTGGTCAAGTATGATGCTGAGCTTACTCAGAATGATTAATATGGTCATATTCAGACTAGTGTTTAAGTATCTTCTCGCTTCATACACTATTAACAGTATCACTGAGAGTTTGTGCACGTCAGGACTTCGTAGTTGCTTAATTTCTACATCTAATAATCGTCCCTCCTCATTTTCTGAGTTTCAAAGCGATTAATTACAGTTTTAGTGCAGTTTGTGTTTTGTCACAAGGGAAGATGTTATCGTACACTTACGTGACTAACTAATGTTAACTAATATTGTTTCCACAATATATTATTTGTCAGTTAGCATAAACCTATGCTCTTAAGTTTGACTGGCGGTAGTGTCTTAAAAGCAGATTTTTTAATTACAGCTGTTCTCTCACAGATGTCACCATTTTTCACTATTAGTCTTGTAAATGGACTTTTGGAAGCCTACTAAAGCACATGATAGTTTCAGATGGACATAATGAGTCTGTCTGTTTTCGACATAGAACTTGCACATATGTGCGGCAGTTCAAGTCGCCACACTCCATGTAGCACAAAGCAAGAGAAGAAAGTAGGAGAAATGCATATTAGAGAAAGTAAACAGAGGAATAGTAATAACGAAGAACAAAACAGTTTAACTGGAAATCATAAGTCACAAGGAGTGGATGCATCTGCGCCATTGAGAACGATTTTGAACCATGTCACCAATTGTTTCCAACCATTGGTTTTTACCGTCCCGAGGACCCCAACCAGGAAGTCTACACCTTCCTACGTGGCTTAGACTAACTGTCGTAGATTTCATTGACTGGTGCCATGTTTTCGTTTGACCGCCGCTAGATCTTTTCCAGCCTGAACCTTTATCAGCTAACATTGCCCATTGTCGAGGAAGGCGATGACTAGGCATACGTAACACATGTCCTAACCATGTCATGCGATGTAATTTCACAGTCTCGTCGATTGATTTCCCCTCCTTACCTAGCACTCGACGCCTAACCTCAATATTGCTCACCTTATTATACCACTTCACACGGGAGATAGAATGCAGACACCTATGATCAAAGACAGCTAATCTTTTCATGTCTTCCGCTCTCAATGGCCAGGTCTCACAGCCATAAAGGAGGACGGAGCGGACTGAAGAGCAGTACACACGCCCTTTGGTCGATAGTCGGATATCGCGTTTACGCCAGAGACGGCGTAAACTGGCGTATGCGAAACTAGCCCTCTGTACTCGTGCTGAGATTTCGTCGGCGATCAACCCGTTGGGTCTGATGGTACTTCCCAAGTAAGTGAAGCGGTCAACGTACTCTACCACTTCACTTCCTATTTCTAATCTAGGGGTCGGTGAAGTCCAATCCTGCAGCATCATCTTACATTTTACAGGGGCGAATCGCATGCCAAACATACGAAGATTGCTGCTCAAGGTGTTCAGCACTTTGTAAGCGTCCTCGCCTAGAAGGACTATATCGTCTGCATATTCTAAGTCAACGAGATTATTCCCTGGTAGCAAGTCAATCCCTGAGTCTCTGAAGTGAGTTAGGGTTAAGTCCATTAGTACGTCTATGATGAAGTTGAATAGAAATGGGGATAATGGGCATCCTTGACGGACGCTACTAGTCCTCACCACTTCAGATGACAACTCGCCGTAAGCCCTCACCTGGCTGCATGAGTACGAGTAGAGTGCCTTAATCAGTGCAATGTATTTTCTCGGCATTCTTTTTACAGCCAAGCATCGCCAGAGAACCTCTCGGTCGACAGAATCGAATGCCGCCTTTAGGTCAAGAAATATAATGATTGTCGGACGCCGGTAGGAATGCCTATGTTCTAGAATCTGTCGGAGGGTGAAGATCTGATCAATACACCCTCTTCCTGGCCTAAAACCTGCCTGGTTTTCCCGTGTTTGTGCCTCCCGAGCACCACCTAGTCTACGCATTATTATTAAGCCTAGGACTTTAGATACTATATTAGTCAAGCTAATCCCTCTGTGATTATCACAAGAAGACTTGTCTCCTTTCTTGTATATCGGGATGATCAGTGACTTACACCAACCCGATGGGACTTCCTCTGATTCCCAGACGCTGCCTAGGACCTCAGTTAACGCAGACAGTAAACTGTCTCCACCGTACTTAAATACCTCTAAAGTCATTCCATCAGGTTCCGCTGCTTTGCCTTGCTTCAGATTAGTGACAGCTTTAGTAACCTCAGTTAAGGAAGGAGGACCTGTGTCTATATCCCATTCAGGGAGGTGTTGGATGTTCGGCAGGTTAAGTGTGGCTTTAGGCCAATTAAACTGCTCCTCATAGTGTTCTTTCCAGCGTTCCCGTCGTCTATCCTGGGAGCTAATTATGGTGCCATTTTTCTCCGAGATTGTTTCACTTATCATTTGCCTTTTGCCACCTGTTTCCCTGATAAGCCTGAATAGTTGTCTGGTGTTGCCAATCGCCGATGCCTTTTCCATCTCTTACGCTTTTGTCGCCCACCTCAGTTCACGGTCGTTGCGAAGACTTTTTTTGGTTTTCATTTAAGTACCTTTCGCTCCTCATCACATCGGAGCTCGCTGGAATCAGTCTTCTTGCGTCAATCAGTTCGGATGAGGCGGTAGAGATCCAATGGCTTTTATTAAATTTAGGTTTTAGCTTATTAACAGCTTTCACAGCTGTGTATGTTGTGCCAGGCTACCTCAGGGAAACTCCTGCTGTCGACCTCAGAAACTCGTTTTGCTATTTCTTCCTTAAATAAGGACTCTGTCTCGATCTAGTTGGGGACGTAACTGTTTCGCTGCCGTCAATTTCTCATGTCCATTTAGTCGTAAGCATAAACGTGCGCGAACCAGAGCGTGATCAGAGTCTACGTGTGTAGACTGATCATAATCAGTCAGCTACTATGTACTAAAATCTACACGAATATCATTTTTATGAACTCCAGATCTCAATCATATTCTAGTCCAAAAGATTGCTTATCTGTTTGGAAGTTATTTGTCTTAATATTTTGTCTGTTAGTGTTTTGTTTTACTTAGGCTAGTCTGACATACTTGGAATTTACTACGTCTGTCTATATTCCCCACTTTTTTTATGAAAGGTGTTTTAAGTTCTCGATACGTGTTTGTCCTTTCGGTGCAGTTATTACAGACATCTGTAGTAGAACCCAAATACTTTTTACTGTCGATTACTTTTAATCTTTTCTATTTTCAGTGGTATGGTGGATGACTCCGGTGACCATTTTGTTGCATATTTTCTGCCTACTGAAGAAACTAAACAGTTAAGTTGTTTCGACGCAGAAATTCAGATGCCATACACCGAAGGTGCTGCATACGAATATGAACTCAGCCGGGAGTACAACTGGAATGTGAAAAACAAGACTATGATCAACTATGAGGAGAATTATTTCTTCTGTTTTCGTAAAGATGGTGAGGTTTTATGCATGATGCAGTTGTTTCTGTCAAATACAAACTTATGATAAACGGGACGTTTAGTAGCTGATTAGTTTGCAGGTGTTGCATTTCTGCTCTTAATTTGAACAAAGTTATACTTCCTGAAAGCCGCAGTTAGGATAATGGACATTTTCAAGAGTATGATACTGCTTCCTATTGTTGTGACATGTGCGTTGTCACTGATAGTATGCTTTGGTCAATTCTGATTTGTAACTTATGAGGCAGAAATTACCATAGTTTAGGACGCTAAAAACTTTGTTTGTTTATGCCATTTCGTTGAAGAATCTAGTATGTGTAAACACTTTCAACTTCTGAAATAGTTTTCGTTTCAAATCGACGCCATCAAAATAGCCCTTAAAAAGAAAAAGCTGTCTTGGTTGTAGTGAGATGTGACCTTTTATGGTCATCCTAATAAATTTACTCACCGTTGACATTTTATCGATGTTGTACTCTATTAGGAATCAGCAATAGTGATTATTAGACTTACATCCTTTGACGAAATAGTATCATACTCACACTCAGATGGAAAAGTTTTCACGCCTTACTCAGTTTTAATTTCTTCAAGACAGAAATTACGCAGAAAAATAAATACGAATACGTACAAAATGAAGTTTTAATAAAGATAATAAGACTCTGATGATAAGTTGTGTAAAGTAACAAAGTGTTCAGTAAGTTGATTAATATTACTATGGAAATAAAAGAACCCAGCAGAAGTCTTTTTTGGAAGCGAATAAGTAACTGTTAAAAAATTATTCTTTGGAACTCGGGGCATCAACGCACTGAAAATCGGACATTTTCAACGAACTTTTTGTTTGTGGAACTCTAGTTTCTTTATATGGATGATTAAAACTACAGCGATACAAAGAAGCTGAGTATGTACTGACGGACATTTCACTCCTCACCTGTGTAAATAATATAATGATCAGTGACTACAGCGTTCCGTCACATCTTATGCGTTGATTGCTGCCCCTTTTTAACCACACATGGTGTTCTTTCGATTTGAATTGCCATTAATTGATGGGTTTACCTAGATCCACAGAATCATGCATAAGAGTTGTCAAACAATATCATAGAGTCTAAAATGTGATTGGTCGGACTGTTATCTCCAATTCTATCCAATTTTGCATTTAATTTTTTTTACAGGTGTCTATTATAATGAATTGGAAACACGTGTTCGTCTTAATAAACGGCGTAAATTAAACCAATCGGGGACGAATACTGGCACTTCAAAGACTCTTAAAACTCGCCTAGTTGTTCATCACCGGGCATTTACAGATGAAGAATTAGAGGCTCAGACTAATCGATTATATATGCTTGAACATGATATTGAAAGTGGGGAAGAAGGGAATGAAAATACTGATGAAGATGGCGTTAATAAAGAAGGAATGGATGAGAAAAAAGAGAACACACGAAGAACTAATGATATCGGTAATTTAAAATTTTAATTTAGGCCTCTATGTCAAAATTTTCTGACAAGTTCTGCTAAATGGGTTGACTTTGAAACACACTAATGTGAAAATTGTGAACTCATGCGAAAACTTAAAATGTGCTTAGTGTTTCCACTTTCCTGTCACATCATTTAAAGATTGTGCTTGTAATTATCAAAAATTTAATTTTAGGGATTTTCACAGCTTGTTTCCTCTCGCCCAGTTTACTGAACTGTAACGAAATGCGTTTGAAGAGTACATGAATAAATTCCTACTATAGTATCTGTTAACCTCAGATGTGGTTACAATAGTGATAATACATAAATAAATTGTTTCGGTTGGTTGGCAAGTGACCCAAGGTTAAACAAGTCCACTGAGCCTATTGTTTGTCCACAACGTAAACTAAATTCAGATTTAAGGAATGCACAGTTCTGACTCTGCAGTCATTGACTAAAAATTTTGATTTCAACTTTGCCTGCTTCCTGTCGATCTACATCACGCTATATGGTAGTAGTATTGTGTTGAATGATTGAATGAGTTCATAGAACAAGCACGTATTATGCATAACCACCCCATTTAACTACTTTTAAGAAATAATAATAAAATTCTTCTTTTTTGTAATCTGATTTTAGGAAGTGATGATAGTGAAGAAGAAGAAGAAGAAGAGGAGGAGGAGGAAGAGGAAGTCAGTGAAGATCAAAATACTGAAACTGGTGAAGAGGTGGCAGAAGAAGATGAAGAGGAGGAAGAAGAGGAGATTAAAACTCATAAACGTCTTCAGCCTAATACGTCTGCTAGACGTAAATTGTATGAAACCGATGATGATAGTGAACTGAGCGGTTTGAGTGACTAGCCGTCATGATTCACGATTGTGTCCGTTGCTTATTGTACTATTTTATTCATTATTAATTGTTTCTAATATTAATATGTAAGTATTCCGAAAGATTCTGCTAATGTTTTGCTCCCAAAACTCCCAAAGGATACTGTACATTCTTGTAAATTTTCCGAATGAAGGGTTGGTAGTCTTACACAATGCGAATATATTAATAACTCTAACCCATCCCCAATAAGAATTTATAAAAAGTTTAAATTGCTTCCCCTGTGACTGGCTCACTTCCTAGGGGCCGTTCAATTTACTCGCAATAAAAAAAGATGGATTCCGCAATACTAACGAAGATTTATAGCTCATGACTGAAATAAAGACGATACTATAGTATTATCCATAAAGCAACCATATGAAGTAAACGCTGATGAATTCACTTAGCCTATTGGCTGGATTTTCACAGTGAAGTTTGATACTAAATAAAAGTAACTAACAGTTTTTTAATATATATATATATATATATATATAGTTGTAAATTCCTCAACCAATCACCGAGCGTGTGATTTTGGCTTGCCTTAAACAAGATGAAATAGAATGTTCAAATACATATATTATTCTGTTGCTATTGCAGTATTGAACTGTAGGAATATGTGAAGTAATATTCCGTTGAACACATTGTCTGTATCACGCCACCACACTACTTACTATATTCTACCATCAAACACGACAGAAGGGACGCAAATACCTGTGATCAAAAATAGCTAGCTTCATATCTTCCACTTTCAATGGCTACCTCTTTACCGTGAAGAAGAATTAAGCGAAGTGCTGCACAATATACGTATTTTGCTGGACAGCCAAAAATCACGCCTGCACCAGAGATGATGTAGGCTGGCAAATGCTACACGAGCCTTTTGCAGCTCTCCTGAGATTTCACCCGCGATCAGTCTATTCTGGCTGATGCAACTTTCCAAATAAGTGAAGTGGTCAACAAATTCGACCACCACTGCCTATCTCGTGGTTTCAGTATAGTTTTAAATTTAAAATTTTAAATGACACTGAGCAGCTATTAAAAAATTTGAAGAGAATACATTTCACCCTGCATAACTGAATTTTCATTAGCCTGAAAGTTAATTTGAGTGAGTCTGTTCAAATTACACCTGCATAATTCCTGAATTAGACACCGATACTTGATATGCGAAATTCGCCCTACCATGCTCTGGCTAGATGTTTAGTAAATATTCTCAAGACTGAGATAGTTATACCGAATTTGAGACCTGCCAAATCCACTGGTCCTGATTATTTCACGTGAAAGAATGGTGGTGATGGCCGGTCGAGCAGATCTGTCTCGTTTACTCGCGTTCGATAATCTTGAGTACCACTTGGTCTTCACAGAGCCATCAAACCGGGAATTTTAGATGCTATATTAGTCAAGGTAATCTCTGTGATTATCACATGAGGTTTTATTTCATTTCATGAAATGTGATGTGATCAACAGCTTATACTAGTGTGATTAAACTATCAAAGAACTCCACTCGCTAGCTAATACGTTAGTCAAACATACATGGGATGATGAGGCGATAACACTCTTCTAGTCTGAAATCACTATTGTTGTTGTGTTTGGTGGGGTTGGACAGTTAGTCAGACGTGGAGCATTAGATGAGCAAGAAATTCAATAGATGAACTTTTAAAGCTTTATCGGTCTGGATGGCTTCAACACGTGTTACGTAAACCGAGACGCTGTTATCACCGGTGAATGTTAGCTGAAAACTGGTTATTAAATGTGTCACAGATGGTTAAATGGAAACATGTCACAAGTTCCTGAAGTCTCTTACTGTTAGTTTTATTTACATAAGGAAGTTTGGACTGTCTAGTTGTAATTCAGAAAATGGTAAGAATCAGTGGTTGGAGACTGTTTATGGCGTAGCTCTAGATCGTGCGCTACGGCAGAGTTATATTCACCTCTTGTATTAATTCACTTTCTGAAAATTTTAACTAATTTCCACCTAATTATACTCTCCCATTGACACTTCGGTTTATTGTAGTTTCATTGTGTCGTCTTCCCCGTCCTAATGTGTGTTTTGCTGTACTGAGACTTTTATTCCATATCTTTGGTTGGGGACAGAAAATTTGAAGCCTGGTTTTCTAATAAGTATCTGTAATATTCTAGTCTTTTACTCTTCAGCGACGTGATTCTGCTAGTTGGCTTTAAGATTTAGTGACTCGGTGGGAGAGCCTGTATTACACAGCAACATAGTTCTTCATTGGCTTTTGAAATTCCAAACTATGTCCTTTGAAATGTTCCAAACTACTGGAAAGGGGAAGATAGATCACATCCACAATCGTTTCTTGGAATTTTGAGCATCGCGATTAGATCTCTGTGCCTACAATTTGATAAGAAGAGATTTAGTCTGTTAAGTTGTTCCTCATATAGTGAATCGGTCATAACAAGGATAATCTCTGTAGTTATTCTTTGAACTCTTCTCAGTATATACGAATCAGCTTTTAGACAAGGGGTGCCTCTATGGATGCAGTTATCAGGTTTTAACCTCACTAGAAATTTATACAAAGTTATGAAGATATTACTGGTAATTCTAGTAGAGACCCTACTTACTTCCCATAAAAATCTAAAGCTGCGAGTTGCTACTGCACGACAGTGTGCGACACTTTTTGAGTCTTAACATACTATAACACCAAGATCATTCTGCGTCTAACTGTCATTTGCCTGCCCGATACGCAATGTCTCACGCTTCGTTACGATGGGAAGCACACGTTTCTTTGACCCAACTGACAGTTTATAGCGATCGGTTCGTAGTATGAGCAAGTCGCTATCTTCCTTTAGTTCTCTCCAAAGTTTTAGGTTGGCTGCACAGACGAAACCATAGTATATTTGGTGGGCCCAGCTAATTCCCTGATATACAAGATAAATAAAAGGCGGCCGGGTACAATGCCTTGTTGCACACTAATATGCACTGTTGTACAGGGAGAAAAAAATTGAGTCAATCATAACTCCCTCTCTTCTACCGACAAGGTATCTTTTGGCTCAGGCGAGTAAGCCTGTTGCAATTAGAAAACTCCCCGGTTTTATGGGCAGCTTTGTATAAGGCACTCTACTGAAAGCCCTACTAGAGTCTATGGAGATAAAGTCATTGTTATCTCTAGATTTGACCCTGCTCTCCTTTACAAGACGCAAGAAGTTTTATTAAAAACCGTCCTGTTCAATCCATGACCATTCTTTTTTTTGAAGTTATGATGCCTTTCTTAGTTAATCTTTTTAAGTAAGGTGTATGGTCTAAAGGATATTGCCTAGATCCTTTTTTATGGAAAAGGGTTGCTACTGAATCCTGCCAGTCAAGCAGTAGCACTCTTTGTGAGGAATTTATAGAAGACAGTAGTCAGTGAGTTTGCCATGTGGGTTGCAAACTGCTTGAGAAACCTTGGGGGGAAGGTCACCGGGTTCACTTAGTTTCTCTGTTTAACAATCACTGACAATTAGGAACCAAATTTTTGACATCAATGAGCCTAATTCATTTAATGGTAAAGTTTTCTGCCGGAACTACTATATATTGCTATCTAACCAATGTCTTGTCCCTTGAATTCCATTTTGCAGCCCACAAGTTTACACGACTCACCTCTGCTTGTGGAACACAGAAGCACTAAGTGGAATTGACATTTTCCCGTATTAATACCCCCAGTAGGTTGAACAAATGAACTGAGTTGGAAGGTTTAGTTGACCGGGAAAATTTGGATATTATCTACAATACGGAAGCATGAAAATCACCTGGGTTCAGCGACAGTTAACCTAACCTGCATAACTTCATTACGTATAACACAGACTATTAGACAATGGTGATTCTTAATCGCCAAGAAACTGCACTACAGTCCCCACAATCAATTTTGATGCTGGTCTTGTCTTATCCTTAACCTTCAACGTTGCACGAAAATACATTCTTATCTCATGATTGTTAGAGATTCGCCTTATTTCATCCGATGTTTCTTAGCGATTAGGAATCACCATTGTACTAACGTAAGTCTTAGCAACAGGTTTCGATTCATCCTTATCTATATATTCTTTTGGGCAGGCTAACAAATGATTTACAATTGTTCCCCATCCTCACATACATTATGTACCGCATATACATATATTTTTCATGTTCAGTTATCTACGACCATGAACTTTATTCGAACGTAATCTATTTTGTTGGGGATTTTATTTTTTTCCTATTAATTATCAATATTTTTAACATTTCATACATTTATATAATTATAAAAAGAGCTAAACCAATGCAATATGTAAAATGAAACGCTGAAAATTCCATGCTGTAAATTGTTATTGTTGTGGAATAAAGTGATTATTATTATAAAAATAAATGTGATACAAAAGTACACACTTTAAAAAAAGCAGACTAATATTTGTAAGTCTGCAATCAAAATTAGATCACAGTTCATGCAATTCTGTTTATTGCATTTTGGTGTCTGTTTATAACTTATATGATTGGACGAGGTTTATAAAGACAGGATGTGTCCTTTTTCTATGTAAACCTTTGTTATTTTAATTTTAGTTTCCCTGAAGAATTTCGGACTGGTTTCCCGAACGAAACGTTGGAATTACTCATTTAAATTCCACTGAGAATTTACAAATATAACTTTTACATATGTCTACTTCTCACTCGGCGCCCATCTATTTTGGGACCATTCGGTCAAATCTTGATCACAGGTCATACAGGGCCATTGCAGTTTAATATTGGAAGAGAATACTGTGAGTTCTTGGAGGGGAACAGTGTTTTAAAGTCGATTTGTAGAGAACTACTGCAACGAGAAAGCAACTCTATTCCCTAGACTACTGGGTGCATCAAAATTTGTTTTGGCGGAGAGATGCTCAACCGCATTAAACAGCTGGTGGACTACCAGCAAATGAGGCAAAGATTACACGTATATGGAAAACAGTTCACACTGTGGCCACGATGGTGTTGCACCAATTTGTTTTTATATCTTCTTGCTGATCTACATGTTCAGTTTGTTCCTCAACAGATCAGTGGTTGAATTACTGTTTTCCTAGTTGTATCTACGTAGCTGAAAGTTCTTCTCTTCATTGAATCTACGTGATTCGCTTTGTATTCAACATAATAACCTGACTTACAATGACAAAAAAGACTTCATGTGTGCAGTTACTTATGTATATTTCATCTAAGTACCGCAGGAGCACAGACCATTACTCTACTGGGATTATTAATTATACTAATATTTATACAGGTAAATAGAAAGATCTTAGTGCAAGAAATAGTTATATCCATAAGTATCAAGGATGACTATTACGTCACTGATAGGTAGATAACCAAAAATAATTTACTTTGTCGGTGAATAATACTTCTATTTTTAGGAAAGCATAAACATTCATTG
Source organism: Trichobilharzia szidati (assembly GCA_944472155.2). Lineage (NCBI taxonomy): Eukaryota > Metazoa > Platyhelminthes > Trematoda > Strigeidida > Schistosomatidae > Trichobilharzia > Trichobilharzia szidati. The sequence goes on along the minus strand of OX235279.1, from coordinate 90,617,787 downwards.
AGTTTACATGTTTTATTCAAGCAAAATTATAACATCAGGTGCTTCGGTTGTGCATTCGATATTCCAAAAGTCATCTGAATCGGGTCGCAAAGTGGTTTATAGATCCTTTACATATACTGTGCTAACCACCAGAATAACTCCTGAATTTGAACATTTATCTTCCAGAGGTAGCTAGCTAGCAGTGGTAATCAGTATGGGCATTCAGTCCGCTTTATAACTTTTCAGTTGAAGATACCTGCATTCCAGTGAGTGATGGTGTTCCTAATGAAAGTTGAATTCAGTACCCATTTTTTCGAGAATCACCAGGCTATTACTCTATGACGTTTGGACCTCAGTGAGGACACCAACACTCACTGAGATGAGGGTACATTTGACGGGCAATTGCTAAATAGTGCAGAACCTAACTTCTGGATGGATTCCACTGTTGATCACCTCTGAATATACATAATATGAAGTTGGAACTCAACCAAATCAGTCGTGAAAAATTAAGCAAGGGGAAATAACAAATAAATAATCTAATTTCAGACGGTTTCGCCTAAAAAATCTGGCTAGACTAACAATCATATTTTACGTTTTAGAACGTAAACTAATCAATCAAAAAGAATCTCAAAAACAAGTTAAAGGAAATATGTGTATATTATTGAAATAAAGTCAAGTGACATATCAAGGGACTAGGATGCATAAAATAAGACAATAAAAAAAACAAAAAACAAAGGCATAAAAAGTAAGATGAAAACATAGTAAATATTGCATATTATGTCATGGTTAAATGAATATTGCACATGTAAATTAAGAAAAAATGCAGTCATAGCTTATATAAAAGGTTAAAAACCTTTATGTTTTATCGCAAAGAACTAATTCAAATTTCAAGTCAGGTAGGTAGTGAAAACGTTGATGTAGGATTGCACTTAGTTGAAAGTCACCGTGATCTGCAAAATAAAATGATGAATAGAAGAAATACTTTAACACAATAGTGTGAATGTAAGAAATACTAACTACAAAAGCACCTAATAAACTAAATCAACCGTAAATGTGGTAACATCAATTTATATGACACAACTAAGTTGCTGGGAGCCGACTAGTTTCAGGGAGGTTTCATAGTAGACGAACGTTAGAATTATTAACAGTTAAGAAGTACTGGAGCTAATTCACCTTATTTTAACTCTGTTTAGGTACAACACCACGTGTGATTAGCCCGTTAATCAGCATGCCACACTTAAACCGCTAGGTTCATGTTCTCCATCTTTTCTCAAGTGTCAGTGTAGCTATACAGTTTTCAGAGATAATACTAACAATATAGACTATTGTCGATAATTCACTGGTAGAATGCTCGCCAACCACGCGGGAGATCCACACCCGATTCCCAGCAGATTCACTTTTTTCAGAATTTGTGTAATCCAGTGTACAATAGAAAAGCAATGGAGGCTCTATAATTTTTTTTACTGTTTCTGTTTACGAAAGGGACTTACCAGTTTTATTAACTATTAAATCCACTACGGCTAAAAGTACAGTAAACTGCTGACCGTTGGACAAAGAGGAAAGTGATGGTGTAGAAAATTGACTAAATTTGTGTTTGATTGTAATTGGACAAGAAAACTGATTTGAAGGTAAAATTTGGACCAGAAGAGCAAGGATTACTGATGCGTCCGCTGCATGACCCTTTGTATTTGATGTACTATCTCCCACAGGTTTATAATTACAAGTCATTCCAGAGTTACTGATATGAGATGTATTCATGCCAAATGTCAATAAATCCTCACTTGGATCAATTCCAGATTGGGCGTTATCATTAATTAAAAGTAGGTAGACAGCCGTAAATGTTGAGTGGCATAATCGATTATCTTGTAACAGGTTTGGATGAAGACCAGATAGAGGGAGTATGACAATATTATGTTCATCGTGGATCGTCAACTGATTATGATGACAGAAAATTGGAACTACCTAAAAAAAGGAGAACAATAGAGGTGGAGAACACTTAAAACCCATTTTGAAGTTAGCACTGAAGGGGTTATCTAAAAGCTAAATGAAAGATTCGCAACTAATCTACTTATCCCTAAGAATATAACAACACAGAAAACATTCAAAATTCAATTTAAGCATGTACACAAACAGATAATTTATAACAATAATTCATCAAATGAAGTAACACAATGGAAGCACTGGTTGTCACTGTTATTTTCTCCAACCGTATAAGCTTTCTTAATTAGTTAAACCATAAATCTATGCAGTTTACAACCGAGTCTCAGCAAAACCCAATTGAACAATTCAACCCACCTGAAGGAGAAAAGACTACCGACCACAACTGTCGTGTGTAGCTCTAATAAAACTAACTAGGAAGATAATAATAATCTACTTTATTCCAAAAACAGTACTTATAATACAGAATGGAATTCTCAGTATTTGTCACAATGTTGCATCTGATTTACTCAAAATATATATAAAATTTAAAATTAAAGCAAAATTAATCGGAGGAATTTGTCCAGATTTACGACATAATTAGAATAGCAGGTCTGAACTTTGATTTGTGTAATGGAGTTAGGCAGAGAAGTTGTAAAAACAGTCTATAACACGATAAATTATGTTAATTGACTAATATGTGGATTTGCAAGTGGTTAAACTTTCGTTTATTCTGTTCGCTTGTATAATTTGGCCTGATTTAACACTAATTGAATAAATATTAATGTTTTCTGAATGTACTTATCACATGATGTTCTAATAAATCTGAACACCTTTTTGGAAGAAACCATTCAACATGCAATAATTATTTTTATAGTACAAGCGTAGCTATTTTTGGAGCTATAAATCATCTTTCCTTGCATCCCTTTACACAATGCATAGCAAATCGAAACAAAAAGGGGAAGAAAGACATTATATAATGATAAATATTTTTTTAAGCAATAATATGATGTGTTGATACTATACAAACCACATAAATAAGAAAAAAACGTAATATGAAATTAAAATGAAAACCCACATGAGATGTATGTTTGGGTTTTAGAAAATGTCTATCGTATAGCAGCTATAAAACGTGTTCAAATTCACTTTACAACCACGTACTTTTTATTGAGAACTGCGTCTTTCTATTCATGAGTGAACACAAACGAAAAGATTTCCACCAACTGAAGTGTGTATCGAAATAATTCGCCTACAAACTTTAGAGCATTTTCAGTACAGTGAAACATCAGCTTTGTGAATCCCATTGCCACTAACTACTAGTAAAAAGCAGACGCTTTCAGTTATTTTGAGGTAAAAAAAATACAGAACAACCCACTATGAGAAGTTAACATGAACGTCACGATTGAAAGGATAAACAATGTAGTTATTTCTTCATTTGAAAAGATTATTAATAACTGACTACAAACATTATACAATGACAAACGCTAATTATGTTACTTATTTGTTGTTAGTTTCAATAAACTGATTTCTATCCTAGCATATAAATTTATTAGACGGATAGATGCTTCGATGTTATCATAATTTCATCCCGATATTATTTCACTTTCAAGGATCAGTAGTTTGGAAGAGATAATACCACAGTGTGGTCATGATTACTTACTGGAGGACATATGCACCCAACAAACAAGTTCTATACGGGATGAAACGCATGTGTCTATGACCTTTCTACTGATAAATTTCAAAGAAACAACTTGACATTGAAAGAAGAGCATAATTATGCGATGACGGAACATATACAAATTCATACAGCAGTATGATAAACAATTATTCAATATACTACAGCGATTAAACAACCCAAGGATTTCTATATCCACTACTGTTACTTAGTACAAAAGAGTATTTCGATGTGTAAATCATGTATTATTAATTAACGGACCGCTTGTATACACAGACATAAGAAGTAGTTATACATATTAATCTTAACAAAGGTAGTGTTAGATATAAATAAGACGTACATGCTTATTGTAATAAGTACACTTTTAACTTAAAGGCAATTATTCACGATAATTGTAAGAAAATGTTTCATTTTTATAAGTATTACTAAAAATGATTATTATAGCTGTATTTAAATATTAACGTAACTACTGCGTAACATGTTCGCTGATTATATTTGTATGATGTATCCATAAAAATGGAATTTTAAATAATAAAATATACGTCTTTATTAAATTAAAATTAAAATGTACACACAGTTTCAGAAAAGTGTGTAAAGTGAATATGAAACTGCTGTATCTTAAAATTATTCACTTGCCTATATTTACATAAGGTTTTTTAATAATATGCATCAATAGGCGTTGGACTGGAATGCAAATCAGAAATCAACCGATGCAACTGAACAAATAACAGTATTCAATCGACAACAAACGAAATGCATCAACAGTCATCCTGAGGAAGCCTGATGGCGGAAGTGGTAAAGGCCATTGATAATCTAGAACCAAAGGATAGTAAATATCTATGAATCTCTGCTACTTTATCGGAACTGATAGACACAAGCAAACTTATTCCTAAGGGCTCCAAACACGACTGGTAGCGAAAGCTGACCAAGTGCAAGCCAACTAAAAGTCCCTACAACGATACTGAACAGTAGTAAGCGACAAATGTCAAAGATGGAGTGAGCATTGGTGGTAGGCAAAGTCAAACAACTTATTTAGCCTTATTAGGGAAGCGGGTTGTAATAGACCAATGGTAAGCGAAACGATTTCTGAGAACATTACTTTAATTACCTTCCAGGGTAAACATGTGGGACGTTCAAGTAGACATTTTGAGGCGCAGTTCAATTGTGCTACAGCCACACTAAGTTTGTGCAGCATCCAACGCCTAGGTAAATATAATATAGACAGATCCTCCAACTTTAACTGAGGTTGAAAAAACTATGTTCAACCTACAACGAGACGAAGCATTGGGACCTGATGATGTGACACCAGAGGTGTTTAAGGGTGGTGATGATGAACTATTGATTAGATTAACTACGGTATTATGCACTGTATGAGCATCCGAGGTGATCCAGGTGGACTGAAACGAATTACTGATTATTGCAGCTTATATAAACGGAGACAGGTCTTCCTCTGATAATCATAGGGGGACTAGCTTGACTTATTTGGTATATTGAATTTCAGTCCCAACAGTCATGCATAGACTATGTAGCGCTCAGAAGAAACAAACAAATGAAAAACAGGTGGACTTTAGACAACGACTAGGGTGTAGTAATCATATTTCCACCCTTCGACAGCCTCTGGAACATAGATATATTGAACAACATCCAACACTTGCCATAACTCTCAACCCGTAGTGTGCATTTGATTCCGTAAGATGATAAGTGACATAGCAATGTCTGGTCACAGGCAACTAACACGGACAACGTTAGGCGGGATGAGAAGGATTATGTACGAAAAGACAAAGGAGGCCAAGTAGAGGATGCTGGGACTATCTCTGAGTCAAACTGGTTGGCTGTGTGTAGGTTATTATTGGGCCACCGAAAAGTTACGACAATTCCATGTAGTGGTAATCTTTCTTTTGACCAAGTCATAAGTATGATGTTAACATAAATCAGTGTGTATATGTGACAATAAACGTCCGCAAAATCATAATAGTATGAGAATAACGGAAAGTTACTAGCATTCCAAGCTTTTTTCGTCTTATCCCCCCCCCTCTATCCATAAACTGAGAATTATAAAATCGAAAAATCCCAAAATGAACGCAACAAAATTGCTGGTAGTGAGGGTGATGATCGAACGTTTGCTAACGTGATGTGTCATTATCTATAGACTGTGGCTTAAGGCTTGTAGAGGCTTTGCGCACGAATGCGGGCAGCGCATTGACTGTAAGGCTTGATAAATTGCACATTCGTTAATGGGAAGTCAGCTTGTAGAACACATGCATCTAAACACCTAACCAATTAAGAAACAGTCAGAGCTTTATGTGGGGTGGGAGGGCCTCAAACTGTCGTTGGATGACACATTTTTCATTCCTTGCGTTCTAAGTAAAATATAAAGCCTCAGAACCATCGAACCTGGTTCTCTTAGATTACTCTTGGTTGGTTCCACAGCTGCCCATAAGGTTTTTAATCTCCTTAACATCAACCTTGGACGCCAAACTCATCGCTTCACATTCGGGTTTCACTCTAAGTCTCGCATCTGATCTCACTCGAAGATCACATTAGTGTATTTCCAATCCATCTCTATTTTCGTCTGCATATTTCTTGAGTGACAATTTCTTGGCTAGTTGTCTGATCTATCTAAAATCCTGTCTTCAGAGTGATATGTAGGGCGAGACACAGTTAGTATCCGGTGACCACGCGACTGTTCTGACTCATACACAAGGGCAGAGAGTAGGCTGAACATTGCATAAGCGACTGGCTTGCTCGCATCGCAAATGGTGCAACAAAAACCTTCTCTCCCGTGCCCACTGCATTTCTCATTAGTCGCCAGCGCTAACAAAAGAGTGAATATTATAAAATTATAGAATTGGTAAAGTAAATAAGCATTACTTACCTTAAGACCACTAGAATGACATTTACTCTTATCGCCTCCATCTATTTGCACTGAGGTTGAAGGAATCGAATACTTTACTTGATCATTTGGGATAGGTATGGCAGTACATCGAATCAATTCAACATCAGCTTGACAACATAAAAACTGGCATGTTGTAAGATCACATGCTAAATCGCAGGACGTAACGTCAATCAAATCTGATCTTTTATTAAAGTTTCCATTGATAAAATTCCAAAAACGATTTAAATCGGAAGTAACTGCTCTTACAAAAGCTGGAGAATCAGTATAAGCAAGTAAATGCCATGGCCATTTAGAAGATGAACTATAAAAAATAATAGCGCGACAAAGAAAAACAATGATTAAAAAATGACACCACTTTGTTGAACACTAGGAATACAATATACTAGACTAAATGTAACAGCCTCAAAATGAATTTTAAGCTAGGCCACTTAACTAAAACAACAGCACTCATGCTGCTAATGTTCAAATGGGAGCGATAGCGTTTCAGGTAATACCTAAACTACTGAACAATGAATAAATTAACAACCTATCTGACTTAGTTGGATTAAATTATTGTCATTATCCTGGGCGAGATCGCCTCCCAGTGTATCAGGGCCTTCGTTGCCGTTGGTAACATCATGATAGCCACACCCTCGGTGTGCTCGTGGTTGTCTTCTGGGTGACAGGAGTAAATCACTGACTCTCGCGTTGACAATTTGGTGAGTTCACTCCCATTCCATCTGCCTTCGCATATTCCCAGTACTTGAATACCATATCTTTTCATCTCATTTCTAATCTGGGCAGCTTTGCGAGTCTCATACATGATGCGGACGTTACATATCCCCACACACTTTTTCTTTCGTCTCAAGAAGACTCATCGTACTGAAGTCTCTGTAGCAGAGATTTCTTACAGGGTGGGGTTGCTATCTTCACGCCCGAGGAGGAAGTTGTTTCACATATATGCAAGTTACAGAGGAGCGACTTTTTGGGTTGCTCCCTTTTAAACCAAAAAAAGAAATAAAGCAATCAGAACAAAAAAAGTCCCAACAGGAAAATCAGCGACAACAGCAACAGAAACTGTAGCAAAAATAACTGTTAAACACAATAACCAAAAATGACACGTAAACCATAGACTCACTGACTTGGGTCAACTTGGGCATGCAAATTCAATAATATATAAAATAATAGATATTAGTTAGAGTTAAACAGTCACAGAATGCCAAACAGTTAGTTATTGGTATTAACAGTCAGCAAGATTATATCCACAAACTCAGTGTTCGAAGGTAAACGAAATACAATAAATTTAAAAATTCCTAACACAAGAAAAATGGGAGTTTTATGTAGCTAAGCAAATATAGAGCTCTAATCGAAAAGCGAGTCAGCCCATAACAGGATAAATTCCATTAAGAATAAGTAGACCACCGAATTTCAAATGATAGTAAAACCATTGGGTGGAATAAAATATTCCTACTATCTTAGATGTTATGTTAAGAGACCATGAAATGTTTCACACATTCCTATCACTTCTGCATCATATCTTTTCATTACTTTTGCATTCTTAGCAGTCTTTCCATCTTCGAACATCGTACAAATATTCCACATCCCCATACCTACTTTTGCCTCCAAAGAAGGAAGACATACACACACGAGCTAAATGGCTACCAGAAGGTGACAGATGGTCTTCTTTTGTGCTTTGAAGTTTTTTTAGCTATTGGATTGATTTCTCGGAGAAGAGTCGCTAGCCCCGCACCACACATTTCCTCCTTTTCCGGGATTAGAACTAGTATATGAATAAACTAGGCGAGGATGAATTTATTAATAGTATATATTAATTAAACATTTAAAAAAGGTATCATTATAAAAACTCTTAAACTAAAAAACAAAATTACCAAGATGGATTTGACTGGCAGATTGCACTTAAAATATGGACAGGAAGTGTAGAAAGAAAATCCAGCAGTCGGTCAGTGTTATGTTGTTTATCAGTATTAAGATTTAATTCATCTATATCCACAAGTGAATCAGATGGCGAGGTGGATATCATATTGTACTCAATTGTTTGTGCATGGTGAGTTGGTGTTATAATCGAAGTTGTTGCTAGACTATGTGTTGATAATCCTAAATGAAAACTTCTTGGTATTGTGCCATATTCCTCTGGACCAATTTCACCGAATATACCATCATTCCTAATAAGCAGAGAAGAAGAATCGTCTGACTCTTCAACGCTTAATTCAGCTGCTTCAGCTTCAAACAATTCTGAATTTTCAAATACAAGAGTGACTAAGTTAATTGATTCTGTATCAGGTGATAAACATTCACGTTTCGACCAACGAAAAGTTCTTGGAGCCATTCACTAAAAAACAGCAAATATGTATTAATGAAACTGTGATTATGAGAAGTTGTATTTCATATCAATCACAACTTTAAACCAATATTTGTCTTTAATTAAAATCACTTTATTCAAACTTGGAGAACATGGTCGTTGCTGGATAAAACGTTTGAACTAATATAAGACTTAAGACAACAAGATGACATTTAAGTAGTTAGATAAAATATAAAGTGCAATTGATTTATTAATCGCAATCCTTAAAGCTGACAAAATTCAGTCGATTGACCGACCGATAGTGAGCTAGACGCGTCATTGAGGTGCACTGAGAAATTATACCGGTTAATAGTGAACAAACACTGGCCAAAAAATGAATGCAAAGTTTGAGTCAGCGAGATATATAAACATACAAGAATAACAGATTCTATGTAATTTGTAGAAAACTTCTGCTCATTGGTATAAACACATTCAACTTTCAACTGATGAGTCACGGGTTCAAACAACATCTCGTATACAAACATACTTGGTTACTGGATGTTTTTGTATCACAATATCTTGAAGTTCTTAACTTATAGACCTAATTATAACTATATAGTACAAATCTAAGTGATGCAAAAAAAAATACGTGAAAGCAATCTAATAACATCAACATAGAGCCTCGGAAAAAATCATGCCAAATAGCGACGATATTATCATAGTTTTTATTATTATTATTATTATCAAACAAAAAAGACAACAGTCAAAAAATATGAAGAAGGAAAAAGAGAAGGGGGAAAATATACTTTATTTTGACATATTTTGCAGTAAAATACAATAGAGTACATAAGAATAAGCATTTATGAAGCAAACGAAAGTATAGAATACTTAAGCTTACTTTAAAATATAAAAGACCCATAGTAAATTACAGTAATTATGTTAGTTTAACTCCACGTAGTTAACCAATAAACCTAGTTGTCTATCTCTACTTTTAAATTGTTTTGTGATTTGAAGTAATGCTAAAATGCAACTGTTCTTTTGTGCATTGAAGCAAAGCATTAACTAGTCGAATAAAACCAGTATCCATAGGTTTATCCAACCCTCGTAAAAGTCTATGCCGCATAACTCCAACAAATTCTTTGTAGCTAAGTTGTCCATCATCTGAAAAAACAAATAAAAAAATATTTTTCGATATACATTTGAAAAGCTATAAGGAATGAAAGCACTAGCATACACTTGGCCATAAGCTACAACTATTGCGACAAAGTATCGGTAGCATAAAATCGGTTGTGAATTGCTTGCCTGAATGTTGAGTGCTTACACAAATGAGCTACACTCTCAACGCAAAACAAGCCAATGACTAACTTCGCTAACATATAATGTCGTTCATCGAAGAATATTGAGGTTTGGCAATTGTAACACATATCCCAGCCACCTTAACCTATCAACATTCACAGCCTCTCAGTAGTACATACCATATTGTTTCATCTGAAATGGTCAAACCAATGGATATAGCTATGGTCAAAAGCCTGTAATCTTATCATGTCGCGGTAATATTTAGGTACTTAAAATGAGGTGTATGAAGATAAACCAGAGGCTATAATGCAAAACACAACCCATTTCATCAACTTAGTCGGGAGGACGAAGCAGCATTATCATTTTTTTTGCACAAAGCAATGATGATCGAGATCCTAACCAATTTAGACTTGGTTAATCAGTCTGTAAATTCCTCAGAAAGTATACGCTGAACTCTCTTAGAGAAAATTATTTTCAGTCACATCACTGTGATATCAATAACAATTTGTTTAAAAAAAAACATTGACTGTGATTCCCCGCCACTAACGAACTATGTCACTGAATAACGTATTTCGGAATTATTCTTGTTAATCTAAAGGCTGTCTTAGCCAGATTGAAACGAAATTAGTACACAATTCAGGTGATTAATAGACTCTATTTTTATGCTAAACAGAATCATAATAATACAAACAATAGAAATGAAACAGACCACATGTACTTACTATTTTCATCGAATAAAGTGAAAACAACATCAACTACATGAGGCGACAAATGAATATTTGCCACAGTTAATGCAACATGATTCAAAGTATCTTGGTCCATCGATGCACCTGCCATATGATAAAAAGTTAAAGCAGTATCCACATCTGCAATACATCGAAGTAACTGACTGAAATCAAAAAAGTCTTGGTAAGTAATACCCTATTCAATGGTAAAGAAAAAAAAATAGAGAAAGTACATTAGTTTTATGCTTTTTGGATAAAAATATCAGAACTAATGTGAAAAAGAATTCGCATTAGATTGTTATACTTTACATCTTCATATCAAGTAAAAAGTTATATAAACCAGATGAAACCGTATAAGCAAAGGTCACAAAATAATGATAAAAATAGAGGGGGAAAATGACTAAATAGAGAAACGTGATATTACTATCAATATGATTAGACGAACGCTTCTACAAAATCATAATCAATGCTGACCCGTTCAGGAGCAAATTAGACCGGTCTTTAGGATTCAGACAATGAGTCAATAACTCCATGGATTATTATGTTCCTTCTGTTTATAATAAACTAACAATATTTACGCTGAAACAGACGAAACCCGCCCACTAGTAACACTTAGAACCATATAAAAAATGCATGGGAAGTAATATGTATGTATGTAAGCTCTTATTATTATTTTCTTGCTTATAAAACCAGTTATCTTATACTTGCTGAACTAAAAATATGTAAAATTTTGAAATCATTATTCACGCTAAGATTGCTAGATTACAATATGATCCAAATGTGAAGTGTAGTACTGAACTAGGTTAAAACTAAAAAGGTTAAAGTTATAGTAAATATTTCCTGCGCCGGTACTTCAGTGGAAAGGAGATTGCTGATTACGCATGTGGTACAGGTTCGATTCCCATCCGATGCACTTCTAAACTTCACCTAGCCGTTAGTAAAGCCGGTAAAGTAGGGAAACCGTATAAACAACTCACCACTACGGAAACTTAAAAGCTTAAGTTTGAAGCCCTATGCTGCACTCGGAAGGCAAAGGAAGAGAAAAAGAGTACCTACTTACAGTAGTAGGGACATTTTCATGTCGAAAAAAGTGAAGGTCAAGTGACATCAGTTAGAGAACCATTGGAAAACCTGGGACTATTCATCAGAATGCACCCCACCGGGATCCGAAGAGTCCCAAACAAGGATGAAAAAGCTGTCCAGTAATCCCAGGTTTTCCAAGGGTTCTCTAACTGATGTCAACCCATGATGAAATCCTCCAACCAATTTGTAATATAAAGCAAAAAATCTTTAAAGAAAAATTGAATTACAGTAGTTTCATCGGCATCTGGTGGAAATTTGGTCTTAACTCGACGAATCATTTTACGTCTTTTGTTCTCCGAGAACCCAGCATAAGCAAGTAATGAATTAGCAAACTGCACTTCGGTTATTTTATCATCCTTTGGTTCAGACCTTTCAAACTACAAAATTAATTAGACATAAGAAATAACACATCAATCAGTTAACGAAAATACAATTAAACGAGGATTTCTGTACAATTCTGAGCAAAGCAACACATTTAAGAAACAAAAAGAGCATATGGCCTGTGAAGGGGCCACATCTAGTGCATGGGGGCCAACAAAATTATCAGGTTATCTATAGCCGATATGTGGAGCTGTGTTTAAACCTGTAACTCAGTGGTGGGAAGTCAGACATTCAAGCCAATGAGTCACAGCTTCTACTAAACTCTAAGCAGTTTTTCAAAGTTATGTTGACTGGAAAACATCAATGAGCGAACAAGAGCCTAGTACATTGATTTCGATTTCACCGTCAAGTCAATAACGGTGAAATAGCCACTCAACGTTAATAAAATGGCTACTTACTTTTTGATTGAAATTTATCGATAGCGTATGTAATCAAGTGTCGCTTAATAACATTCATGTTTATCCACCTTTCAGTGAGCTGCACCAATACCACAAGGCGATGAGGACGCTGTATTCGCCCGAACTTTTGTATCATGGGACGGACTGCAAATCTATGACCGGCTGACTCAACGCAATGAACCACTGCTACAGTGTGGAATATGACCACTACGGTATGGTGTATATTGCAGTTGTATGTTAAACAAGAGTTTCTATCGACAGATTATTATTGTTTTCGTTATTTTTATCTTTGTACAGGAAGCGTATCCAGTTGCTCATGAATGACTTCCTATCTGTATTTAGAAATAACAACCGTATCCAATTCTTTATACCCCTAAGTAATTATAAAAAGTTGATTTTTAGTTGGGAGGCTTGAGTAATTGACTGCTTCAAAGCAATTTTTATAGCATTACTTGAATAATAGCCCTATGCTAATAATTATTACCCAATTTTCAGATGGATTCCCTGTGATTTTGATTGAAAGTCGTGGTCAAAGGGATCAGGAGATTCCGATAAGAGGAGATTTACTCATGGACAACATCTGATGACGGTTGTACCGTATTAAGAAATGGCAGACTTTAGAAACAAGTACTAGATTCTCATTAGACGACAAAGTGATTACACCTTTTCAAAGACGTAGCAGCCCAGCTTTTGATTTCAAATAAGGTGTTGCATGCACACTATCAGTGGAGCTCACAATAAAACGAAAGAGCTAACCTAGTTTCCCTTTGCCGAAATAGCACTTTAAGTGGTATGTAACTACTACTGAAATTGAACTGGAACTGACTTCCCGAAAAGTCCTTAGTCAAGGTAGTTTTTCTAGGCACACAGTAAGAATCAACCACCTTTATTGCTGCTAGAAATTTCCACACCATTCAGTACATAATAAAAAGTTAAAGTTTAAATGCGATTTCCTAAATGGTTCTGAACAGTTTAATTCAAACTGCAGTACGAAAATAAGACGATCAACAAATTTCGAAGATAAGTAAAACTGAAATGAGATATCATAAACCAACGAGAATAACAGGTTGAGAAAAATCATGGAACTAGCTAATTAAATTTTTATAAAAGTGACTTTTGAAATAAAATTCAAAACTTTTCATTTAAACTAATGTATTGTTGACTTTGCGTTGATTTGCAGAGCCTTGTCAATAGTATTTCCATAGTTAAAGAGTGAAAGTGTACGAAACTGCCGTCGTATACCATGTGAAAATAAGTCAGTTATCCTTTTTCATGATTCAAAAAATCTCAAATCGCACAACAAATATTGAACAAAAAAACGACTTTACTACTAACTTCTAAACGCATAATTTCTTCTTGTAAATCAGAATGAAATTTGAGAAATTTGCTGATTGGTAACTTTTGATCCCCATTCGGACCAAAAAAGTACCGTTTTAAAGCACTATTGCTCCCCGATCTTAAAATGCATCCGGTTGTTGAATGATCACGATGACGACGACCCATAGATGTTGTACCCATGATGACTGATCGGACCTGGAAACCAAGACACAGGTATTATGGAAACAAACAGTTCATAGAAAGCTTCGACATGTTACACTGTCTCATTCATGTGTAATAATATCATTAGCATGAAAACGGACATTACTGAATAGTAACTAAGTTACTACACCTCACATCCGCACATAAAGTGAAAACCGAAAATTTTAAGTGAGAATAAAATGGTCGGTAGCGTGTTATGAGGTGAAAAAATAGGTCACTTTATGGTTACGAAAAGGTAGAAGTGTATCGAAGCCAACATTTCTAATCATTAAATTGGATCATCTCCTTAACACGACTTGCTCACATAATTCAGATTGACAGCCAGTTAGCACTTTAATAAACGGAGAGGCAATAATTTAAAGTAGTAAGCACCTAAGCTACTGTAAGAAACATATTTCAAAGCTAGAATGGGCATGATGCAAGCTAGGGCGAATAACGACTTACTACACTTGAAAACAGCAATTCAGTTTATGTTGGATTCAGAGCAACAAAAACACATGAAATACAAAAAGATGCGGATTGTCACACAAACCAATCAATAAAGATGTTTAGAATTTTGTAAGTAGACATCTTAGAGAAAACAGGTCAGCATTCAGTGACTATAGTGATTCACTACATATTAGTGTTGAATACAACCTGTCGACAGCCAGGTACTATGTGGTTACTAAGATGGACAGAATAGAGGTTAAATGCGTAGTAAAGGATTCAAAATATGAAAACTGCTTAGTTTATATTATCACGTGAATATTTGGTCTAAATTCTCCTTGCTGTAAAGCTGAACCAGTTCGAAAAAAAAGATATCATGAGGTTTGCAGTAGGCGGGAATGCAACCCTACTCCACTACAAGCACCTAAAAGGGAAATATACAATAACCAAAATAGAAATAATAAATGCTAGTGACTGATGCTAAATTTTTGCTATTTAGATGAAATTGCTTTGGGGACTTTTGTGAGATCTGAACCTATAGAAAAATTGATGACAATTAATTAAAAAGCATCAGATAACTAGACCATTGAGTGGAAGGCTAACATTTTCAAATATTTAATGTGAACTTACAACTTCAAACTCATCACTATCCAACTCCCCATCACCATTTATATCAAACATGCGGAAAGCGATTTCAAATTGTCGACGAGGTGCTGAAATAATAGTAATAATGAAAACAGAAAATTGCTATTATCATACTAGTTCTGAATAACATCAAAAAGGACTAGTTTACAGATGGACAGCAGTTCCATAATCATAATGACCTCATAAAAATTAGTCACCACATTTGAGATAGCAACTTTATTGAAATGCATTAACTTCAAAATAAAAAGCTTGACGTAGCAGATTTACCACTGTCTCTGATTTACACCTGTGCTTTGTCGGTTCACTAACTTGATTTTCAGTCACTCAAGGATTAACTACTTATCCATCTACCGCAGTTAACGTAGCCAGGTAACATAATGAACCTAATCATAATAAATGTCTTAGTGTCAAACTCACAAAAATTAACGTTGCTTTTATTCTACCTAACTGAAAAAGCATTACACATAAACATTAATAAACAGCAGTTGATGTCAAAAATAAGAAACAAAACTCACTTGAAAGTACAGTTAGTAAAAATATAAAATCAGTAAATGTGATTAACGCTTGATCACAAAGTCGATAAAATATTGACTCTTTTGGTATGTCTAAATGTAACTTTTCAGCCTGAGAAAAGAAAAACACAAAAAAGTAAATATACACTATCCACTGACAGCTCATTGATTACAAAGACAGCATCACATTAGCACAACTTGTACGAATACTGTACTGTTTTTGCTTTCATAAAAGAGAATAAAGGTACTACGGAAAGGACAGACTTCTGCATATGACCACTTCATTGTGCATATATCATTTCACCTGCTCTTGCGGAGCTAGGTACATAGGTCGTTCTATGCGGGTCTTATCAAAACGTGTTAGAGAACGTCATCCACGATACCTGCAAAGAGGAAGCGCAGGTTCAATCAAAAGTGCAATAACTGAACACCTCATCAATACCTATCACAGAATCTCAACTGACTCATCATTCAGAGTCATTTACAAAGTAAACAAAAATCTACCAAAGGCAGTGTGTTTCCGAATTTTTTGTACTGCGGAAACTATCGCCATGTGCATAGAAAAGCCGGAGCTATGTGTTCAAAAGAAACTACTCCAACCTTTACAACTACCATGGACCTAGATCGGTATGTTCCCTTATCCCGTCTATCCTTTCCGTTGCTCCGAAGTAGTGGGCGGCTAGAGAATATCACTCTTAGAGTTGCTGCCGGAAAAGTCTTCTTCAGTGAATTGGAGATTCTCCTTTTAAGGATATCTGCTGCTAGGTCTCCCCTGAATTCCAGATTCAAATAAAGTGTTTTCTTTGGCACTGAAGTGTATTCTCCTTTTGGCCTTGGTTTCATGTTCTTCTCCACGAAACGCGGTGGGTATCCATTTTGAACCAGGATGCTTTTGAGAAGTAGGAGCTCTTCTTCTAAACAATCATCGCTACAAATTCTTCTGGTACGGTGAGCTAGCGAGATGATGGGAGATCTTTTACGGCTGCTAGGTATCCAACTGTAGAAGTTTGTCAGTTGGATATTCCATGTTGGTTTTCTATGGATATATCTTTTCAGAGTTCCGTAATCTGTTCTTGTCAATTCGACGTCCAGGAATGGTATCTTTGATTCATCTTCATCTTCCATTGTGAACTTAATTGAAGGATGGCAGTTATTAAACTCCTGTAATATACAATTTAAATCGGAATCATCCTAACAAACTATAAAAGTGTCATCGACGTATCTTTTGTACATCAGCAATTTGTCCATTGTTGATTTTAAGATCCCGTTTTCCAGGCTGGCCATAAAGCAGTTGCACGAATTTTCTGGAGAAAAAGAAACCATTAAAGGGAGCAGCTACAAAGGTTACATTTGATTATTGAGAGGAAAGAAAACAGCAACCAGTGTGATCGTATGTACTTCAGCGACTCAGGGATTGACTTGCTACCAGGGAATAATCTCGTTGACTTAGAATATGCGGACGATATAGTCCTTCTAGGCGAGGACTCTGACAAAATGCAGAGTCTACTGAACACCCTGAGCAACAATCTCCGCATGTTTGGCATGCGATTCGCCCCTATAAAATGTAAGATGATGCTGCAGGATTGGACTTCATCGACCCCTAGATTAGAAATAGGAAGTGAAGTGGTAGAACACGTTGACCGCTTCAATTACTTGGGAAGTACCATCAGCCCCAACGGGTTGATCTCCGACGAAATTTCAGCACGAATACAGAGGGCTAGGTTCGCATTCGCCAGTTTTCGCCGTCTCTGGCGTAGACGCGATATCCGACTATCGACCAAAGGGCGTGTGTACTGCTCAACAGTCCGCTCCGTCCTCCTTTATGGCTGTGAGACCTGGCCATTGAGAGCAGAAGACATGAAAAGATTAGCTGTCTTCGATCATAGGTGTCTGCGTTCTATCTCCCGCGTGAAGTGGTATAATAAGGTGAGCAATATTGAGATTAGGCGTCGAGTGCTAGGTAAGGCGGGGAAATCAATCGACGAGACTGTGAAATTACTTCGACTGAGATGGTTAGGACATGTGCTACGTATGCCTAGTCATCGCCTTCCTCGACGGGCAATGTTAGCTGATATAGGGTCAGGCTGGAAAAGAGCTAGCGGCGGTCAAACCAAAACATGGCACCAATCAATGAAATCCACAACAGTTAATCTAAGTCACGTAGGAAGATGTAGACTTCCTGGTTGGGGCCCTCGGGATGGTAAAAACCAATGGTTGGAAACAATTGGTGACATGGCTCAAAATCGTTCTCAGTGGCGCAGATGCATCCACTCCTTGTGACTTATGATTTCCAATTAAACTTTTGTTCTCCGTTATTACTATTCCTTTGTCTCACACCCCTGTTTACTGTCTATATTATGCATTTCTTCTACTTTCTTCTCTTGCTTTGCGTGCTACATAGATTGTGGCGACTTGAACTGCCGCACATATGTGCAAAGTTCTATGTCGAAAACAGACAGACAGACAGTGATCGTATGTGTCGATAGGTTTGAGTAGGAAGTTGAGGTTTCCCTGAAGTAAAGGCAAAATAACCGTAGAACGCTAATTGGAGTCAGGTTGAAACTTTTCTAAGGGATACAGATTGCATATGTTTAAACTGCAGTTATATAACTTACAGACTACTAACCCCATGCTTACGTTGGTTACTTTCTAAGTTTGTTCTTATAGGTAAAAACTCCAAGAATAAGAATGAAGAGATAATCTTAATCTAAACTGAACGCAATACAATAAATAGGTGAGTGAAACAAACCTTGCTGAGTTGGAACATAGAATCTGCAATGAAAAGATCACGAATTATGACTACGCCTATCTACCAAGGTTAGAGGGGGAGAGTATCATTAGGTACGGTTCACATTAAGTCTACAAACCTAAAAGTGACCAGTGTAATGTTACTTCAATAAACTGTTAGGAAATGTGGTTTAACAGATCTACATGACAATACTTATTTGTTTCGCAAAGTATCACAAAGTGACAGAGAACAAATTCATAGTATTTGAATAAACAAGCGACTAACCTTATTTTGAAAGTAGACCATTCCCGTCTACATATGAAGGGAAAAGGAATAATGCAGTTCAGTAAAAACAAAATTTAAAGATATAGTTCACTTATATGTATGAAATGTAGCAACAAGAAATCAAAATTACTTTAAAAAAAAACATTTCAAACTCCAAAGCATTAGCCACTAGACTACTGAACCATGGCAACCACCGGTGCATTCAGTCTTAGTTTTCATATGATAAAATTAGTTTAGATTTCCCATTGTTCGATTTCCTTAGACCAAAATTCTCTATGCTGGCATACAGGTTGCAGGGAACAAGTCCTAAGTGGAACGAAATGCGAGTCTCCGGTTAAACCGTTAGCCATTGCTGCTTCCGTCGTTTTCAGTGCACACAGAGTGAAGAGGAAGTGAAGAGCCATTAAGTAGAGGAGTTGCATTAGTAGAAGGAAGGCAAGATAATAGAGATGAAGATGAAGACAAAGGTGAGTGAGGATTAGAGAGGTTTCGCGTGCACTTCGGATTGTGAGGGCGATTGTTACTTCCCGGCTGGCCACACCGTGGGAGTTGGTTGCGTGACCGCAGAGCCCAGGGGACAACTGCTTGAGGCCGGTCACACACAGCCTGTTTTTGTCTGTTGTTTTTCATTTGGTGTGTCTCAGTAGCGTATTTATCACTTCTGCCCTGTGACACGGCAGCAGAAAGCGCGGTCGTTGTTAATCCGGGCCCCGACCGATCCGGCATGATATTTTGTGATTTATTTGAAGTCATAGGATTGGATTGGGTAACTGCTTTTAGTCTAACCGCTATCCAAACAACCTTTCTGGCATGGTAGGACCTGCAGGAACATAAGTTCCAGCCAGTATAGCTTGTTGGGTCATTGCGGTGTTCAAGCCCGACCACCACGTCAAGGTAGCAGCTTTCGGTCGGGTAAGCCATTGCCAATCAGATAGGATCGAAAGAACCGTGCGGTATCAAGAAATTGACTGTACAAAGAGACATATATGTATGATGCATGACCTAACCCTTTTGGTCGACGCGGCTTTGCTACCTCATCGACTGCATTACCTTTTTCACCTAACACTTAACTCATTACTACTCACTATATTCTACCATCAAACACGAGATCGAATGCAAACACCTGACGAAAAATAGCTAACTTCTTCATAACTCTCACTTTCAATGGTTATCTCTCTGTCGCGAACAAGGACTGAGCAGCCAGAAATTACGCCTAAACTAGAGATGACACAAGTTGGCGAATGCTACACGAGCCTTGGTATTCGAGATGTGGTTTAGTGAGCAATCAGCTCTATGGAGTTTGTAAAACTTTCCAAGTGAATTGGTCATTACCTAATTCTTATAAGCTACATTAGCAATCTTATTAAGTCTGGATAAGTGATCTGAGTGCTAAGTTCCCTATCCATCGTGAAATTCAGTCAATAATTTCTTGTCCGTCAGCTTTATAACGAAATTATAAGACACGACGACAATGGGTACTTAATTCTGTCTTCACCTCAGATGGCAACATTGCATGAGTAGGAGTGTTAATACAATAATCATCTGATACGCAGTGCTTAATGACGAAAAAATTTACAAAACATAGAAAAAGATAGTATTAGGTGGTTATTAACTCACCTTCGGATCATATCGCTTGAATGAATCCAAGTCTAAGCCATCAGGTTGCTTAATACCAGGAGTTATGGAACGTAGAAAGTCTTCAGGAGTCATGTACACAGTCTCGCTGTCTTCATCTACACTTTTCAGTGTTGCGAAATACCGAAAGATCTTATCTGGTGCAGAATAAGCTCGAATTCGATTTTCGTAAGCTATGAACTAGGAGGTATAAAAAAGTTTTATTAATGGCAGTTATGGGTGAACAATTCAAGTAAAAGACGTCAGCTTAGGCCTTAACAACAGAATGGACTGAAAATTTCACACAATTCAAGTGATATCATAACTAATGTAGGTTTAGAAATTGGGAACTGTAAAATTTAAGTCCACATTACATAAGTTTATTTCAAATATCACAGTGATGCAGTATTAATAACTGGATGACGTTTCGACCCTATATCATACCAACTGATATGCTTGTGAGCAATAATTTATTCTCAAAACCTCATCCAGTTATTAATACTGCATCAGTGTGTGATATTTGGAATAAACTTATCTAATATGGAATAAGGCCAGAAAGAATAAGTAACAAGAAACTCTTGCAACAAACCAACCAAGGGCCGATTACCCAACAAATTTGTAGGAGAAAATGGAGAAGGATCGGGCATACGTTGAGGAGACCTTCCAATGGCATCGCGGGCTAGGCCTTTGCTCGCGTGGAATCCCAATGAGAAGCGACGAGTGGGTCATCAGTGCGAGGGTGACATGGAGGAGATCGTCCGAAATGAGAGATTATGGGTAATCTTGGGCCCATCTGAAGAGGACAACACCAAATAGAAGAAAGTGGAGATGTGTTGTTGAAGCCCTATGTTTTACTTGGAAGACGAGAATAATAAGTGCTTAAAAATATAGAATGATATCATAACTGTTTTAGTGAAAAGTTTAAAAAAAATTGCGATGCACCCTGCTATCGTTTTCTTCATATTACGGATATCCAACATAACTATAAGTGGTCATCTGAAATCTGAAATACCAGGATTACTGGTGAAGAGGCGAATAATAACCGTCTAAGTTTAAAATAAAGCTGAGTCAATTTCAAAGTATGTGTCAGTGCGGTATAATGCTAAACGAATATTTTGTGTGCTTAAAATAATCTAGTATGTTCTGTAGTAAAGTGGACAGAACTTAGGAATTGAACTGAACGCTGAACTTAGGCGGACTGTGCTGATATAATGCTAGTCAGTGACGAGTTGGGGCTAAGAACGTAGAAAATATATGCTGAGAAAAATGCCAGTAAGCATTGAACCGATGCGGGTTATTCTGGGAAACAGCTCAGAGTGCTACTTTGAGCGAAATGCCAAGTCATTTGAGAATCAATTTAGGATTTACTCAATACAGAAAAAAGCGTTAGTTCAGAACTGTGGAACATTAATTTAGCATTATTGTAAGGTTGGACAAGAAAGACTTGGGAAAATTTGTGACTCCTGCTAAACGATAACGCTATCTTGAAGTCTACTACACCTACAGTTGAAAAGTGCACACCTACTATTTACTAAATAATTAAGTCGATAAGTGACCAAAAATGTATGCAATATCATATTGTATGGGTATTAATTGCCGAAATGTAATAGTCGGTTACTTAAAAACAGACGTTATACCTTCCTGTCACGAAAACCAATATGCTTCTTCGAAACGGAATCCTTAGCATCTGAATCTTCTGCCACTTCAGTGCCCATTGACTGACATTCGGCTTTAATGGTTTTAGATGTCTGCAGTGATACAGAAAATTATTAAATCACTTACTTTTTTTTCTTTACGCTTTCGTTCGAAATAAGCGTGAACTGTATCATCCAAATAGGCCACGCTGAAGAAATTATCAATATATCTCGACTACTCACCCACCACCAGCTAAAAAAATAAACATGCCTGCAAGAGAAATACAGTATACACGGTATGCATAATTCGGCTTCCCTGGGAAGGCGTTCTGAAAGTGTGTATATCGATTACGATAAGTTCCATAACAGCATTTGCTCAGTAGCACTGGAGACGAACCAAAACCGAAAATAGAGTTTAACTCTGAACAGTATTTCCAACAACAATCAGGTCTCTTTAAGTTGAGGAACAGCAACTTTTGCGCACACCGTGAGAACATTTCCAAATATAGTAGATCAAGACCTGAAAAACAACCCTCTTAATTCCAGAAAACTGATAGCAGGTTCCAACTGGTTTGCGGATGGTTACATATTGGACTTACATCCAGCAATTTAAGAGCGAGCTCAGTGTGTAACCAGAAAGTAACGACTGTGAAACTTTATTTTAATTTGAGGTCTTTAAGTACCACAAATATTTCTCAATGAACAACAATTTATAGAAATTATGCTAACATTGTACTTTCGAAATGTAGAGCAATACTTTTGAAAGCAGCGCCATCACCACATAAAATCGCATTCACACCAAAAATAAAAAATAAATGACGCTGCTTACCAAGCTGTTTTACATAACTGTCGAAAACCAGAAAATTAAAACTGATCGGAATTTAGTTTGTTTTATTCAAGTCTCGGCCTAGTTACTACCGCTAAGTTTGACGTCTACAATAACAAACATGCGTCGAGCTGAGTCTCCGGTTCATTCTAACGGTTACAGAACAAGTGTATCACCAAGAGGACGAAGATACAGCCGGTCACGATCGCGGTCCAAGTATGCTCCTATATAAATACATTATGTTAGATCTCACTCACGCCGTTACCGCAGTCGAAGCGGAAGTCGGGATTACTACCGCCGTAGCCCTGGATACGGATACCGCAGCTCCGGTCGCAAGTAAGTCACTGAGTCTTTTTCTCGTGGAACGCTGGCTACTTTCTTTCCATATGGACAGATGGCAGCAGCATTGGATCGTGCTATTCATAGTGCAGATTAGACTGATTCAAGGATCTAGCTACTTCATGATTTGGCATTCCATCAAGGTTTAAGCATTCAACTCCTTAGAAAAGTTTCATGCATGACTGTCAGACACAATTCGATTTGGGTTATATTTACGGATTAATACCAACGAAAGATGAATCGATATTGGATTTCCTAAAATCCGGTGTTTAGTCTCCGATTCCTATAAAGTCCCTTCATAAAACTACGAGATACGATCTTACAGCAGTGACCACTAAACCTTGTCAACCATTGATATCTCCATAGGTCTAGAGTTCCTGCCAACTACATTTGGATAATAGCAAAGTCTTGATGGATGGTAACCATAACTTGAGTTCCACTGTCCTCATTTCCTTTTAAAGCACACAGCTCACTCATCACTCAGTCCTTCTGGCTTGTTGTCTACCGTTGTGCTATAATTTATCAAACTATTGTTATGTCTTTTGTTCATTCCAGGAGATTCTTGGGTCCTCGGGAAAATCCAAACCCGTCAAGGTGCCTAGGCGTTTTTGGATTGTCTTTACACACTCAAGAAAGAAACCTGTATGACATTTTTTCACAATATGGAAACATTGAAGATGTTCAATTGGTCTTCGATAACTACACTGGTTTGTTGAATACTTATATCTATTCATCTTTCAGGTCGTTCTAGGGGCTTCGGTTTTGTTTATTTTACGCACGTTGCCGATGCGAAAGCTGCCAAAGCTGATGCTCATGGTATGGAAATTGATGGCCGACCAATTCGATGTGATTTCAGTATAACGGAACGCCCTCACTCACCTACTCCAGGAATTTATATGGGCAGACCATCTAGGTAAGTCTGACACAAGTATACAAAGCATGGTTGTGCAATACTTAGTTTTGAGATAACCTTCAATAAGTTTCGCCAATGTAGACTTAACAAAGTAAAGTTTGTGCTACTAATGTTGTATCCACCGAAATGAGTCGGGAAAAAATCTCAATTTCTCCTTTCCTTCGACATCCACGTTAATATAGGTAGTTAGAATTGTGGCCTCTGTTACATATCCTTGTGTTAATGCTTGTGATGGAAACTTTAGGTCTTGTCGCATAAAAATTGTGAAAGTTAACTGCAGGATATTAGCCTTAAATACATTATGTGCTGGAATTACGCCCGTGAATTCTTTCCTCTAGCTGACCTGTTTCTACGGGTGGTGTTTTTAGTGATTGTTTGTGGTGTGATTTCTGCAAACTCACAGTAGACCTACTTTCGTTTGACCTAATAAATTTTTCGTTTTGTGTTACCCAATGTAGTGGTTGTGCCATACATAAGCTAGATTCCGATCCTTTTTTAGACGCCCCATTCCGCGGAGACGAAGTATTTCTCCACGTGGACGCTATTCTCGTTCAAGGTCTCGCTCGCGTAGCTATGATCGTAAGTAGCTCTGCATTTTAACCTGCTGTTTTCCTCCAGGGCGTTTCTAAACAATGACATTTGTTTAACCCCATTTTACTGAGGTGCATTTCAACTTCAGTTTACAACTGTTTCATTCACTGTCTGTAATACAAACCTTTCATCCGTTTACTAACATGTGCTGCGAAATAAACACATAGTCAAGTATTATGATTCATTTTGTCTTTCTTTTACAGTTGTGTGAATGCCAAATAAGAAAATAGAATGCATTTGTTAAGAACCCTTACAGAAGAGTAATGAACACAAAGAATTGACATGAAATAATCTTGAAGTATATTTATGTGGACAATGAATACTAATTACGAAAGTACTGAGGATTCCGCCGAAGTCAAATTCCATTTTCGAAGTCAGTCACCTAATCGCTGGAAATGATTTAGGCGTTTCGCCGCAGAAAATAATCAGACTTTGAGAAATCTTGCTTTGATGCGTTCGGCATTTGCGTAGAATCAGGCTGTTATGAAATTAATGGGAACAGGTGTCGTAAGACGTTTTCACTCACGGTATTTACTGAACACCGAATCGTCCTGAAAAGTCTAGTGTGGGTGCTTAAGTCTATATTATTCGAATTCACTGATGACTACTTCTCAAAGAAGGTGCTGAATATTCAGTTTCTGAACTCTGGGGGCTGAAAGTGAATAAGTCAAGAGTTTTGCGTGAATCGAAATTTATAATCATTAGTCAGTTTGCAACTGATTTGTGAATATAACTCGGGAATCTGTCTTCTGATTCTTGCGGGAATGCGAACATGAAATGAAGTATCGTAAGTTTATCACTTTATTAATTTTAGCTATTCGAACGTAGATAAGATGGTCGCAAGTTTTTTTGAATTACTAGAGTTGTGCATGCAATCAAGAAAGCAGTACTTTTGTAACCAGTGACTATTGTATTTTTAAACCTACTGTAATGTGGAAAGATATACAATTAAGGGTTTACAAAAGTGACAAAGATATATCGAGTTCCTTTTGTTGTTGGTAGCCCTTCATGTAAATGTGTCACCCTTCCGGGACTCATTACAACCCAACCAACTCGTGTATCTATGATTGAACAGTTATACCGGTTGAAGCGAACTCCTCCTCCCTATAAAGGAAAAAAAAGTCGGTTAAGTACTGCTTGTGTTGAGTGTGATCTTGACATAATTGATAACACCCACCTGATAGTCTTTCCCGGGTTGGTTCAGTCCTATATTAAGCGTATACGAAGATGCATCATGATGTGGTCTCAATGAGGGTTGTTCTTCCGGTCTGTATCTGACAACAAAATTCATGCGTGCTCGTGGCTAAATAAATTGAAAATTCATAAAATTAGTTACTTGGATCAATGATGCTTCGTAAACAATTGCACATTATCAGATACTCACTCTGTCTTCGTATCCCTCGTAAAGCTTTTTCTGTATTGGGTATATGTATTTCCCCAAGACGTGTTGCCAGTGCTCTTCCCAATCGACTTGGCGCATATGGATATCGCGTGTAGGTACATTTTCATAGCCCCCTTCAAGTCGTGGGTCGTGGTTATCCCCATTTGACCACTCTCCAAAATTTTCCATCTCTTCAATAAGTTGCTTGCAAAACGTTTCTGTTAATAGGGGAAACCAGAACACATCGGGACATGGTTGTTCAACGTCTGCCATTGTGATTTCAGTTTTCAAAAAGTTGAAGTATTCCTGTTGTATATAATGTTCTTCCCAGTCCTGTTTAAATATAAGCAATTATAGGTTTAATGAGATGTTCAAACACTTACTATCTTTCGACTTTTTCACCTGAGATCTATCGTCTGTCTGTGTATGTTTCAAATGGTCTGAAATACTATAACGAATATTCACGATTGTGTTGTACATAACGTATTATTTGAAGATGCACTGTTTCATTATGTTTATATAGTCATGCGTCCCCATTGGGGTAGTGTTAAACTTTTAATGAGCATTGTTTTTTTGTAGGTAACCGTTTTTTATTTTAGTTTGTTATTCTGCTTATGCAAATCTTAATTGATTGACGAGACAGTGCAAGTACATTTGGCGAAAACAAACACCAGCGAGGGTTTCGAATGTTTTCCTTCCTAATGACTATTGTGGATGCAATAATGTATGCATAGCAAGGTTATTTACTTTCATAGTCTAAAAATATACCTTCTACATCTATTTTGCTCTTTTTGCTGTTTACTGTGTGCTATTGAGTATCACAGAAAGTAAGGAGTGGTATGCCGGAGAGGCGGTGTCTATTTGTTTTCTCTGCCTATGCACCGACGGATTGCAGCCAGGCTGCAATTAAGAATGAATTCTACTACCAACTGAAAGAGGCGCGTCGGAGAGATATCGTAGTGCTGACTGGGGAATCGAATGCACAGGTAGGTCGTCCAGGCTCAGAAGAGAGTCGTCTAAGTGATCAGGAGGGTTTCCATGATGGCAGGTCAGATAATGGGGACCGTCTTCTGCAGCTCTGTGCAGACCACAACCTATTTCTAGCCAGCACCAACTTCCGGCACAGTCATCACTGTAGCGCTACCTGGTGTCTTCCCTCTGCCAATCAAGCCTGGACTCAGATTGATCATATTGTTTTTAGTTTCCGGTGGCGAGGATGCATACAAGACTGCCGCTCCTTCTGGAGCGCGTGCCTGGACTCCGATCATGCGTTAGTGTGTGCCAGGTTTGTCTTGCGATTTGGTGGGGTTCATAAAAGGCGTTGTCTAACCGATGTGAGCAAATTAGTAGCACTTGCTACTTCTTTGAAATACCAGAATGAGTTACAACCACTGCTTGGTAGCAACCCCCCAAGTAGTATGGATGAACATTGGCTTCGTCTGCAAGACGCCATGCAAATGGCGAGTGTTGCGATTTGAAAGAATGTTCCACTAAAAACCACTGGGTTTCTGCGAGTTCCTTGCAACTCCTAGATGAATGCCGGTCTATTCCGGCTGGTAGGGAATACAGCAATAAGCGAAAGGCGCTTACGCGCAAGATTAGACAGTGTTTACGTAAGGACCGCGAAGCCTGGTGGTCAGAACGTGCGTGTGAGATGGAGTCAGCTGCTGCATCTGGCCACAGTCGGAAGCTGTTCCAGCTCATCCGAGCCACCGGCAGTAAGAAACAAGGTGATGACGAGACGGTCTGTGAGGCAGATGGCACGCCAATCACCAGTCTGGAACGCTGGACAGAGCACTTCGAGAAACAGTTCAGCTGGCCACCAGCCTTAGTATCTGCTGTCACTAGCTCCAGTGCTCCTTGGTCAGTTAGTACCGACCCACCAACCGAAGCGGAGGTTCGTAAGGAACTCCAAGTGTTAAAACGCCATAAGGCACCCTGCCCAGACAATCTATCTCGTCTCTTTTTAAAGATGGTGGAGAGACTCTCGCAGTGGCTATAACTGGTTTATTTCAATTATTCCTTCCAGATGAATTCCTTCATCATTTCTCTATTTACATAATTACTTTTCATGTATGTTGTATTATTATTCCGTCGCACATCGTCTTCGTAACATACTGTACCAAGTTCTTCTGTGATTAAATAAGTAGAAATAAATGCAAATTTAGTATCGCAGAAAGTCAGGACAAATAGTATATATATATATATATATGTCTGACTGACTAACTTCATAAACTCACCTGTGGATTGTCGAATATTTGCCACAAGTCGTTGTGGAGGTGATCATTAGTGTAATTGTCAGCATTCATCAAGTACCCGAATTCCATTTGATTATCCACAAACATGAAAACATTCTGTGATAAAAAAAGAGTTGGGTAACAGTTGCACTAAATAAAGATAACTCACTTTATCTCTTGCTTCCTTGGCGAAGTTCATGTCGATTTCGTTCCCTAGTTTTGCGTCAATCAACTTACGCACCGCCCATCGTGAGGTTAAATAGGCACTACGAACTAGGGGAACATTCCAAATTCCACTAAAGCCCATGAAAAGTTGGTTAATAGAAGGTGTAATTTTGTTGTTTTCGACTCACCTTGTATTATAACTGATTATATCCATGTAGTCTTCCGACCTAGTATAAAACCCATCACTGCCCAGTGCTCCCCAAAAGTTCGACCACGCCTTTCCTCTTCTTGTTAATAATGGTGCAATTATTGATCGATTCATCTTAACTAAGTGGTCCAAGGTTTTCGGATTGGTTAGCTGAGCGATACTGTCTAATACAAATACGTGCTTGCAGTCCTCAACTGATAGACAATACGCACTGCAAAACAAAGATCAGTATGTCGTGCAAAATGGTACAGTACTTACAATACTCTCTTCCTTGCTGCCTCTTCACTAAGTTCCTCGTCGAGCCAATTTATCGAGAGGTACTCGTGTCCAAACGTGTCATTAAAATGTTCTATGAATGGGAGTTGGTTTTTTGCCGTTCTCTGTAAAGGAAATAATATTGTTTAGTTTCATACTGGATATGTATCACTTAGTAGATAGGGATAGATGAAATCACTTTGCCGAGAATGTCACTGTACCACCCAGACTTGCTAAGCTAGGCTGTATAAACTAAGCGTGAAATGTTTGGTTTATTCTCTTTACCGGCCTAACATTTTTACAATTAAAGTTTTTCAGGTGGTTTTCACCCTATACGGTTGTATTTCTGAAGACCTGTACTCTTCATTACTGCCTTTCTGTCTTTTCCCCTGTTCTCCTTTGACTTCTTCTGTAAATTGACAGATGACATCAATCTGATAGACACTTAGTTGTTGACCGTACTATTATGTGGTGTTTCCCTTAAATCTAAACTCCCTGATGAAGCCGTAAATGGAGGTGGTAAACTGTTTAGTTTCAATCTGGATGCAGATTTCTACGACATGAGTGTTCACTCATGGGTTAGTATTACTCATCATTGTTACCCACTGCTCCAGACATTTAATTTATTTGGAGGTGATTTGAAATTAAGGTTTCGAATAAAGTTTAACATAACATCCTTTTCAGTCTTAATTTTAACTCACCGCTCTGTGGCCCACTATATGAATTCGAGACTTCGGATATGACAGCTCTGCTACTCGTTGAAAGAACTTTCCAATAAACGGTGTTGGGTATTCAATGAAAATCCCCATGACTATCAGAGGATATTCCTGCTTCTAAAAATGGGAGAATAAGTTTAAAATAATTGTTTGTTGTGAATGAAAGGCATTGCGAAAAACACCGAGTACACAATATTTGTTTCACTTTAGATAGGTAAATGCGTTTTCTATCTGGGAAATTACATTTTGATCATACAGTCAGTGATGATCAGAGTCGCATAGGCATGGTCAAGTGGTGATGTCTAGTTGAATCACTTTTCAGTGACATCGAGTCAAAACAAGCCCTCAGATCTAACTGCAGTAAGGATGGAGGGAGACGATTTCGATAGTAGGATTTCGGAGCTTATTGGCATTACCATCTGAAGTCGTTCAGTCGACACACACATGCACACCTCTCTACTGTTTTGTAAACCTACCTACAGTTACGCATATCCAAGCCAGTAGTATTGAATTGCAGAAATATGAGTGGAATGTTACTCTCAAATTGTCAACGATATCAAGTAAAGAAGATACATTATTCCTTCACACATCTTGAATAACTTCATTAATATTCATATAGTGATTTCCCACTAGTTACACTAAGTTACATGACACTCTAGATTACTATTATGGAACATTGATAAGATGCTGCTACTGTCGCCTTTACCAGAGTTTTCGTGAGAGTACGTTTAAACAGGAGGGTTATTGGTATGTTGGCAATAGTACGGTTACTGTTTACGTGAGTGAATTTTATTTGCATATGAGTGTATCAGTTAAAATATTTTACTAGGCAGACTTCCTTTACTCTCCTACATCGTGATCGAGATTAGGGCAATCGACATGTTATGTATGATTTTCGTCAGGCTGATAATGAAGTGAGTATAAACTGAATTTGTTTTCATTACTGTACGTTTCACGAAAAATGTAGGCGACATCTACACTTACCTCGTCCCTCAGCTATTTACAATGTATTCACATTATTCAAATTATTTCTCCAGGCCTATTGATTATACTATGACGATTCATATCTCTGAGTGTTATCAATTTATTCAGTGTTTTATCAGTTTAGTCTGATGTCTGTAGGTACATTTATCACTCCTCAAATGTCGACTTTCGGTACGTCTGAGTACTTGGAGATTTGAGTGGGCGACCGCTGTCGAGAAGTGCTGTTCTCCAACTGAGCAACAGAAGCGCTTATTTAATCCTATCCATCTGGTCTGAGTCTCCAGGGCAAACTTTCGATATAGACTATTAGTACTATTAGTGAAACAGTGACTATTTACATGCAAGTTTTCAGTGTTGGACCACAAAGGACACTTTCACTGCAACTGTCAGAGCAAAGCAGAAAACATTACGTGACATCACGGAAGAATCATGCGTGGAAGACCATTGGAACTCTCTGAAGGTGATTTTCAACGAAACGTGTTCAACGGTCTTAGGAAGAAAGAAGAAACAAGACAAGGAATGGCTCTCAACGAACACTTGGAAGCTAATAGAGATGAGGAAAAATGGTGAAAGAGAAAATGATTCAATGCAAAGACGGACAGGAGAAAGAGACGCTGAGCTCAACTTACACAGCACTGGACAAAGAAGTGAAGAAGAGTGCCAGAAAGGACAAAAGACAATTCTACGACAATTTGGCCACTGAAGCTGAGAGGGCAGCAGGCAAAAGGGACCTGAGGACATTATATCAGATAACCAAGTCTCTATCTGGGAAGAGATCAACACAAGTGAAACCTATAAAAGACAGCCAAGGGAACCCAATTATCAAAGAAGAAAGACAGATTAAACAATGGGCGGACCACTTCAAAGGACTCTTGAACAGACCACCACCTGCAACCCGTCCAGAAATACCAACAGCAGCACGTACACAACTGCAAGTTGACACCGATCCTCCAACGGTAGCTGAAATCTTGAATGCAATCAAGCTTCTGAAAGCTGGAAAAGCAGCTGGACCAGATGGAATACCCCCTGAAGCACTGAAAGCAGATCCAGAAACGACAGCAGATATGCTGACTCCATTATTGCAAAAGGTCTGGAAGGAGAGAAAGGTGCCTACTGACTGGAGGAAAGGTTGCCTCGTGAAACTACCAAAGAGGGGCGACTTCGGACTCTGCAAGAACTGGCGAGGAATCATGCTCCTGTCGACTCCAAGTAAAATCCTGAGTCGCATCATCCTGGAGAGAATAAAGGACGCACTGGATACAGAACTCCGACCAGAACAAGCTGGATTCAGGAAAGGCAAATCATGTTCTGACCAAATTGCAACTCTACGCATCATCATCACAGAACAAAGCATGGAATGGCAATCAAACCTCTACCTCAACTTCCTTCATAGACTTTGAGAAGGCCTTCACCAGACAGCGTTGACCGCGAAGTAATTTGGAAACTACTCGAGTACTACGGCGTACCCCAAATATTCATCAACCTTATTCAACAGCTGTACGACAACGGTACATGTCAAGTGATCCACAACGGAAAAATCAGCGAAGTGTTTGGAGTAAACACAGGAGTCAGACAAGGGTGCTTATTATCACCAATGATATTCCTAATTGTGGTGGACTGGATTATGCGTCAGACAGTGGGAAACGAGAAGACAGGGATATCCTGGACCGACGTGAAGAACCTAGAAGACCTGGATTTCGCGGATGATTTATGTTTGATGTCACACAAGATCGAAGACTTACAAGCGAAAACTGGTCGAAGAAGCGGCAAAGACAGGACTCCAGGTGAACATAGACAAGACGGAGGTTATGAAAATAACCAGCCAACAACAGCAACATCTAGCACCAATCACCACCAACGGGAGGGATTTGAAAGAGGTTACTTCATTCACTTGTCTAGGGAGCATTGTCTCAACTACAGGAGGAACGGACGAGGATGTCAAATCGAGAATCGGGAAGGCGAGAAACACATTCATCAACCTGAAACCAATCTGGATATCTTCGTCGCTCAGCATCAACAACAAAGTGATTCGGATTTTCAATACAAACGTCAAGTCAGTTTTTCTATACGGATCAGAAACTTGGCGGGTCACCAAGAATATTTCCAACATCGTGTTGCAGACCTTTATCAACAACTGTCTTCGCTCTATACTGAAGATCAGATGGCCGGAAAGAATCACCAACAAGAAACTATGGGAACAAACAAAACAAGAACCAATCGCTCAACAAATATGCAGGAGAAAGTGGAGATGGATTGGACACTCGCTGAGGAGGCCGCTGGGAGACATGCGCGTCAGGCCAGTGCTCGAGTGGAACCCGAAGGGAAGCGGCGAGTTGGACGTCCAATGGTGACATGGAGGAGATCGTGTGAAGAGGAGCTGAAACAGTATGGATTAACATGGATGCAGGTGAAAAGTACAGCAGAAGACAGAAACAAGTGGAGACGTGCAGTTGAAGCCCTATGTTCCACTAGGAACCCAAGGGATCAATAATTTCATTGTTGGAGCCTAAAACAGCCTCATTCTATCCCAAACATTTTGTCACAACTAGAAGTAGTGGTGAGGTCACTGCTTATATTAGGAAGAACTGCTGTTTCGTTCCTTTCAGACTTGTATGTCACGGGCAGATTACAATCAGCTACTCGGTTGGCTGCAGCTACCAGTGGAATCCGAGACAACTCATTAGGTTTTCATTTGTTGGACGATGTACCTGCTTCCTCACTGAGACTAAAACCCAGCAGTCGTCAATTCAAACTCTATCAGTGGATAATGCTTTGACACTCAAGCACCACTCACTGGGTATGCAGGTACATCCAGCTGACGAAATGCTCTTCCTGGACCCTACTGCTAGCCACCATCAATCAAGTTACTTTAGGGTGTTGTTCAAGCGTCCATTTTAGGAGCCGACACGTCAACAAGAAATTCGAAAAAAATCTCAACGAACTAAAATCCAGCTTTATGTCTGTTGGTAAGCATTCATTGACTGTCCAATGATATTTCGAAATACCACTGCCTGATGATTTTTTATCCTTTAAATTTTATATATATAATATATATATATAAAACAACGACCATCCATTAACTAGAGGAATTATACATATTAAATATGAACAAAGGACTAGACGCATGATATTGGTTGCTATCTAGTGTACAGTCGAAGTCTCCAATACCGTTCTACAGGAGGTCGATCGCGAGCCAGAATTACCCAGTGGTAACGTCTCTGACTGCAGCACTGGGTGACACGGGTTAGAATCTGGGGAGAGACATGGGTTCCTTGAGGAATGCAGATACGCATTCGTGATGAGTGCCAGTCGGCACAAAACGTTCTTGTGAGTGTTCCTTTCGATCGCCTCCAACCATCTAATAACATAATATATGTGTTGATAAGCAGTTGTGATGCTCAATAGAGTAGCACTCACACTGTTGATCTCCGGTTTAATCTGGATTTTATTTTTTTTTCAATCAAATAATCAGTCAGTTTAATAGCAAGTAATACAAGCAATTTCAATTTTCTCTCAATTAATGAAAACTAACATGTTCCTTCATATGAACTGTGATCAAGATTTGACCGAATAGTTGCAAAATAATTAGGCGCCGATTGAGACGTAGACATTTGTAAAAAATTATATTTGTAAAATCTCAGCGAAATTGAAATGATTAATTCCAAATTACTATTTTAACATGTTCCTTTTTAATAACTCCGCACTATTTCATGATGAAAGCTTTACCGAAGCAATGCATTAGTCAAATTCCTCAGTGTTTTTATGTTGGTAACTCGACGATTATTTGATTGACTGGTTGAGATAGAGTAGAACTTTGATCATAAATACACCAGTCCAGTCACCGCTCTTCAACAGAGTAAATAAAAGTAGGAGAAACAAATGTAATAATAAGAAAACCATTGAAAAAAAGTCAAATGAAGACTAATAAAAAGTTTTAGCATCTGGAATATGGCAAGGAGCGAAGATATCAGCGACAATATTGAACGCTTTTGAGTAATGTCGTAAAGCGTCTCTAAGTGTCGATTCTTAGCGTGCCAACTTCTGCCGTCAGGCAATTTACGAACGTATGTGTGACTCAGATCAGCAACAAAAGACTTTACGATGTAAGGATTTAGTCTTACCAGCCTTAGCTCTTTCAACTTAATCCCACTTCATCTAACACCGGTCGTCGAGGAAAACTGATAGTATATACGTAACACAGTCTAGCCATCCCAAGTGATGTGGCTTGATGACGTTGTCAGTTCAGTCATCTTCATTACTTCACGCTCTATGTTCACTCCTAACTTTATTTGCCATGTGGCTGCAACGAATGTTAGTAATTGGATGAAGACTGCTATAATCAAAGACCTGCATTTTTTTCAAATCTACTTTCAACGACCATGCCTCAGTCCTATTATAGGACGGAGGGAATAGCTGTGCAATGCAAACGTTTGTTGATAGATAGCTTGGTATCTCACCGGCGTTAAAGATAACACAAACTGACGAATAAAAAACGATGCATCATCCTAATTTTCTATCTCAGACCTCAGTTAATCTTGTCGGCAAATCATCGCCACCACCAAACATGTTACGAGTCAAATCATCAGCTCCTGATGCTTGTCTAGTTTTAGAGGCGAAATCCGCAAACTTATACAGTGCCAGAAGGACAATGCCTACATTTAATCCAGGCTGGGTAACTGTATCCAGTCGTAGTACTTAGTATTCTTTTGAATATCGCTGTCGTCTTCTGAGAGAAGTTATAAGAACTCCATCCTTCTGGTACACTGTTTCGTATACCGTAACTTTTAAGGCTGGTTTCTTGATTGAGTCTAAACTGTTTAGAATCACTATATATTACTGAAGCTTTTTCCGTTTCTTAAGCTTTTGTCTCTGTGGCATTTTTTATTAAGATTGCTGGTGGAACTCCTTACCATATTCGGAGCCCATTGTTACCAGTTCAAGTTAGTTCAAATGATAATAAAGAAATACATTAACATTTAATAAACTCTTGCTGCAAGCTATTAGTTATCCCCACCACTGGTTTCAGATAGTGTTCTAGGCTTCACATTATGATGAGTGTTGCTGACCAACACTGACTTAAAATCGATAGTCACTAATGGTGTTTTTGTCCTTCCTCATGCTTGTAATTAGCGCTGGCCAGAAAGAGATGACTGTCTGACGAAAATTTCAGGAGACGAACAATCATCAGTTTGTGGACATGGTAATATGCATGTTAAATGTATGGATTGTAAATTCAGCGTCTGAGTGCAGAATGCAAATAGGACAAACTGTTTTTATTCGCTTCATTTCTGCTTAGGAACAGTGGATTCAATTTTATGTACGAAAATTCTTTGAGGCTCCTCATATTTCTGGAATCCCTTATGAAGTTATTCATTGTTACTAGGTCGACGATGTGGATTGTAGTAACATAGAAATATCAGTAAAATACTGTTCCCTTTCGTTTGTTATCTTCTTGAAAATATCAACTACAAAATAAGCATTATCGCATCCCTAATTTTCGCATCTTGTCTGACCAATGAATCTGATCTTCGTTTGTGCATCTATAAAATCCTTTTTTTTCGACTTCACTATCAATGTAAATGACTACAGTGGGTAAATTGTTATATGGACACACGCAATTAAGTGTTTTTTCTCCCCTAGAATGTGTTGTTAACACTGCACTTATAACACAAACGACATAATTATTCGATAGGCAGCCATTCTTAGTCAAATGACTTATCAAAGCTTACATAGAAATTGTTGTCTTTGGAATTAAGACACCTACATTCACTGGTACGAGCTAAATCTACTTGACACATGTAAATATCCTGCTCAACAGTCACGTTGATCTAGACATCAGTTTACTGTGAGTTACGGATTTCGAGTCTTCCGAGAATAGCAGTTATTTCTTATATAATATTGTCAGTAGTTCAGGCTGAGTACTGACTTATGGTGATAATCGCATAAACTCTTATTATTAACCAATTCGTTGATATCTTTGTACCACACTTTTCGGAGACAATGCACACAGAGCTCTGAATGCGGAAGCATTTCTGCATTTACGCAGTTGATGGATTAACTTATTTCCTTCTAATCCAATTTGTACTCGATCATATCTTGTTCCAAAAAGGAGCTTTGCAAGTAGCCGAATTTCAAGAAAGACTTAATCTGCGATATGCTTAAGAGAAGAATCTCATCATATTTACGAAGAACGTTCATCACAACAACTCAAAGAATAGTGTTATCCAGCAGTTCATTGGTCTGCACAAGCCTCAAGGACAAGATCTCCCATCTGGACACATATATCTCTATATGTCAGTCTACCTGTTCTTGTGGAGCGAGGTATTTTGGTTGCTAGACGCGTATCTTGTCTAAAAGGGTTCAAGAACACTATTCCACATGGCTGCAGAAAGGCAGGAATGGCTCTATAAGGAGTGCGATAATCGAACACCATGTCAACACTGGTCATTCCATCTCAACAAACGTCTTTCTCAAAGGGATCTGAAAAGGGAAGAACAACCTACCCAACGCAACTCGGTTTCGTACCCTGTGCATTGCTAAAGCCCTAGCCATTCAGATAGAGGAACCGAAGCTATGCACACAAAACAAAATTATTCAGCCACTTCTACTATCACGATAACAACGTGATTGATTTCCACTAACTCGGTTGCTGTGTGTTTGTTTTTCTATTTCCTTATAAATCTTGCATTTCTTTAGAACTCTTACATGATTCTACATTCTCCCTCATTTCTATGTGCATACTGATTACAACTCATTCATTAAATTATTCATCTTATTACGTGACTGTAATACACTTATTCAACTCCTCTTATACAGTTTACAGTTTACAATTTATTTAGGATAGTAGGCTATATGCCTGTGTTAATCCTTTCGATTTGTTGCACACGGGAGGTCCAATCTCGCCTTGAATGAATCAACGGATGGCGCTGATACGACGTGTTCCGGTAGGGAATTCCAATGGTTCACAATTCGATGCGAAAAATGGATCTCCAGACGCAGACGATTCGACCGTGGTTTTTGAACCTTGAGGTGATGTCCTCGCAATTGGTTGGTGCTAGAAGGAAGAAATAAATTAGATAAATTAGCTCCAAAATCATTTCTTAGGATACGGTATGCTAGTAT
This sequence comes from Trichobilharzia szidati, assembly GCA_944472155.2. Classification (NCBI taxonomy): domain Eukaryota; kingdom Metazoa; phylum Platyhelminthes; class Trematoda; order Strigeidida; family Schistosomatidae; genus Trichobilharzia; species Trichobilharzia szidati. The sequence goes on along the minus strand of OX235279.1, from coordinate 90,580,039 downwards.
TAGGTCACCCCTAGGTCGTCTGTATGACAGTGGAAATAAACCCAGTCGACTTAACCTCTCCTCATATGAGAGGGTTGAGAACCCCTTTATTAGCTTAGTTCCTACTTTCTGCACCCTTTCTAATAAGTCTATTTCGTATTTGAAACACGGTCTCGCTGCCTGGATCCCATATTCCAAATGAGGTCTGATATAAGTCGGATATAATATACGAAATATTTCAGCGTCAAAATTCTCAAAAGCCTTGCGTATGGCCCATAATATTCGAAAACCCTTAGTGTCTGCAGCTCTACAGTTTGTTGTTGTTTTCAAGTCATGCTGCACAACCACTCCCAAGTCCTTGTACTCAGTGACCACTGGGAGAGTAATGCCATCCATTGAGTAATTGTCCACGTGACTATGAGATACATGCATAACAACACTGTTGCTTAAGTTAATCTCCAAGGCCCAGTGCTTACACCAATCACTTAACAAGTTTAAATCTTCCTGCAAAGCAAGTTGATCACTGTCATCGTGTAAAGCCCTCCATATCTTGATGTCATCAGCAAACAGTAAGCAGGATGACTTAACTACCGACGGAATCTCATTAACATAAATCAGGAAAAGAAGTGGGCCTAGAATTGCACCCTGAGGAACGCCACTCTTAACCGATTCCCATGTTGATAAAACCCCGTTAACTCGTACTCTTTGTCTTCTGTCCTTTAGAAAGTTTTGAATCCAGTCGGCAACCACTTTATTGATTCCCAGACTACATAACTTTACTAGAAGACCTGAATGAGAAACCCTGTCAAACGCCTTGCTAAGGTCGATGAATATGGCATCCACCGGTATATTAGCATCAGCTGAGCTTGCCCAACTTTCTCTGGCCAAAAGAAGGTTGGTCAAGCAAGAATGACCTGCTCTAAAACCATGCTGTTCCACAGCGAAAAGTTTGTTCCCTTCAATGAACTGAATGATAGCATCACGAATTATTCTTTCTAGTAGTTTAACAACAATACAGGTCAAACTAACAGGACGATAGTTCTGAACTAAGTTTCTAGATCCGGTTTTGAAGACCGGACTAATGATGGCATCTTTCCAGTCAGTCTCTTGGACATTTAGACTGGTCCAGAGACATATTGAAGATTACCGACAATGGCTCGGCTATGTTTTCAGCCAATGCTGTTAATATACGTGGGTGGAGTTCATCAGGGCCACTGGACTTACCAGGATTGAGCCTTAGAAGCCACTTTAGGACAGTATCCTTTCCAATGTATAAGGGTGCCATTTTCAAAATACCTTCTGGAAAAGTTACAAAGCTGGTATCAATATTATCAGAGAATACTTAACTAAAGTGCTTGGACAAAGCCTCAGCCTTGGTCAAGTTCTCCTCAGCCATGTTTGTCTGGTCATCTTCAAGCATAAGAGGTGGGATAGCATCACTCTTACGTGTTCTTCTCTTGATATATGAGAAGAGTCTTTTTGGGCAGCCTAGTGAACTTTTAACTAACTGGGTTTCGTAAGCTATCCTTGACTGGTGAATCAAAGTTTTATACTGGTTTCTGGTTTCACAGTATCTCAGCCGGAACTGCTGTAGCCCAGTAGAAACAAAGAGATTCCAGAACCTTTTTCTCCGTCTTAGGAGTGTTATAGCTTGTCTATTTATCCATGGTGGCCGATTTGTTGGCCTTTTAGGAACCCTCCAGGGAATGAAATCAGTGGTAACCCTCTCAAGTGTATTCTTAAATCTATCCCATTCATCTTCAATGGATGAGACCATATTGACTGACCAGTCGGCAGTTGAAGCACGCTCCTTTAAAGCGACTATGTCAGCATGTCAAACACTAGGTCGGGATTTTGGTTGAAAACTGACTAAATTGCCAGCCCTTAAGTTAAAGTCTAACACCCCATGATCACTATTTGCTAGAGGTGGATGAATAAATAGACCATCCACGTCGTCGTTGTCATGAGTAAGCACTAAGTCCAGCAAGGAAGATCCTTGGGTAGAACCGAATCTTGTACTACCTAAGACATGTTGTGTCAGGGCATTTTCCATGTTAGTCAAGAGTAACCGGCTGTCAAACTTATTAGCGGATCCTGGAGATGTGACAGCTACCCAGTCTATATGAGGTGCATTAAAATCACCTAGAATAAGACAGCTACTGTGTTTACTCCATTGTTTGAGGTGATCTAAAATAAAGTCATCACACTGACAATAGGGACTTCTATACAGAACTCCAATGAGTAGAGTGCCAGTTGCAAAGCTTGCTTCACAGCTAATTACCTCACTTGTCCCACTGTCATGCGCTTCAGATTTCACGGAACGAACATGTAGGGAGTTGTTGATGTACAGAGCAGCCCCGCCACCTCTACGACCCTTAACCCTGTCGCTGCGCAAGCAACTAAATCCGCATAGCTCAGGTGTGTCATCTAATCCAGAAACCAGCCATGTTTCAGTAATGGCCACAATACTTGGGCTAAGGTCTTCCACTAATGCACCTAGCTCGTGAAATTTGTTCCCGATACTACGTATATTAGTGTGCACTACCTTCAGGCTTCCTATGCGGTCTGGCTTATCCACACAGGTCTTGGAAGCATACGTTTCCAAGACCCAACTATTTGAAAACCCACCAGTTTAAGGTTAGTCTCACCATTTTTACGTCTTGTTTCTAGCTGGGACAAAACTTCTTCTCGTTTAGGTCTGTCTTCAAGAGATAAATCAGGTCTGACTGAAATTCCTGACCCGGCAAGGTTGTGTACATTAGCCAGTAGATGATTCCGTTCATCAGGAGAACCTAAGACTACTTTAAGCAACCTACGCTGATTAGAACATTCATCATCTCTTTTGCCTATTCTAATCAGCTTTTTAATCGATACTCCAGGGAAATTCGCTGGGAGCATCTTCCTTATAATACTATTCACTAATTTAAGGTCGTGATCGTGCCTTTTCACGGGATCAGATTCTTTGGACTCTTCTAAATTTCCAACAATTATGTTAGAGTCTAAGGAGAGCTTGTCGTATTTAGCAGTGGCTACGTCTTTTCTCACCACTATTGATGCAGCCTGGCTACAGGTGGCAGACGTTTGCCTACCATCAATATTACTATATTTATTCCGATTGCTTATTTTTGTTACCCATTTATCATCTGCCTGCAGTTGCTTCTCAGGGCTGCTGAAGTTTTTGATGGTATAATCAAGATCAGTGTCTGCGCCACCTTCATGGTGAACTTCGCTTACAGTGTTCTCTGGTGCTGAGATGCTGTTTACGGCTTCCGTTTTGTTACCTTTTCGCCTACTAAGATGCTTCGAACGCCTAGTAAGTTTTACTTCCGGGGTAAATGGGATAGTAACCGCCGGTGTGATAACACTCATGATGGCACTTACTGTGTCATCTTCAGACGGGCAGTCCGTGTTACTCTTACTAGCCACGCTATCATCAGGAAGTTCCATGGCTTTAGACAGTAGTTCGTGAGCCTCCCTTATTAAAGTCATCTTTGGAGAGCAACACATTCTGCACATCCAGTGGGATGTTGGAGCACTACAGCGTTTGTATGCAGCTGGAGGTAATCCAGTACACATCTTATGATACCACTTTTTACAGTTATTACACTGTATTCCATCATCTACCAAAAAGTAACACTCCGCCCTATTACATTTATGTGGTACTTTTGACATAATGAACTTCTACTGGAAACAGCCAAGATAATTTACCCAATATAGACTATATAAGTGGTTAAAATCAAAACTTAACAGACAAAAGTCAAGTTAAAGTTTTAAAAAAGTGCATTCACTAATCTTAACAACTATGATCAAGGCAACTCATAACTTTTGTGAGCACCCTGTCTCGTGAAAAGTTGTATACAAATGCGATTGTACACCAAAAGAAAGCGGATTTACCAAAAAAGTCTCTCCGCTGAACTAAATGTTTCCTTTTCCATCAATCTGGTTTATTTAGCCTAATAAACTGAGTCTGGAACACATCTCTACGTGTATACTTAGCAGACGGTTACAAGGTTACTGCTGCCAAATAGTACTCATCGCAGTGAAAGATTTTGAGACACTCAGTGGAACTAGTCACCCACAGAATGAAGAAATTTGTACAAGTAACACTTCCAAATGGTTTAGTAGTCTGTTTCATACATCACTGTCAGACGAATTTCGATTCGGGTTATATTTACGGATCAATACCAATGAAAGATGAATCGATATTGGATTTCTTAAAATCCGGTGTTTAGTCTCCGATTCCCCATGCTTCCTATAAAGTCCCTTCATAAAACTACGAGATACGATCCCGTCTGGACACCTGTACATATATATATATATATATGTCAGTCTACCTGTTCTTGTGGAGCGAGGTATTTTGGTTGCTAGACGCGTATCTTGTCTAAAAGGGTTCAAGAACACTATTCCACATGGCTGCAGAAAGGCAGGAATGGCTCTATAAGGAGTGCGATAATCGAACACCATGTCAACACTGGTCATTCCATCTCAACAAACGTCTTTCTCAAAGGGATCTGAAAAGGGAAGAACAACCTACCCAACGCAACTCGGTTTCGTACCCTGTGCATTGCTAAAGCCCTAGCCATTCAGATAGAGGAACCGAAGCTATGCACACAAAACAAAATTATTCAGCCACTTCTACTATCACGATAACAACGTGATTGATTTCCACTAACTCGGTTGCTGTGTGTTTGTTTTTCTATTTCCTTATAAATCTTGCATTTCTTTAGAACTCTTACATGATTCTACATTCTCCCTCATTTCTATGTGCGAAAGAGATGGAAAAAGCATCGGCGATAGGCAACACTAGGCAACTCTTTAAACTCATCAGGGAAACGGGTGGGAGAAGGCAAATCATAAGTGAGACTATTTGTGAGAAAAATGGCTCCTTAATTAGTTCTCAGGATAGACGCCTCGAACGCTGGAAAGAACACTCCGAGGAACAGTTTAACTTGCCTACAGCCACACTGAGCCTCCCCGCCATCCAGCACACACCCGAATGGGACATAGACACTGGCCCGCCGTCTGTAAGTGAGGTCGCCAAAGCAATCTGTAATTTGAAACGAGGCAAAGCGGCAGGACCCGACGGAATCATTCCGGAGGTGTTTAAATATGGGGGTGACATACTAGTATATAGTTTAACTAAGGTACTAGGTACCGTCTGGGAATCAGAGACGGTTCCATCAGACTGGGGTAAGTCACTTATCATACCGATTTTCAAGAAGGGAGACAAGTCGTCATGTGATAATCATAGGGGGATCAGCTTAACGAACATAGTCTCTAAAATCCTAGGCTCAGTAATCATGAACAGACTAAGCCGAACTCGGGAGGAACAAACGAGGGAAAATCAAGCGGGCTTTAGGCCAGGTAGAGGGTGCATAGATCATATCTTCACTCTCCGACAGATCCTAGAACATAGACACACTTTTAGACGTCCAACAATTGCCATATTTCTTGACTTGAAGGCGGCCTTCGACTCCGTGGATCGAGAGGTACTATGGCAATGTTTGACTATGAAGGGAGTGCCAAGAAAGTACACTGCACTAATCAAGGCACTCTACTCAAACTCACGTAGCTGTGTAAGGGCTTATGGGGAATTGTCATCTGAATTGATGACAACCAGTGGTGTCCGTCAGGGATGTCCACTTTCCCCTTTCCTGTTTAACTTCATCATAGATATGCTAATGGAAGTATCCTTAACTGAACTTAACGACTTAGGAATCGACTTGCTACCAGGGAATAGTCTTATAGACTTAGAATACGCAGACGACATAGTCCTGTTAGGAGAGGACGCTGACAAAATGCAGAGTCTTCTGAACACCTTGAGCAGTAATCTTCGTATGTTTGGCATGCGATTCGCCCCTGTGAAATGCAAGATGCTGCTACAGGACTGGACTACCTCAACTCCTAGTTTAATGATAGGGAGTGAAGTGATGGAACATGTTGACCACTTCACTTATTTAGGAAGTTGTATCAGCACCAACGGATTGATTGGTGACGAAATCACAGCACGGATCCAGAAAGCTCGAGCTGCTTTCGCCAACTTACACCGTCTCTGGCGTAGGCGTGACATCCGGCTGTCAACCAAGGGACGTGTGTACTGCTCAGCAGTTCGCTCCGTCCTTCTCTATGGCGGTGAGACGTGGCCATTGAGAGCGGAAGACATGAAGAGATTGTCTATTTTTGACCACAGATGTTTACGATCTCTTTCTCGCGTTAGGTGGTATAATAAGGTAAGTAATGTTGATGTTAGGCGTAGAGTGTTGGGCAGAGAGGGAAAATCACTCGAAGAGGCTATAAAGTTACATAGATTGAGATGGTTAGGTCACGTGCTGCGTATGCCTAACCATCGACTCGCCTGACGGGCATTATTAGCTGATATAGGTGCAGGTTGGAAAAGAGTAAGTGGTGGCCAAACAAAAACATGGCCTCATCAATCCATGAAATCCCTGACAGTGAAACTGAGTCAGGTAGGGAGATGCAGACTTCCGGGTTGGGGCCCTCGGGACTCTAAGAATCAATGGCTGGAGACACTAGGTGACATGGCTCAAAATCGTTGTCAATGGCGCAGATGTATTCAGTCTCTTTAACCTTCATTTTCTTCTCTACCATTACTCCTTCTGTTTCACTCTTATACTTGTCAAAACTCTATTGATTCTCTACACTCATTTTCTTGTCTACCTTTGTGTGCTATTTGGAACGTGGCAACTCGAACTGCTGCACTTCGGTGCCAAGTTATATGTTGAATCCAGCAGCAGCAGCAGCATTTCTATGTGCATACTGATTACAACTCATTCATTAAATTATTCATCTTATTACGTGACTGTAATACACTTATTCAACTCCTCTTATACAGTTTACAGTTTACAATTTATTTAGGATAGTAGGCTATATGCCTGTGTTAATCCTTTCGATTTGTTGCACACGGGAGGTCCAATCTCGCCTTGAATGAATCAACGGATGGCGCTGATACGACGTGTTCCGGTAGGGAATTCCAATGGTTCACAATTCGATGCGAAAAATGGATCTCCAGACGCAGACGATTCGACCGTGGTTTTTGAACCTTGAGGTGATGTCCTCGCAATTGGTTGGTGCTAGAAGGAAGAAATAAATTAGCTCCAAAATCATTTCTTAGGATACGGTATGCTAGTATTAGGTCACCCCTAGGTCGTCTGTATGACAGTGGAAATAAACCCAGTCGACTTAACCTCTCCTCATATGAGAGGGTTGAGAACCCCTTTATTAGCTTAGTTCCTACTTTCTGCACCCTTTCTAATAAGTCTATTTCGTATTTGAAACACGGTCTCGCTGCCTGGATCCCATATTCCAAATGAGGTCTGATATAAGTCGGATATAATATACGAAATATTTCAGCGTCAAAATTCTCAAAAGCCTTGCGTATGGCCCATAATATTCGAAAACCCTTAGTGTCTGCAGCTCTACAGTTTGTTGTTGTTTTCAAGTCATGCTGCACAACCACTCCCAAGTCCTTGTACTCAGTGACCACTGGGAGAGTAATGCCATCCATTGAGTAATTGTCCACGTGACTATGAGATACATGCATAACAACACTGTTGCTTAAGTTAATCTCCAAGGCCCAGTGCTTACACCAATCACTTAACAAGTTTAAATCTTCCTGCAAAGCAAGTTGATCACTGTCATCGTGTAAAGCCCTCCATATCTTGATGTCATCAGCAAACAGTAAGCAGGATGACTTAACTACCGATGGAATCTCATTAACATAAATCAGGAAAAGAAGTGGGCCTAGAATTGCACCCTGAGGAACGCCACTCTTAACCGATTCCCATGTTGATAAAACCCCGTTAACTCGTACTCTTTGTCTTCTGTCCTTTAGAAAGTTTTGAATCCAGTCGGCAACCACTTTATTGATTCCCAGACTACATAACTTTACTAGAAGACCTGAATGAGAAACCCTGTCAAACGCCTTGCTAAGGTCGATGAATATGGCATCCACCGGTATATTAGCATCAGCTGAGCTTGCCCAACTTTCTCTGGCCAAAAGAAGGTTGGTCAAGCAAGAATGACCTGCTCTAAAACCATGCTGTTCCACAGCGAAAAGTTTGTTCCCTTCAATGAACTGAATGATAGCATCACGAATTATTCTTTCTAGTAGTTTAACAACAATACAGGTCAAACTAACAGGACGATAGTTCTGAACTAAGTTTCTAGATCCGGTTTTGAAGACCGGACTAATGATGGCATCTTTCCAGTCAGTCTCTTGGACATTTAGACTGGTCCAGAGACATATTGAAGATTACCGACAATGGCTCGGCTATGTTTTCAGCCAATGCTGTTAATATACGTGGGTGGAGTTCATCAGGGCCACTGGACTTACCAGGATTGAGCCTTAGAAGCCACTTTAGGACAGTATCCTTTCCAATGTATAAGGGTGCCATTTTCAAAATACCTTCTGGAAAAGTTACAAAGCTGGTATCAATATTATCAGAGAATACTTAACTAAAGTGCTTGGACAAAGCCTCAGCCTTGGTCAAGTTCTCCTCAGCCATGTTTGTCTGGTCATCTTCAAGCATAAGAGGTGGGATAGCATCACTCTTACGTGTTCTTCTCTTGATATATGAGAAGAGTCTTTTTGGGCAGCCTAGTGAACTTTTAACTAACTGGGTTTCGTAAGCTATCCTTGACTGGTGAATCAAAGTTTTATACTGGTTTCTGGTTTCACAGTATCTCAGCCGGAACTGCTGTAGCCCAGTAGAAACAAAGAGATTCCAGAACCTTTTTCTCCGTCTTAGGAGTGTTATAGCTTGTCTATTTATCCATGGTGGCCGATTTGTTGGCCTTTTAGGAACCCTCCAGGGAATGAAATCAGTGGTAACCCTCTCAAGTGTATTCTTAAATCTATCCCATTCATCTTCAATGGATGAGACCATATTGACTGACCAGTCGGCAGTTGAAGCACGCTCCTTTAAAGCGACTATGTCAGCATGTCAAACACTAGGTCGGGATTTTGGTTGAAAACTGACTAAATTGCCAGCCCTTAAGTTAAAGTCTAACACCCCATGATCACTATTTGCTAGAGGTGGATGAATAAATAGACCATCCACGTCGTCGTTGTCATGAGTAAGCACTAAGTCCAGCAAGGAAGATCCTTGGGTAGAACCGAATCTTGTACTACCTAAGACATGTTGTGTCAGGGCATTTTCCATGTTAGTCAAGAGTAACCGGCTGTCAAACTTATTAGCGGATCCTGGAGATGTGACAGCTACCCAGTCTATATGAGGTGCATTAAAATCACCTAGAATAAGACAGCTG